>BSBK01004460.1:0-600000 GCA_027943335.1 Chamaecyparis obtusa
TATATATATGTCTATATATATATGTATATATATATAGACATATATATATATATATATATATACATATATATATAGACATATATATATATATATATACATATATATATATACATATATATATATATATACATATATATATATATATATACATATATATATATACATATATATATATATACACACACACATATATATATACACATATATATATATACACACACACACACACATATATATATATATATATATATATATATATATACATACATATATATATATATATATGTATATATATACATATATATATGTGTATATATATATATATATAGATATATATATATAATTGTTTTTAAAAATTTGTATCTCCATAAACAAATATGGCATAAATGTCAACTCAGTTAAAGTTTTACAAAATGTGGCACGTGTTATCTCAAAATCTCTACAAAATATAAATGCCTATACAATGTGGCATATGCCATCTCAAAATGTGTCATAAGGCATCTCAAAATATCTACAACTAGAAATATATGTATGACATCATATGCTACGGGTGGATCATCAAAATGCAGCTTCTTCAAAGTAGTGTTTGGCTCTAATGGATCATGCACAAATAAAAACAATGAAGCCACAACTTAGATTTCTTAATTTATATGATTTCTACATAAATAAAATTAATATTAAAATTCATATTAAACAATAATTGAATTGAAATTTTAAATTTAATTCTCATGTACCTCAACTCTATGTCTCCTCATGCACTCAAGAGTCCTAACATACGTTCTTGGTAGCAAAGGGATGTCGCTAACAATGCCCGTTCTAACCTATATATGTTTTCAACCATGAAATCAATATGAATTATCTTATAAAGTTTTCATTGGTAGAAAAATTAATTTAAAAATACTTGAATTAAATAAATACTTACCTCTAGTAAACCTTCTTCTACCAATATCGATTACGTCAACAAGGATACAAGTCCTTGGCACTATAGCTCCCTCACACTAGGTGTTACCTACAAGATTCAAAATAAGATAAATATTAGTTAATATGTCCTTAGAATAATGACAATCATGTATACTTGATAAAAAAATATAAACAAATAAATATAGAAATATATGTACTATGGGGCTATCATGGCCAAATGAAATGCTTAAGAGGGTAAGCTCCTGAACTTGTGTTACAACATCGTCAGACATAAACCTCTATACAATAAACCATGTAAAATAAACATTAGTATGTGCAAGTGACAAGTACATGAAAAATCATTCTAAAATTCTTAATTACCTTCCACTCATCAACATGTGTCATTGCACCCCCCTCACATTTCCCCCTTCATACTAGTAGTTGAGACTTTCAATAGTAAAAATAAGATGAAAATATTAATTAGAATATGATTTTTATAACATTATTTTTTATGAAAAAACATGTATACTAATAAAAAAAATTAAACCAATGAGTTTTAAAGCATATATAATAGGGATTTCAAGGCCAAATTAAATGTCCAAGAGTGTGGCACACTCCACCTATCTTATCGCCTCCTCAATCATTAATTCAACATATTTCATTGAATACCTCTAATAGTTTTTGCATCAATAGAAAAATTATTGCCCTAAAAAAACCACTTGGAGTCTTGAAAATATGAGATATCCTATTATAGAGGGGCCTCTCATGATCCTACAACTTCAGACGATTCATACATAGGTACCCCATATTCAGATTAATACCCTAGAAAATTTGATCAGTTTTCTGCACTTAGCACACCTAAGGAACATTATCGGTAGGGTATGGAATTGATAAATCTGGTGAGTGGGAAGCCAAAAATAGACCATGCCTTGGGTAAAACCACTATATAATATGTGTTGGTGATGGTGGCTCATTCCCACAAAGAATGGATAGATATTTGGGCTACCTTGCAACTTTCCATTGAATGCCTCTCAGGGTTTTTTCATCAACATAAAAATTGCTACCCTAAAAAAACCACTTAGAGTCTTGAAAACATGAGATATTATATTGTAGAGGAGCCTCTAAAAATGATACATATTTAGAAAATTCATATGTAGGTACCCCAGATTGAGAGAAATACCTTGACAAAGTTTGACACTTTGTGCACTTAGCGTACCTAAGGGACACTATCGGTAGGGTATGGCATTGAGGGTTCTAGTGAGTGGGGAGAAAAAAAAATGGATGATTCCCTAGGTAAACCTATCCTACCAAACATGTTGGCAGTGGAATTTTTTTCCCATGAATATTGGACAAATATTTGGGCTACCTTAAAACTTTCTATTGATTTCTTATGATGGTTTTTGCATCAACAAAAAAATTGTTTCCCTAAAAATACCACATGGAGTCTTGAAAATATGAGATGGTTTATTGTAGAGGGGGCTCTCGTAATTCTATAGCTTCAGATGATTCATATGTAGGTTCCCTAGATTGAGAGAAATACCCTAAAAAATTTCATAATTTTTGTGCACTTAGTACACCTAAGGGACAATGTCGGTAGGGTATGGCGCAGAGTGTTCTGGTGATTAGGAGGCCAAAACTGGACCATGCCTTGGGTGAACCTTCCCTACTAGATGTGTTGGTGGTGGTAGTTCATGAACAATAAGAAAAAACAAAGATTTTGGCTTCCTTTTGGAGAGTTACAATCCATTAGGTACTCCTACACCAGAAATCCATTAGGTGCCCCTACACCAGTTGTGAACAATCATGGCTCTCTAAAAAGATGGTAGTTATGAAATGTTGCAATTCTTTTAAAGGGCATAAAGGATGAAGGATTGTGATTTTATATAAATTTTATAATAATGAAACATTGTGATGCTCTCATCATGAAGATACAAATAGGAAACACATTATCAAAAAACATCAAATATCATGGAAACACAACAAATATTTCCAAATACATCAAGTATTATTGAAACACAGTAACCATGTGTATCATCTTAAAATGGAAGCACTTCCATGGTAAGAGCATTTAGCCCTCCGATTAGGTGGTTTGGGGTCATGTTTGGTGCCTTGATCGGATCTTTGCATGTCTTTAGCTTTCTCCCCATTTTCCACTTCTTTTTCGCGCTTGATTCCTTCATTTTAGGTGAAATTAGGGTTAAGGTCCTGAGGACTTTTCCTAATTTTTCCTCTTCCTTGGCTCTATTTTCTAGGTAGGATTCAGAAATGAGACCTCCTAGTCCTTCATCACATCAAACAAAGGATTTTCTGTCTATTCCAAACATCTAGTCCTATTCAGATATCAATTTCTAGGTTTCTGACATCTCTGGGACCTCTGTTGCAAATCCTAACAAAGTTAGGGTCTGAGGTCAAAGTTGACCTCAACCCTAACAAGGTCAAGTTCAACCTTGACCTTGACCTCTTCCCACTAGGATTTCAAATTTTCATTTGCAGGCATTTTGGTTTTCGGGAAAATTATTTCTCCGCCTCCGGGTCGGCTGTTTCGGGCTCTGAAACGGTAAATCCTTTAATTATATTTAATTAAGGTATATTTTCTAAAGGTGAGGACCTAATTGGGATTTAATTTTCTAAGGTGGCCCATCTAGAGGAGTGTGCCCTAGATCACTATAAAAGGAGGCCTTCCTCTCTCATTTATCCATCTTTCAATCAAGTGTTCACATTCAAGCTCTCAAGGTGATCAAGCAAGTCTTCTTCTCCATCCAAGTTCTCCATTGAAGATCAAGGATTCAAGCATCCAAGCTATTGGAGGGATTTGGCTCAAGCATTCAAGATCTATCATTCAAACCCTAGATCTAGCCACCATGGTGGTGTGATCTTCCTTCAAGATCCTTTGTTCATCTTCAAGATCCATATCATTATTTCCTCAAGGTGAATTTCAAGCATACAATCATGGAGGTTTGATGATGTTATGTTCAAGCTTTCATATCAATATATTTGATTATATTCCAAATACATTAGCATATCTATTGAATTGTATAGCTTCATTGTTAGATTCATTTCTACTACTTGCTAGCATTCTCCTATTTCAATTTCAATATTAAGGTTGATTCCAAACCGGAGTTTGACCAAGGCAAACCCCCCCCCCCCCAAACAAACAAAACTCCATTTTTCTTCCAGGTACAGGTGTGAAATCTCAGATCTAAGAGTGAATTTGGATACCCCTTTCAACAATCTTTCAGGATTTGCGAACAGAATCAGAATTGGACTTCAAATAAATAATGTGGTCTTTGACCTTTTAAAAGGTCAAAGTCAACCTGTGTGAATTTGGAGAAAAGATTTCTGGGTTTTGTCCGCCTCGACATTTCCAATCCAAAATAGGTGATAGAATCTTCAAAAAGTTCATACAGAAGCTAGAATTCACTATTTTCTAGATCTACCCTAATTCAAGGTTAATATTTGCACTTCAATTATTTCAATATCAAACATAACACATTTTACCTAGGGAAACATCAAATTTATTCTTTCTTTCATATTCTCCATCAAATTGATCTGATTCTGCATTAACCTCTTTGGTTGATCAAATTGGATCTCCTTGGTGGGAATTTGGGTTTAAGAATAGATTCCCTTTCCCCCCCTAAATATTTTAAATAAGGTTGAATCCATTTTAACACTATATATTTTGGTGAACCTGACAAGCTTACTCTGTTTCTTTTTGGTGTTAGATTGCCTTTTTAGATCTAGTTTATGCTCTTGCAAAAATATTTTATGGCGATTGTTAAGATGCTTTGGTGTGTAGTTATGTTCTTCATTACTCTTCTTTTAGCATCTCTTTATCATACTTATGAGATTTATGAGAGTATTATTCACTTCATTATGTTGATGACCCTTCACTTTGCTCTTGCCTATGCTTTTGTAAAGTTAACCAACACTACTCTACCTACATTTAAAACTTTTCTTAGGGATTTATGTGGTAGCCTTATTTATCTTTTAGATTATGTGAAGAATTTGGTAGATGACACACCATCTCCTAATCATCCTAATACTAATCCTAATCCTAATCCTAATCTTCCTATTCTGATACCTACTTCTCTGTCTGTTAATCCTCGCTCTTCCCATACTTATGATGGGATTCAAGCTATAGTTCAGGATGTGGATGTGCAAGATTTCTTTGATTTACCTTCTCCTCTGATTCATGATGATATTAAAGGAAAGGGTAAAGAAACTTCTTCCAAACCTATTATCCCACCTTATACAACCTTTACTCATGAACATGATAAACAATCACCTCCTGTAGAAGCTTTGCATGATATGTACACTACTGGATATAATATGGTGACTAAACAAGGCTATAATGGTTTAACGTTAGGAGTTAATGGGCATGGTATTAAGTTTCCCATTAACATACCTCCTAAATCGGATATGAATGGTCTCAGAACTTCTAAATCTCAAGTAAAGTTAAGTGGTGTGGATCTTTGTCCTCCCTTTAACGCTCATCTCTCTACACCTCTAATGGATAATCCTAACACTCGTCAAGAAATTGCTAAGACAGTATATGTGGAGCTAATGAATTCTAAGATGGAAAGATTTAGACCTATGCCTATTGATGCTTTGTACAAATTTAAATGTCCTTTCCACTATCGTAATACTCATTTGCTTGCTGATTGTAACTGTAGACACCTAAAAATCCTTTAGAAAATAAAGTATTTTTATTTTCTAAAAAATCCCCGATGACATCATCATTTATTAATTAATTAATTATTTAATTAATTAATTTATTTTTATGTCATTAAATCCCTTTTTCTTAATTAAAAATATTTAATTAAGAAACCCCTTCCAAAAATGTTTAAATCTTATTTAAACATTATCTCCTTATTTATTAATTATTTTAATTAATAAATTGACAAAAATCCTAAAATAAATAATTTATTTATTTTTTGCCCAAAACTTGGCCAATTTCCTTTAGACCACTAACCTCTTCCAAAATCTTCTAATTCCTTCTTAATCTCGATTAAAAGGCTAATCCCATCTTTTCTAACCCTAATCCCAAGGCCAAATATTTAATTAAGATTAAATATTTAAATTTCATATTTATTGAAAATATTTCAATAAATATTCCCAAAACTTAAGCTTTTGGAATGAATAAACTTTTATTCCATAAAACCTAGGAGAATTCTAGACTCTTCTAGAATCTTCTCAAATCCAACCTCTTCACCCATCCTAATCCTAAAATCTCCTAATCCTAATCCTAATTCCTCCCTTAACCTTGTCACATTCCCTAAACAAGGTTAGCCAACTCTTAAGCTTACCCCAAAGTCAACAAAGAGGGCTTCCCTTTTTTAAATGCATTGAAGGCATTTAAGGCCTCATTATCCCTCTTACATGCATTTATGGTGCATTTAAGAAGCCCCTCACCCCTTTTTTACACCCTTTGACCTTAGGCACATTTCCCAAATTGTGTACATTCCTCCCATCTTTCAATCCAATGCCCTTGTGACACTTGTCACAAGGAGGTGATCCCTAAACTAGCACAATCCATGTGCTCCCCTTTGAATGAATCTTGGCCTCTCTTAAGGATTTCAATCCTGGCCACTCATTCTTCCTTCCCAAATCCTATAAATACCCCTCCTTTCAAGAGCAAAAATAATTAGCTTACTTTCATTCTCATGCATTGTTATAATGCCATTTTCATGTTAAATCTTAGCAAATCATTCTAATTTAGTTTACTTTCAAGCATTTTAACTCATCATAGCTTAGTAATAATGGATTAACATAGTTTTTATTGTTGTTTTGCATAGCATAGCATCATATCACATCTCTATTTGGTCTAAAATCAATCTTAGCATAAACATCATGTAGCTTAATCTCCATTAAAGCATTTTTGGATCCTTGAGGCCTTAGGGGAAAATTAGGTGTTCTATACCTATTTTTGTGCCATTTTGGAGTTTTCATGGATTTCAATTCATCCTAAATGCATTATAGTATGCTCCAAGTGCTTAGAGAGCACACCCACATCCCCCTTATCAGAGCAAATCAAACAGTGCTTGGGTGCACCTATTTTTGGCTCAATCTGAGGTGGCTAGCTTAGAGTTTCCTTGTTATTGTTTTAATTGTATGCTAAATTAAACTCTTAATGTTTGATTGATTTGAGCCTTTCAAAATAGATAACAGGTACCCTCAAAAGCCTTGCTCACATTCTAGCATGCTCGGTGGGAGCAAAACCACAATCATTTTGATGAGATTATACTTTATATTCTTGTATTTGCAGGAAACAAATGAAATGTCGCCTTCAAGCAATTAAATGTCGCCTACAGCAATTAAATGTCACCTTCAAGAAAAGAAATGTCGCCTTCATGAAAATAAATGTCGCCTACACACAATACAATCACGCCTTCAAGCAATTAAATCATGCCTTCAAGAAATCAAATCACGCGTACAGACACTATTTTCAAGCCTGGTTACTGGCAGATTTCCGCCAGCCATAACTTCTATTCTGCCTCTACTTCTTCTTCTGTCGCCTGCATGTAATTAAATCACGCCTTCGAAGAAAGAAATCATGCCTTTGCATAGTTATCTGTTACCTGTAAAGGTACAGAATGTCACCTGTAAGAATGAAATGTCACCTCTACACTTTCCAGCGTCGCCTATAAGCTGGACAGTGTCACTTTTTGGTGTTTTTCTGTTTGGGACTAGATTTATTTTTTATTTTGCAAAAGGTCAAACTCAATCTTGAATGAAACTAAAGGAAAGAACTTAGGTCCTAAAGTGTCATTGTCATTTTGAAAATCAAACCCAATCTCGAATGCACTAAAGGGAACGAACACTCTATTCCCTCTCTTGTTTCAGATTTCAAAAGCAAGTAAACGAACACAATCTTGAATGATCTAAGGATAAAACAAAGCACATTTTTAAAGTTCCTAAATCAACTTGCAAATATCAATCTTGAATGCCCAAAAGGAAAGAACTTGCAAACGCTCAAATCATTTACGTTTTGAAGAAAAGAACAAATCAAAATCTAAACACGTGTGTCTTCATTTTCAAAAGTTCAAACATCACTTAATCAATTTGGAAAAATGAACAAACTTGCTTGATGTGCATCTAGGAGCTTTCATTTTCTGTAAATCCTTGTTAAAGTAAGCAACGTAGAACATTTGGACTCGGACAAGTTCACTTGTTCTACTTTTAGCGAGGCCTGTCCGGGGAGAAAAGCGCTTCCTCCTCGGAGAATGACCTCAAACCGGTATCCCCCCTGGCTAGTATATAAATAAAGTGAAGACAAAAAGTACTCACTTACATCTCCTAATCGCCGGGCGTCTTGTGCCAAATACAAATGTCTAGGGAAAGGTAAATATTCCTCCCCCAGCATTGTTGGCTAGGCTCTTAAGTGAGTCACAGGCGGTCAGCATAACTGGGTATGGAGACTCCACGGAACTATTAAAAACCTGATAAAATAAAGGCTACCCTATCTACATCCAAAAGTATCAAAATCCTTGTGCAAGGACCCAGGCCAAGGGGTTTACCGGGTCACCTCAAGATTACTCACCATTTGTATTCCCTTCTGGGGGATACCAAGCTGTGGGCAAGCAATTTTGATACTCACCTTCCTCAGGTAGATCTATTTGAAGTGCTTGACAGTCAAAGACTCCGGGAAAACACTTGTTGAAACATACGCTTTCAAAGCTTTATCAGAGTCAGTCATCCTATTTGTATCCCGCAAGGTTGCTTTGCCCTTTGCGGAGATTGCTTTGTTAGAAGTCTTTTTAATTTATCCTTTGCCACTTGAGAAAATCAAACCAATCAACAAAATTGATATTCAAAAAATCTTACAGAAATCAGATATCCAAAGAGCCTTTTGTTCTCGGACCAAACCTATCAGAATTTTCCAAAGATATGCCCAATTTGATCAAACATCCAAAAGCCAAGTTGCCCAAATCCAAAGATTATCAAGAGAAGAAAGTTGCAAAAAGGAACCTTAAAAGCCATCAATCCTTTATCCAAGCAACCCAAGCAGAAGAAAAATATCAAGAAAGGTTTGATAATATTGGCTATAATGCAAGAGTCAAACAGTTTGCCTACCATTTCCGAGTAAACCATCGCTACATCAACCTTGAAAGAGAAGATTAGCTGGATCCATCACATGTCCATTCTACCTTCAGATCTCACAATCTTATCTCAGCAGTCCGTCATCCTAGCTTCATCTTAGTTTCACCCTTGCATCATCACCAAACCTTAGTTACATCCTAGAAATCCTTCTTAGTTGCATGCACCATCATCCTCTTAGCAGCATCATAGATCATCCATCCCAGTCGCATCTACATCATCCCTTTAGAAAGAGCATTATTCCATCATCCTCCACCATCTTTTCATCAGCAATCCACCATCAGAATCCCATATCCTTCATCCAAAATCTAGCATCCATCACCTAAATCAGAACCCACCATCTTTTGTACCAAATCCAGAGATCCAAAATCCACAAACACTTAGTGTTCAAAACCTTTGAGTTGTTTCCATCCCTTATCCTAAATCAGAAAGCATCCCCTTTTTGACAGAGCATTGTCTAAAGGAAATCCAACTTGTCCTTGCACAGCCTCATCATCTCGAGCAAGAGATTGGCTTGTATTGATAAGCATCCAGTTAACCGAAGATCATCAGTCTATCCTAGGTTGGCCCAAATCCTATCACTGATCCTCCATCAGGGAAAAATAACAACTCATTGTTGACACTTAGTAATCTTCCACCAGCATCCCACCAATCCTCCACCCAATCTTGACCCAAATCAGAGCATCCCACCAATCCTCCATCATCACCAAGCTTTTTTACCAATTTGCCACCATCTCCCACCAATCTTCCACCATCCTTGATCCAAATCCGAGCAGTTCATCCATCCTCACATCGCATTCTAGAAATTCATCATCCTTAGAAGTTCCTTAAGCTTGCATCCACCATCCTTTAGAGTCCTTTAGGAAACATCTTGCATCCATCTAAGCATCTGCATCTCCATGCCTGTCGAGACAAGATCTGGATCTAGGAAGTGAAGGCACATGAATCCTTATCTAATCAGCAGCTTATCTGATCCCAACATTTTTACTAGTGTAATGGTAGCCTATGATCCCCAAATACAAACTGGAAATACATGGGATGATCCCAATATCCCCTCAGCTCCTCTGGCAATAGAAACATTTGTGAATCACCCAGAGAATCCACCAGCAGTCAATACACTCATAGCCCAAAACCAGCAAAGCATGTTCACTAATTTGGCACAAAGGCATATTCCCATTCCACCATATCTCCATCCTCGTATTCCCATAAGCACTATCCAAATCCCAGCACAAGTATACTCTCCATTCATCCAACCATTCCCTAATCCCACCTTGCAAACATCTCAAGCAACCTCCACCATTCCCCTTCTTCTGCAAGGAAGCTTCGCAAGCCCCGTAACACAAGCTGTCACACCATCTGCTCCATTCCCTATCACAGGTACTTCATCATCTGCCATGGCCTCCCAAGCTCTTGCACAAATCCAACACTTGTCACAAAATCAACTCCCACCTCTTACACATCCATTTACACAAGCAGCTCCATCTCCTTCCACACCATTCTTTTCAAGAGGGATGCAATCATCCTTCCCCCTTGCTCCACAAGCTTCAACATCCATACCATCTTTCCCAGGGTCAACACAATCGTTTCCCCCTTTCACCCAACAAATGCCAGCATCATCTATTCTGGGGGCAGCACAATCACTCCCCTTTCCTCCTCAGCAAGCTTCCGCATCAACATCACCCTTTTCATGGGGAGCGCAAACGTTCCCTTCCTTTCCCCCCCAACAAGCATCTACCCAGGCACAAGCCCATCAAAATGCCTTCACCACAGGGATTCCTTCCATGGGCTTTTCTAATCCACCATTCATATCCCAAACTCCCATCACATCCACCTTCCCAGCGTCCACTACAACACAATTCCCACCACACATTGGCTCTCGTTGGGGCCTCACTCAAGAAGAAATAAAAGCTTGGGGCATACCAACCCATTCTCCTACATCTATGTTTGGAAACCAACAAGCCACCTCCTCACAAGCAACACAACAACCATCACAACTTCCACCAGCTTCATCCTTTGCAAACTATCCATTCACAACACCTAATGCCTTTCAGCAAGTTCCTCCACCTCAGCAGCAAAGTTCATCCCATTTTGCAAGTTATCTTGCCTAGCCACCCTTTGCTTCAAGCTTCCCCACGTCAAATTCACCCTTAAGCAATGCAGGAATGCACCCGACCTACATTGGTCAACCACAGAGCCAAGTTCAGCAAGGACCACCTTACCAGCAAGCAGTGTCATTCCACTAACCTCCCCCACAACAAACCCCTATCATCCCCCAGCAACAGAAAGCTTCCTCCTACCAGGCGCAGCAACAAAATCCCATCATCCCACAACACCAGCAAGAAATCCCATATCCATCACCATAATATCCCCCTATGCCACATCAGCAGTATCCTCCCCAGCAAGCATCACTCCAAGATCTGCTCCAATATACCTATCCTGCTGGGCCATCTCCATATCCCGCTCCACAATACCCACCTCAAATGGGAGTACCTGCTCAAACACCAATCAATGCTGAGTGGGAAGCTATGAAGAATGCTCTTAAAGAGCTCCAAACTGGTACTGAGAGCAAAACCTACAAGTTTGAAGAGGTGTGTCCTTACCCATTTGACTGATCTATTGCTGCTATTCCTTTTCCCAAGCACTTTGAGACACTTAAGTTTGATAAATATCAGGGGAAAGGAGATCCAGTCAATCATGTTAAGGAATTCTATATGGCATGCCAAGAAGTGGCTTACAGTGATAACTATCTCTTGCGTTTATTCCCCAAAAGCTTGGGAGGAACAGCTGTTGAGTGGTTCTATAAAATACCCAGTGGGACCATCACAACCTTTGCTGAACTCTCTAAGAAGTTCATCAACCACTATGCCCACAATGTTGAGAATGAGTTGACCTTGTTAGATGTCTGCAACTCAAAACAGAAAGATGGAGAAAGCCTAGCAGAATACTTGCAACGATGGCAGAACCTTATTACCAGGTTATCATACCAACCGCCAGAAAAGCATTTGACCAAAATCTTCATTGATAACCTGCATCCTAAGCTATCCCACTTCATGTGGATGAATTGTCTCCAAACATATCAAGATATCAAGAGCAAGGGGATAGGTATTGAAAAGGCCCTCCTAGATGAAGGCACAATCTGGCACTTCAAAAATGATGCCCAAAAACCTAACAATGATAAATCCCGTTATTGGAATCATAACAAAAATGTTGTTACTGATGGAGCCACTGATACCAAGCATGTCCAATTTGTTTTAGCTAGTCCTCCGTCAACTCCTGCATACCAACAACAACAAACACCCATCCATCAGCAACCTCCTCAAGTCCATCAACAACCCATGCAACAATATCCTTCTCAGAATAATCAGCAGAATTATCAGCAGCAAGCCCATCAAGCCTATCAAGGTAACCCAAACAATCAAGTCAATGCCGTCAATATTGCTCCCAAGCAGAAAAAACCCAGAGCTCAAAATTATCCAAAGAAGACCTTCACACCACTAGGTGAACCTCTAGATGTTATCTTTCATCGGATGGCCAAGGCCAACTTAATTACATATCCACCAATTCAGCCAGTTGACGATACCACCCCCAAGCTTGATTGGTACAAAGATCATGAGTACTGTGATTATCATCATGTCAAAGGACATACTACCTTGAAGTGTATGAGACTCAAAAACTATATCCAAGATCTCATTGATCAAAAAGAGATTCAAGTAGATACACCTGCTCAAGCCTCACCAAATGCTAATTTATAAATTTATCAGAATGTGTTCCCACAACACAATGCTGGGAAGAATCAAGCTAATACCAATCATCCCTAGAATCATGGTAAAGGAAAGCAAGAAGATCACACTACTGCCTACATCAACTATGATAAATTTGTTGGATGTATAACCCAAGTTGAGCCCACAGTCAATACCATCCATGTCAGAGGAGCAGATAGTCAATGTGTTGTTACCACCCGTAGGGGTCGAATAACTATTGCTGGTGCCCATCCAAGGCCAGTACAAAATGCACACAATGCACAGTACAACCTCATAGAACATCTTGGGAATACACCAGCCCAAATATCCATCTTGGACCTTCTCTGCACTTCACCTCTCCATCAGGAGATCCTCGACCGAGCTCTCAAAGAAGGACATGTCCCCACAGACATTAACACCACCCAGTTTGAGACCCTTGTGGGACATCTTTCCACAGCTTGTGCTTTATCCTTCAAACCATCCAACATGCTAGTCATTGCACCTGACCATACTCTTCCTCTCCGCATTTTCATCATGGTCAGAGACTTTTCCATCAAACGGGTCTTAATAGATAATGGCTCAGCTCTAAACTTGTGTACTTTAAAATTCATTCAGCAGATTGGGTTCACCCAGGCTGATATAGCACATGAAGTGATCACTATCAAAGCCTATGATAACTTGGAGTGTACCTCAAAAGATACCATTACTTTGCCCATTCAGCTGGGCCCAGCAACACAAGATACTATTTGCCATGTTGTTGATCTTGACCTACCATTTAATATCCTCCTAGGCTGACCATGGATTCATTCCATTAAGGCTGTACCATCTACTTACCATCAGTGCATCAAATTTCTGCATCAAGGCACTAAGGTTACCATCCATGCTGACCCCCAACCATTCGCATACTATCGTGCGATGGAAGCATCATTCCCTCACTCCACTCATTGTCCTGGAACTGACATTGGTACTTCTATTGCCAGCTCATCCCGATCCCATTGCGATCCAGAAACCCTTCTCACCTCCACCCTCTCTTCCGTCAAGATCAATAACTAGGGTTGTGGTGAATATAGCCTACATGATGCATTTGTCGTAGGGGCGCCCTTCCGCTTGATCCACATACTCAAGGGTGCCCAGATCACCAAAGCAAGCCTATTGAAGAGCATCATGAAATCAAGAAAATCAGATCTATGACTTTTGAATCCCATGGCAACATAAATAGTCAAGAGATGGATCCTGACATAAATAGGTGGTTGTATAAAGATCCCCCATCCCCTGACACTCAACTTCTTGGCTATTTCAAAGATAAGTATCCAAAACAATATAAGTATACCACTGAACAATGGCATTATCAAGGCAGTGGTCTAGGGCCACAAGAAGGCGGCAACCAATATCCCATCACACCATCAAAGAATCCTGAACATCAGGGTCTTGGTTTTAATACCCCTCGCCTGCATATACAAGGGCCCAATACCACAACTGGGGGCACCAACATGACTAGCGTTCCCCTCTTAAATAGCCAAGATGACCTCATAACGATCGAAGACATCCCTGAAGAGAAAGAAATTAGATCCTACGATGATATCTTTGATGATGACACCCTCCTAGGGACTTCTGTCCTCTGACAACTCACCATAAATCTCACAGAACTTCCCCTCATCCACCCTGAACTCATAGACTGGGACCAACCAAGCATTACACACATCGATGAGTTCCAAAGCATGGAAGCACTCCTAGAATTCATGGGGGCATCAGGCCCACAATTAGTTCAAGATTCAGAATCATCTCACATCTACAAGCTTGACCCAGAGGTATACTTTGGGGAAGAGGCAAGCTTTAGCTGCAAAAGAGAAATAGAAAGAGTAAAACATGAGTCCTTATGTGAAAACCCTTCTAGGGCACATTCTGATTCCAAAAAAGTAAAAATAAAGAGCGTATCTTCTAGTGAAAACTTGGCAATTCAAGTGCTAGAAGATGAAGACTTGCCTCTTCCTCCCATCCAAGATTACAGACCTGAGCAATCACCTATCATCATAGAAGAAACCAAGCCAGTCAACTTAGGTACAGAGGAATGTCCAAGGATCACCTACATTGCAGCCAACATGACAGAAGGTGAAGAAATGGCTTTCACTGCGCTACTTCAAGAAGCTACTATGAACTTTGCATGGTCATATGCACACATGCCTGGGCTTGATCCTAATCTTTTCGTTCATCATCTAGCAGTGGATCCTAATGTCAAGCCAGTAAAGCAGAAGCTACGCAAAATGCATCCCAAAGTAGCTCTATTGGTAAAATCAGAACTAGAAAAGCTCCTAGATGCAAAGATTATCAGAGCTATAGATTACTTAGATTGGATCTCCAACATGGTACCTGTCACAAAGCCTTCAGGAGACATCAGAATATGCACAGATTTTAGGGACTTGAACAAGGCATGTCCTAAAGATGATTTCCCGCTACCTAACATAGACATGATCGTAGACCTTACAGCGGGCCATGAAATGTTGTCACTAATGGATGGATTTTTAGGCTACAATCAGATTCGTATAGCAGAAGCAGATCAACATAAAATAGCATTCACTACTCCATGGGGCACCTTCTACTACAACATGATGGCATTCGGGTTAAAGAATGCAGGAGCCACATATCAGAGAGAGATGATAGCAATCTTCCATGACATGATCCACAAGATCCTAGAGGACTATGTGGATGATATTCTTGCAAAATCAAAGACATGCCATGGACACCTTGACATTCTTGAGAGTGTGTTTGATCGCCTGCAGCACTATGGGTTACGGCTCAATCCAAAGAAATGTGTCTTTGGTGTTACATCTGGAAAGCTCCTAGGTTTCATAGTATCGTGACGAGGCATAGAGATAGACCCCAAGAAGGTCAAAGCAATAACAGAGATGCCTCCACCAAGAACACTCAAACAGCTCAGAAGCCTACAAGGAAAGCTTCAATCAGTGCGTCGGTTCATTTCTCAGTTAGCAGACAAGTGCCAACCTTTTACGCATCTCCTATGCAAAGACACAAGGTTCAAATGGGATCCCATATGTCAAAGAAGCTTTGATAAGCTCAAGGAGTATCTTGCCAATTCTCCAATCCTAGTACCACCAATTCCAGGACGCCCTCTCATACTCTACATCTTGGCAACCACTACAGCATTGGGGGCACTCTTAGCTCAGCATGATGATGACAACAAGGAGAGAGCCATCTATTACATCAGTCAAACTCTTGTCGGATATGAGCTTAATTATTCACCTATGGAAAAAGCATGCCTTGCAGTGGTCTTTGCCACTCAAAAGCTTAGACATTACATGCTCAGTCACACAATCAAGCTCATTTCAAAGGTGGACCCCCTCAAATATCTACTATCAAAGACAACTCTTACAGGCTGTATGGCAAAATGGGTCATGATACTCAGCGAGTTCGACATCTAGTATATTGATCGCAAAGCAATCAAAGGGCAAGTCATTGCCGATCAGCTAGCAGAAGCACCACTGGTGGATGCCTATCCCCTAATCATGGAATTCCCTGATGAACACTTATGTGTGATCGAAGAACAACCCATGTGGAAACTATACTTTGATGGCTCCTACACATCACATGGATCAGGGGCAGGAATCCTATTCGTCACACCTCAAGGTGACTACATCCCAAAATCATTCAAATTGGGATTCTCATGTACCAACAACATTACAGAATATGAGGCGCTCATCTCAGGTCTCAGAACAGCCATTCAGTGGAATATCACAGAATTACAAGTGTTTGGAGATTCACAGCTAATTATCAAACAAGTCCTAGATGAATATCAGACAAAGGATGACAAGTTTCTACCTTACAAAGAGTTGGACAAACTGAAAGAGCATTTCCTACATCTATAGTTCACATAGATCCCAAGACTTCAGAACAAAGTAGCAAACGCAATGGCAACCATTGGATCCTTGTTAGAAATCCCACGCGACGCATCACAGTATGAATTCCTAGTCGAGCAGCTACATACGCCAGCTTATGAGAATGCCGATGCAGAAATGGTGTGTGTCTTGGTTGGTCCTCAGTCCCCATGGTACCATGACATCCACGCATATCTAAAGAATGGTATCATATCTCCCCATCTCACCAATAACCAATGCCAAAACCTTATTTGTAGAGCTTCCCACTACACTCTTGTAGCCAACACCCTTTATCATCACGGGTATCACAATATCCTCTCTAGGTGTTTAGATTCAAATGAGGTCATCCTGGCTATATAAGAGGTTCACGTTGGAATTTGCAGTGCCCACACGAGTGGCATGGTTCTAGCTAAGAAGTTGCTTCGAGTTGGGTATTATTGGCCAACCATGGAACATGATGCTTGTGAATTTGTCAGAAAATGTTTACCATGTCAGCAGCATGCAAATCTGATTCATGCACCAGCACAAGACTTGCAGCCCATTGCGCCACCTTGGCCATTTTCATGTTGGGGCTTTGACCTTGTCGGCTTAATCACTCCCCTTTCCTCGGATGGACACAAGTACATAATAACTGCCATAGAATACTTCACCAAATGGGTTGAAGCGATTCCGCTCACCCTAACTACTGGCATCCAAATATCCAAGTTCATCCTTTACCACATCATCTGCCGCTTCGGCATACCATCTACCATTTTCACAGACCATGGCACACCTTTTGAAAACTAGCATGTGGATGATCTGTGTGCCAAACTCCACATCCATCATCATTTCTCCAGTCCATATTTCCCTCAAGGAAATGGCCAAGCTGATGCAACCAACAAAACTATCTTGAAAATCCTCAAGAAGGTTGTCAATGATTCTGGTCGTGACTGGCACCTCCAAATCAATCCTGCCCTTTGGGCCTACCACACTTCCTATCGCACTCCCACAGGCACCACCCCATATTCCCTTGTATATGGTGCTGAAGTCATTCTACTGATCGAGGTTGAGCTCCCATCATTGCAAGTCTCCATGAAGAACTACACCACTGATGAAGATTATCGTGTAGCCCATCTCACACAGCTAGACCTGTTAGATGAAAAGAGACAGCAAGCATATGATCACCTGGTTGCATACCAGAATCGACTCAAAAGGAGTTATAACAAGAAGGTCCATCCTAGACAATTCCAGGTCAGTGACATGGTTCTCAAAGAAAATTAGAAGGTCCAAGCAAATAGTGAAAAGAAAGGCAAGTTTGAGCC
Source organism: Chamaecyparis obtusa (assembly GCA_027943335.1). Classification (NCBI taxonomy): domain Eukaryota; kingdom Viridiplantae; phylum Streptophyta; class Pinopsida; order Cupressales; family Cupressaceae; genus Chamaecyparis; species Chamaecyparis obtusa. The sequence goes on from BSBK01004460.1 coordinate 17,929, forward strand.
TACTTGGCTGGGCCCCTATGTGGTCACCTCATGCTTCGGCTCTGGAGCTTATCAGCTATCTACACCAGAAGGAGAGCCTTTGAATGATCCAATCAACATCATACATCTGAAGAGGTTATATGCCTGAACCAGATCCTACATATTCAAAAAATCCATAAAAATTGGAAAAAAGCAGCAAAAAATCAAAAAAAAAAAAAGAAAAAGAAAAAAGAAGAAAAGAAAATAATCGTCCAATGGTGAAAACTTGGCAATTCAAGCACCTTGGACAAGTATGTTGGTGAAAACCTGGCAAACAGGCACCATACATAATGGACCGAGTCATTATCTATCAAACTCCCATCAACCATCCCACCATCTCAGTCCTTTTTCTCCCATCCCCATCCCCATGCCCATCCACCATCCCCCAGCATCCCTTTTTCCATCAACCTTCAGCAACACCACAATTCCTCTTGCACATATCTTGTACCATATCTTGCACATATCTTGTACCATATCTTGTATCCACTCTTATATATCTTGTACACTCCCCTGTGTCGCGCCATCCTTCCTGTATAGCGAGATCTTCCTATCCCCAATCCTGAGCTTTTGTACATATTCATTGTATATCTTTTCCCATCCATTGTACATCAGTCCTTGTTAGTCCCGCAATAGCATTTTATCAGAACACTTTGTCCTACCTAGCCTTGTACTTCAACAACATCACTTGTCGACTATTCTTGGTCACCATGATTATTCTTTGACTTCATCAGTTGCCAGCAAACGACAACACTCATTCTCTCATCAATCAACGGGTCCTTGAGGATGTATCCTTCCTTCTGTCTGATCTAATCTTCCCCCCATCAAATCAGTCAAATCAAATCTCTCTCCTTGGCAAAGGATGTCTTTTTGGAGTTATCATTTTGACCTTGGATTTTGTCCTTTGGGTCTTGTTAATCTTTTACAGCTTCTCATTGTTCTCTACTCAACGTCACCACGATCCTTTATATCATGGTGTGCTGCGAATGAGGATAATCTGGGGCAAGGTCTTTTGATCTTTTGCTTCTACCTGTGAGTCAGTCGTGTGTTTGTGGTTTCTTCAGCGTCATTTCCACCATGCCTCCTTCGGGTTTCATGCGTGATGCTGGGGCAACCTTGCGTGTCTTTTTAGCGTCGGTCCTATGCAACACTGGTGACAAGGCCTCGTGATCCCAGTATCCTTGGCAGGTCTCTAGCATTGCTATATTAAACTAGGTTGTGCTCTCCACATTTGCACTTGGAGCTTCCCTATCTCCCTTGCATCCTGCATCATATAGATTAATCTTGCATCCTCATATAGCTGCATCCTACATTTTGCATTCCATCTCCTCTTGCATTCGCCCATTTTTTCTCTTGGAAGCTTGGTCATTTATCTCCCCTTCTTCCTAGACCCTTCCTTCTTTGTTTCCTTTTGAAAAAATTCCACAACATTTCCTCCTTGCGTTATTTTCTCGAGGGGGCACAACCCTTTATTCCTCCAAATTCTAGCCTTGGGCATCTTATTTTCTTGTCTTTGACGCCATGCCACTTGCGACATCGCATCAAAGAGGGGAAAAATGTAGACACCTAAAAATCCTTTAGAAAATAAAGTATTTTTATTTTCTGAAAAATCCCCAATGACATCATCATTTATTAATTAATTATTTATTTAATTAATTAATTTATTTTTATGTCATTAAATCCCTTTTGTTTAATTAAAAATATTAAATTAAGAAATCCCTTCAAAAAATGTTTAAATCTTATTTAAACATTATCTCCTTATTTATTAATTATTTTAATTAATAAATTGACCAAAAATCCCAAAATAAATAATTTATTTATTTTTTGCCCAAAACTTGGCCAATTTCCTTTAGACCACTAACCTCTTCCAAAATCTTCTAATTCCTTCTTAATCTCGATTAAAAGGCTAATCCCATCTTTTCTAACCCTAATCCCAAGGCCAAATATTTAATTAAGATTAAATATTTAAATTTCATATTTATTGAAAATATTTCAATAAATATTCTCAAAACTTAAGCTTTTGGAATGAATAAACTTTTATTCCATAAAACCTAGGAGAATTCTAGACTCTTCTAGAATCTTCTCAAATCCAACCTCTTCACCCATCCTAATCCTAAAATCTCCTAATCCTAATCCTAATTCCTCCCTTAACCTTGTCACATTCCCTAAACAAGGTTAGCCAACTCTTAAGCTTACCCCAAAGTCAACAAAGAGGGCTTCCCTTTTTGAAATGCATTGAAGGCATTTAAGGCCTCATTATCCCTCTTACATGCATTTATGGTGCATTTAAGAAGCCCCTCACCCCTTTCTTACACCCTTTGACCTTAGGCACATTTCTCAAATTGTGCACATTCCTCCCATCTTTCAATTTAATGCCCTTGTGACACTTGTCACAAGGAGGTGATCCCTAAACTAGCACAATCTATGTGCTCCCCTTTGAATGAATCTTGGCCTCTCTTAAGGATTTCAATCCTGGCCACTCATTCTTCCTTCCCAAATCCTATAAATACCCCTCCTTTCAAGAGCAAAAATAATTAGCTTACTTTCATTCTCATGCATTGTTATAATGCCATTTTCATGTTAAATCTTAGCAAATCATTCTAATTTAGTTTACTTTCAAGCATTTTAACTCATCATAACTTAGTAATAATGGATTAACATAGTTTTTATTGTTGTTTTGCATAGCATAGCATCATATCACATCTCTATTTGGTCTAAAATCAATCTTAGCATAAACATCATGTAGCTTAATCTTCATTAAAGCATTTTTGGATCCTTGAGGCCTTAGGGGAAAATCAGGTGTTCTATACCTATTTTTGTGCCATTTTGGGGTTTTCATGGATTTCAATTCATCCTAAATATAGTATAGTATGCTCCAAGTGCTTAGAGAGCACACCCACATCCCCCTTATCAAAGCAAATCAAACAGTGCTTGGGTGCACCTATTTTTGGCTCAATCTGAGGTGGCTAGCTTAGAGTTTCCTTGTTATTGTTTTAATTGTATGCTAGATTAAACTCTTAACGTTTGATTGATTTGAGCCTTTCAAAATAGATAACAGGTACCCTCGAAAGCCTTGCTCACAGTAACCACTTGAAATTATATGTTAGGGATAGGGCTATGCGAGGAATTATACCTTTTTCTCGCTCAGTCTTACAACTTCTTCATAATTTTGATATAGGGGATTCGCCTCCATTACAGATTGAGTAAATGTTCCTATCCTCTTGTCTCATGACTAGGGGGCAAGAGGCATAATTTTATCCAGTCTTTTTGGATCCATTAGGTCTTTTTATTAAGATTTAATTGGTATTCTTCATGTTTCCTTCTTCTATAATCTTGCATGATGTTTTTATCCATTCCTAGGAATTATATTTTCTTCTTAGGAAATATTTTTTTAGGACATGTGTTTTGTAAAAATATCCCTTGTCTTTCATCCCTCGGGGGGCAAGGTTCTTCCTTCTTTCTCTTTTTCTAGGGGAACTTCTTTCCTTAGCTTAATGGTACTTGTTTATATTGTAATATTATTTCATCATATTGATAGATATTTTGACTATGGATAACCTTCTTACATGGGAAGTTGTTGTCCTAGGTCATCACTTCTTCTCTATGTTGCAAATTATGTTCTTTATAAACTCTCACCCTTGCTTTAGTGTTAGAGTTGTTTTCCCTCATTCTAAAGATTCCTCTTGCTCTTCTTCATAGGGGAGCTTGATGATTGAATCTTTGTTCCTGCCTTTTGAAAGAAGCTATCTTATCTAAATGCACTCTTCTTTGGTGGGGGTCTTGGTGATAAGATCTTTTTCATTAAGGATCATTTTCCATAAGTGACATATCCTTTTCACGATTATCTATACTCTTGGATGTAGGGGTCAATATCTCTCGCTAAGGATATACTATACATTGTTGTAAATAGGATATCTCCTTGCTTTGTGAAGTCGATATCCTCTTTCATCTTTGTTCCTACACTTGGGGGGCAAGGATGCCTTATCCTTCTTTCCTATCTTCAAGTATTCACACATAGAGTAACAAATATAGATTGTGAGTTTAGTAGAAGTACTTTAGCCTTAAGGGCTTGGTATGATTTTCTATCTTATTCAAATCTATGCATTATTATTCCATACATGTTCATGCTGAGGTTTTGGTCTCGAGGATTCAATCTTAGCATTATCAATTTTTGTTCCTTTCCAACATGGAGTCACAAATATGGATTGTGAGTTTGGTAGAAGTACTTTCACCTTGGAGGCTTGGCATGATTTTCTATCTGATTCAAATCTATGCATTGTCATTTCATACGGTATTTTCTTCTTTTCTAGGGATTCACCTCTTTCCTTGGTTAAGCAGTATTTTTCTACTATGTGATATCCAATCATACATGAAAATTATGGTTTGCATTTGAGGACCTATGTCCTTCATACAAACCTTATTTGTTGTTTGACATTGGATTTCCATGGTTGATACATCTCTCATCTTGGAAACTGAATAGTGTGCTATCCCTCATTAAGGGTTACTTCCTTTTCACTTCTTACATGATATCTCTTTACATTCATTGCTTCCATGGCCTCATAGGAGCTATGACCTTCTTGGCTTGGACTGGGAGTTGTTTATGGATATTGTCTTGATGCTGAAGAAGACTTTATCCTTGTTCTTTTCTTTCCTTAACATGGCAAAATAGTATGTTTTTTCCATCTTAAGGAGGGGGGCATATATAGGGTCTCCCTTGTACTATAATTTTTTATTTTTATATGCTAAATCTTGGAAGGTAACGCACATAAGTTGCTAAATCTTGAAAAGACATGCACCTATATGCTAAATCTTTCAAAGGTAACGCACATAAGTTGCTAAATCCTGAGGAGACACACATTTTTCAAATTTTTCAAATATGCTAAATCTTGGAAGGTAATGCACATAAGTTGCTAAATCCTGAAAAGATACGCATTCATATGCTAAATCTTTCAAAGGTAACACACATAAGTTGCTAAATCCTGAGGAGACATGCATTTCATATTCATAGTGATACAAGAAGGTGGATCTATGGGTATTCCAGAAGCCGTCAGAAGACACATTACAATTGCAAGCACAGTTTATGGGTGAACCTATTGGGCTCTCCCTCCAGGGTGATTCATGGTAAGAATCTTATCGGGTGAGGTAATCACTTTCTCTTTTCTCTCTTTTCACTTTCATGCTAGTAGGACTGGATCATGAAGCTATGTTGTCTATAGTGTTGCTCTTGTCTTTCTTATGTAATCATTTATGCTTTTATGATAGGTTTCCAAATATGATATTGGTATGAGAAATATTTCTTAGCAAGGTTTCTTATGCTAATTGATTTGGGTTGTTTAGTACTAACCCTTGTTCTTTTGTATAGTCTCATGTATGTATGTTGAGTTATAATCCTTGGTCTAGAGGCTTGTGTCTTCAGCTAAGTGTTATTTTATCTCATTTTGAATCCACTGGGATCTCTTCTCTCTTCTCCTTTACCAAGATTTTGCATCGAATCCATACTCTTGCTAAAGTGGGGGCTTAATGTATCATCTTAAAATAGAAGCACTTCCATGGTAAGAGCATTTAGCCCTCTAAGTAGGTGGTTTGGGGTCATGTTTGGCATCTTGATCAGATCTTTGCATGTCTTTAGCTTTCTCCCCATTTTCCACTTCTTCTCCGCGCTTGATTCCTTCATTCTAGGTGAAATTAGGGTTAAGGTCCTAAAGACTTTTCTTATTTTTCCTCTTCCCTGGCTCTTTGGTAGGATTCAGAAATGAGACCTCCTAGTCCTTCATCACATCAAACAGAGGATTTCCTATCTATTCCAGACATCTAGTCCTGTTCAGATATCAATTTCCAAGTTTCTGACATCTCTAGGACCTTTGCTACAAATCCTGACAAAGTTAGGGTCTGAGGTCAAAGTTGACCTCAACCCTAACTAGGTCAGGGTTGACCTTGACCTTGACCTCTTCCCACCGGGATTTCAAATTTTCATTTACAGGTAGTTTGGTTTTCGGGAAAATAATTTCTCCACCTCCAGGTCAGCTGTTTCGGGCTCCGAAACAGTAAATCCTTTAATTGTATTTAATTAAGGTATATTTTCTAAAGGTGAGGACCTAATTGGGATTTAATTTTCCAAGGTGGCCCATCTAGAGGAGTGTGCCCTAGATCACTATAAAAGGAGGCCTTCCTCTCTCATTTTATCCATCTTTCAATCAAGTGTTCACATTCAAGCTCTCAAAGTGATCAAGCAAGTCTTCTTTTCCATCCAAGTTCTCCATTGAAGATCAAGGATTCAAGCATCCAAGCTATTGAAGGGTTTTGGCTCAAGCATTCAAGATCTATCATTCAAACCCTAGATCTAGCCACCATGGTGGTGTGATCTTCCTTCAAGATCCTTTGTTCATCTTCAAGATCCATATCATTGTTTCCTCAAGGTGGATTTCAAGCATACAATCATGGAGGTTTGATGATGTTATGTTCAAGCTTTCATATCAATATATTTGATTATATTCCAAATACATTAGCATATCTATTGAATTACATAGCTTCATTGTTAGATTCATTTCTACTACTTGCTAGCATTCTCCTATTTCAATTTCAATATTAAGGTTGATTCCAAACCAGGGTTTGACCAAGGTAAACCCCCCCCCCCAAACAAACAAAACACCATTTTTCTTGCAGGTACAAGTGGGAAATCTCAGATCTGAGAGCAAATTTGGATACCATTTTCGGCTATCTTTCAGGATCTGTGAACAGAATCAGAATCAAACTTCAAATAAATAATGTGGTCTTTGACCTTTTAAAAGGTCAAAGTTGACTAGTGTGAATTTGGAGAAATTTTTTTTGGGTTTTGTCTGCCTCGACATTTCCAATCCAGAACAAGTGACAGAATCTTTAGAAAGTTCATACAGAAGCTAGAATTTACTATTTTCCAGATCTTCCCTAATTCAAGGTTAATATTTGCACTTCAATTATTTCAATATCAAACATAACACATTTTACCTAGGGAAACATCAGATTTATTCTTTCTTTCATATTCTCCATCAAATTGATCTAGTTCTGCATTAACCTCTTCAGTTGATCAAATTGGATTTCCTTGGTGAGAATTTGGGTTTGAGAATAGATTCCTTTTCCCCCCCTAAATATTTTAAATAATGTCGAATCCATTTTAACACTATATACTATGTAACACTTCCATAATAAAAAAATGTGCAATGATTCCATAAACGTGAATAGTACATGCACCGCACATGATGAAGAAATCATATGAAAATGAACATTCTATATATATGAAATTATTTTTTAAAATTATGTATTTTCATATACAAATATGGCATAAATGTCAACTTGGTGAAATTTTTACAAAATGTGGCACATTCCATCTCAAAATCTCTACAAAATATAAATGTCTAACAATGTGGCATATTCCATCTCAAAATGTGTCATATGGCATCTCAAAAAAGAGACAACTAGAAATATATGTATGGCGTCCTATGCTATTTTTGGATCATCAAAATGCAGCTTCTTCAAAGTAGTCTTTGGCTCTAACAGATCATGCACAAACAAAAAAATTGAAACCACAGATTATATTGCCTAATTTATATGATTTCTTATCTCCTCCTCTGTCTCCTAAAAATATTCATTTAAAATTAAATACACTATGACATTAAACATTTAGTCTTACTGTAACATGTCACTTTCACCTCCTCTCTCCCACAAGAGGTCTCTCCATGAGATGTTGCAGTCCCTATGGTGATATTTAGTGCATCACCCATCTTGAACACCTCATAGTTATATACATCCATATCATCACAAAAAGAATCATTAAGGGGACACAAACATACATTTTTGCACATAATGTAAGTATGGGGCTCACAAATATGTGCCCCCAAAGAATATGTTGAAGCATGAAAATCACCAACATGGGGTTGCATCAATGATGTGGTGTGCCTTAGCAATATCCCACTCAAGTGTGAATGACCCTAATGGTCTATGAGTGAATCTCTGCAATAACATATGGATGTTGCACTAGAGAAGGGGGTCTAATATTAGGAGGGGGGGAATAAGGGCCCTATATACTTAATGCACTCTTGGTCCATCTTAGTGAGCACTTCCACCTATGCCCATGAATGATCTCATGCTCCAATAGTTAACTTTGTGATAGAGAAAAAATTTGACATATAGTTTTTGAAGAAAATAAAAAGGGATCTTCATATTTTTGTGGGGTGGTTTATCAAAAACTATCCACCAATGATCCTAGAAGTTCTCCCACAGCATCATTTGTGTACCATTTGATGGACAACTTTGTCTTTTTAAAATCAACTAGTAGACTAGTTTTGGGATTCACAAATAGGGAAGATATTTGTCCTTTTTTGATGTCAAAGGCCTTCACCCCATCATAATCAATCCCATCATCAAATTAGGCATGCATCGTATCTCACCATTGAAGTTTATCATTATGTTGCATCATAAACATCTTGATATTTTCAATTATGGAGTTCAAAATGGTCAACATTGGGCATAAAATAGGGATATTACCATAGACATTTTGAATGCCCCTCAACTGATTGAAATTATCACCTATGAGGTTCTCTAGAGGATGAGGGTTCATAATTGGAGGGTTTTTCAGGCTGAGTTTTTGCAAGGGGGGCGGGGGGTGAGGCTCAGTGTTTTTTTTTAATTTTTTGGGGGGAGGGGGTTCAAATTGATTGTTTTATGGGGGTGAGTCTTTAGACTGAAAATTTTCATTTGTGTCTATCATGCTTGATTAAATTACATATTATGTTAGAATAAATGAGACGGGGGGTGAATCAATTGGATCAGTTATCCTACAGTCCCAAATACAAAGATGTAACACTCAAAACAAGTCCAATCAATCCTGCAGCTCGGTAACATAAAATATTAAACTATCTGTGCCTTTTATCAATTACCAGTTAATTAACTCACTATGATTATCGACCAAATAAAATATGCAGTATGTAAAGTATGATAATAAAACAATCATCAAAAAAAACATAAAACAATGATTTAACATGGAAACCCTGCTAAGAGAAAAACCACCTTGGACTGGTAACCCAAAATAATTTTCACTCTTCTTAAGTGAGCTTGGTGAAGAGCCAACCCTATTAAAGGTTACAAACACACTGTTAGGTGTGACCTTGTTAGAGGATTTAAGACTAATAGCTAACTTTTGACCAACATTCACTATGGTGTCAATAAGATAACAATGTACATTCCTTGAATGATATAGGGGCATAACATAAGACAATTAAGTCCACTTAGTTAGGAGATTTTTTGTATCAATGGATAAACTAAAATAGTAGTTGATCTGATTACAATAAAACTCAATTTGCAGATGTTCAGATCTATTCTAAGCCCATACAAATCCTTTGATCAATATTTCAATTCACTTCCTCAACTTACTTTTACTTGGTAATAGCTCTTTGATGCTCGATACTGTTCTACAGTTCAATTCTCCTTCAACCATTTTGATTAGGCATGCATAAAAATATATTCACACAAAATCTCTACAGTCTTCTTTCTTCTAACATGTTTCAATAAAGAAACTCATATCTCTTATATAGATAGATAAACCATTTTCATATCAACCATCAGATTTTGTTGCTTATCCTTCTTCGTTGATTTTGCCTCTTAAAACTTCCTTGGCAGTTGTGTCAATAACACATTTCAATTCCATCCTTTAGATCTTCTTCAATTTTTTTCAGCCATGGATCTCATAACAAACTTTATCCTCAATCTCAAAATCATAACAATTTCCAGCTCATCATATTCTGTCAGCTAAACTAAGCATTTAATACTTTCATCCATACTTGGTTAACAAAGAAATGTGTCAATGAATACAAGCTTGGTTAATATTGTTGCTCGGTATACACAACATTGGCTCAGTGTATACTGAAGTGCTTCATTTACCGACCACATTGCCTTGTACAATTTTGCTTCCATCTTCATAATAGATTAATGCAATATAATCAATTCAACAATATGATATCATAAACTCATCAATAGGTTACCCAAAGTATTCCTTATCCTCATCTATCATATCCATCTTTCTCCATGTAGATATCTCAACTCTTCATCTTATCTCTCTTTTACAGATGTTTAGATGTTTGTAACTAACATGATAAGTACTATCAAAACTAGTTGGCATCAATGACAACATAATGACTGATTTAATTATCTTACATATCATTTCAGTAACTCGGTGATCTCTAATCACTAATCTTCAATTCATTCAGGTAGTCAATCATTTGTAGTTCTTTAATCTCTCCCTTTGGCATTGATGGTAACACAAGCAAAATGAAAATATATGCCATACACATACCAAACATGTATTCTACAACTACATAAGTAAATGTTGTAGCTCGATAAGATCTTCCTAGCTTGATTTTTAATATGTTTAATCACTGCATTACATAACAACATTACAAGTGCAGACATTCCTCTGTGAATTTTATCTTTTCAGTTCTCAGATTCCTTCTATTCTCAGCAACAAATCTCTCCCTAACTTTCTCAAATTATCTCTCCCTTAGATAGATACTTCATTGTGTCTCTCTCCTTTGTTTATCTCTCCCTTTGACAACAATGCCGAATAAAAACATAAAATAGATAGCTCTACAATAGCCAAGTAACTCTTTGTGTTCGGTACAAACAATGTATCTCTGTATACTGATATGTAAATTCTCTGTTCTAGCTCCTCAAATCTTTCACAACCTTAGACATAATCCAAAGTGTGAGCTATGTTTCATCAACATGAATGATATTTGGATAAGAATAGGCTAATGCAACCTCCAAATCACATTAGTGATCGGTAGACAGGGGACGGCCCGAAGTCTAGTCCTCAAGTATTCAAAAGTGTCCTTCGGTAGAGGCTTGGTAAAAATATCAGCAAGTTGCTCCTTTGATGTAACTAATTCCAGTTTGACTTGCTTCTTCTATAGTTGTTCTCGTAAGTAGTGATACTTATTTAAAATATGCTTGCTCTTTGAATGCATTACAAGAGTCTTAGAAATATTTATTGCACTAGTGTTGTCACAATATATAATCACCAGCTCAATGAATACCTCATTCATCCCTTCCAACACTTGTTTGATATAAGCAATGTTTGAACAGTTTGTAGCAGCAGCAACATACTCTGCTTTGGCAGTAGACTGAGAAATACAAGGTTGTTTCTTACTTGTCCAAGTTACAAGTCTTTCACCAAAGAAAAATACTTCTTTGGTTGTTTTTTTTCTATCATCTATATTTCCAGCCCAATCTATGTCGGTGTAAACTCTTAGTTCAAATTTTCCTTCCTTGGGATACCATAAACCATAATCCTTTTTTTTCTTCAAGTATCTCAAGATTATTTTCATGAAAACCATATGTGAATCCTTTGGATTAGCAAAAAATCTAGCCACAATCCCCACTGCATGTGCAATATCAAGCATACTATGTACTACATACATCAGTTTACCAATCATAGATCGGTACAATGTCTGATTTACCTCTGTGGATTCATCATCTTTTGTTAATTTTTAGTCTATGACCATCGGTGTTCCTACTAGTTTAGGATCTCCCATGCTAAATGTTCTCAATACTTCCTTAATGTACTTTTATTGTGTGATGAAAATTCCATCGTTCTATTGACTAACTTGTAAGCCTAGAAAGAATTCTCAGCATTGTCAAGATAAAATAAGTTACCTTTTGATTGTCCTCTTGTTCCAACAAGCTTTCCACTTTCATCAAATATTCTCACCTTCTTTCTTTCAAATGCCACTTGGTGACTTGATTTGTTAAGTTTTTCTACACTTAGAAAATTGTAATTCATTCCTTTTACCCAATAAGCATGATCACATCTGATTTTATCATTTATCAATAAAGATCCTTTTCCTTTAACCATGTAAGGTGTATCATTACCCATTTTTACTGATCCTCCATTATAATTCTCAAGATGATCAAACTTATCTTCATCACTAGTCATGTGATGTGTACAGCCACTATCAATGATCCAAGTATCATTTTTACTAACTTTAGAAATAAGTGGTATGTCTACATACATTTCCTCTTCCTCTAAGTCATCTTTCATCACAATAAATACTACCTCAATGTCATCATCTATGTCATTATCTTCAACAAAGTAACACACCTTTTTACCTTTATCTTTTTGATCTTAGTTTTCTCTGTTGTACTATCAATTATCTCTATTATTCCTTTTGTCATAGCTTCCACCTCTGGATCTATCTCTGTCATTATCATCTTCTTTCCTATTCAGGCATCTAGCAATAATATGACCAACTTCTTTGCAATTAAAATAGGCTAAAGGTAATTTACCCTTATATCTACCTTTACCTTTGGGTAGTCTCTGGGCCATTAGTGTTTCTAGTTCATTAATCTCATCATCAGTATTTCTATCACTTTCATTCCTTATATTGTTCTTACTACTAGATTTACAAATCTTAAGAGAAGACATAAAAGTAGACTCAATAGTTGGTACAACACTATTATCATAATTGTTTAGCTCAAAAGTGGTTAACTTTTCAATTAGACTATCAAGAGTAAGTGTTCTATTAGGTGTAGACCTCATTTCATTAATTGTAGATATTTTGATTGCATAGATAGGCAAAAGTGTTCTCAAAATTTTACTTACCATAGTTTCTTCATCAATGACATCACCAACTCCATGAATAGCATTGACAATCTCTTTAATTCGGTTTGAGTACTGTACTATGTTTTCTCCTTCATTTTCATATAATCAAATCTTCCTCTCAAGCTTTCAGCTCTAGCTCTCATCACATTTGCATCACCACCATGTACTAGGGAAATTTTCTCCCACATTTCCTTTGAAGTAGTGCAGTCCTTGATGTCTTGTTATTCATCATCAGTAAGAGCAATAGCTATCTCTATCATAGTGATGTTGTGTTCATGTTGGTCTCTTAACTGATCAAGAGTCAAAGGACCAGGTGATTGTAAATACCCATTATCCAGTAAGGGTATAGAAGATTCCAAATTAGTTAGATCAATTATCCTACAGTCCCAAATACAAATATGTAACACTAAAAACAATTCCAATCAATTCTGTAGCTCAGTAACATAAAATATTAAACTATATGTGCCTTTTACCAATTACCAATTAATTAACTCACTGTGATTACCGACCAAATCAAATATGTCATATGTAAAGTATGACAATTAAAAAATCATCACGAAAACACAAAACATAATGATTTAATGTGGAAACCCTGCTAAGGGAAAAGCCACCTTGGACCGGTAACCCAAAATAATTTTCACCCTTCTTAAGTGAGCTCGGTGAAGAGCCAACCCTATTAAAGGTTACAAACACACTGTTAGGTGTGACCTTGTCAGAGGATTTAAGACTAACATTTAACTTTCAACCAACATTTACTATGGGGTCAATAAGATAACAATGTAGATTCCTTGAATGACATAGGGGCATAACATAAGATGATTAAGTCCACTCGGTTAGAAGATTTTCTGTATCAATGGTTAAATTGAAATAGAAGTTGATCTGATTACAATAAAACTCAATTTACATATGTTTAGATCTATTCTAAGACCATACAAATCCTCTGGTCAATATTTCAATTCACTTTCTCCACTTACTTTTACTCGATAATAGCTCTCTGACGCTTGGTACTATTCTGCAATTGGGTTCTCCCTCAACTAGTCTGATCAAGCATGCATGAAAATGTATTCACGCAAAATCTTTGCAATCTTCTTTCTTTCGGTATATTTCAATAAAGAAACATGTATCTCTTATATAGACAGATAAACTATTTTCATATCAACCATCATATTTTTCCTCTTATCCTTCTTCATTGATTTTTCCTCTTAAACCTTCCTTGACAGTTGTGTCAATAACATGTTTCAGTTCCATCCTTTAGATCTTCTCTGAATATTGTCATCCATGGATCTCATAAAAAACTTTATCCTCAATCTAAAAATCATAACAATTTCCATCTCATCATATTTTGTTGACTAAGCTAAGCATTTAATACTTTCATCCATACTCCATTAGCAAAGAAATATATCAGCGAATACAAGATCAACTAATATTGTTATTCAGTATACACTACATTGGCTTGGTGTATACTGAAGTGCTACATTTATTGACCACACTGCCTTCTACAATTTTTCTTCCTTCTTCATAATAAATTAATGCAACATAATCAAGTCAACAAAATGAGATCATAGACTCATCAATAAGTTACCCAAAGTTTTCCTTATTGTCATCTATCATATCCATCTCTCTCCATATAGATATCCAAGTTCGTCATCTTTTCTCCCTTTTACAGATGTTTAGATGTTTTTAACTTACATTGTAAGTATTGTCAAAACTTGTTGACATTAATGACAACATAATGACTGATTTAATTATCTTACATATCATTTCAGTAACTCGGTGATCTCTAATTACTGATCTTCAAGTCATTCAGGTATTCAATTAGTTGTAGTTCATCGTATTCATATAATTAAAATAAATTTCACACAAGAAAAATAATTTCAATTTACAAACCCTATATTTAACCAAAAAACTAAAAAGTAAACTATTTTTTTTTTATGAATGGTGCCTTTCTATTAATTGAATATAAAAGTTACATATTCACAAAAAAAGGGTTGGGGATGTAAAAATCACCCTATGAAATTCCACATGACATAAATCTAGAAACATAAACTAGAGACTATTCATAAAAAAAAATCATAAAGCCATCGGGCTACAAGAGCAGTGCCAGCAGATAGAGGAGGATCTATATCATCAGAACCCCAGACATCATTGGGATTGACAGGAGGGTCGAGAACTGACCAGTCATTTTTAGCATCTTCAGTATCTTTATCTTTCAACTTTGCCCAGGGTGGAGAAATAGCCAGTGCCATTCAGGGGAACTTGGAGGAGGTGTTTGGAGGCCAAGCAAGGCCACAATGAGAAGTAGGAGCATCTAAAGGGGCAGACAGGACTAGAGCCGAAGACTATCTAGAGTTGCAATAAGGTGGAGAAGTCAAGTGGCACCTCCAACCATCATCACCACCTCTAGGAGAATGGTGATGGGGATTCTGCAACCATGGAGTGTGGGAGCAGTGACCCAAAAAGTTGTGCACATGGTGACGACCCCTGGGCAGAGTACACTCTATAGAAACTAAATCAGGAGCAACCCGAGAAACCATGCAAGGCTCATTACCTCAATGATTGAGTAGCTCCTAAAGGTGAGCCATCTCTAGGGACACTTTGTTAGCTTGCACTTGAATCTACACCATCACATTGTTACATATACAAGCTTTATTATACAAAGAAACATTTATATCAAGAAAGCTATGGTAAAAGAGAACAACATTCCTATCTTTCCATAAAGTGAACAAAATTTGTATCCTGAAAGTCTGCCAAATTTGGGTAAACTTGGAAGGAAGCCTCAAAGAATCTCCCAAGACAATCATATGCCAAGAGAAGGACTTAGGCTAGAATGGTTCAAAAAAATCATGAATCCACTGCCAATACTATTGAGCTCTCCTACAGAACCAAAAAATATGCAAAAAAGACTCATAGTTTCCACCAAAGGAACACTGAGGGTCATGAACACCCAGGTGATTAAGTCAAGGCCCCAAAGGAAGCCCTTGGAAGAGAAAACACCAAGCAAAGAGAGTCATCTTGGGCTCTATTATAGTAGACCAAATGGTCTAGAAGTGAGAGCTCCAATGGTATGTAGAAGAGTGCAAATGCCATCTCTGGTTAAGAGTGTCCACCATGGGAAGGTGAGGAGACAACCATCTATATCCGATCCTTAGATTGTAGTTGCTAAAAGGAGTGGCAGGATATAATTTCCAATCCTTCCACCAAGCTCGAACAGACTGAACAACAAGCTTATGAAGCAAATGATCTAGAAGGGGAGCAACCAATAGATCAAAAGTCTGATGATCTAGACGAGCCAAAAGGTATTGAACCTACATATCATCCCAAGAGAAGAGACTCTTTTAGCACCTGTAATATAATTCATGGCTATGTAAATTTTCCTTGGCCTCTGCAATGTTTTTCCTACCCCTGGCCTTAAACCCTAGTTCATAAATTCAAAAATTTCTAGCCGTCAGTGCAAAGAAACCCTAATCTATATTGACCCTATTCTAATCAAGCGTTACTTTGTCCTCTCACTAAAGTCCTCAATACCCATGTGCTAAAATTGTGATGCCTCCTTTGCATGTTATATCATTAGGTTTTATTGTCGGGACCCCCTTTAAATTTTTCTATCCAAGCCTAAGTCTCCCATGATAATTTTTCTTAAGTGTTGGCCTTTAATTTGTGTGGCTATCATTATTCCACAAGTTTTCCTATTGTTAGAGTTTCTGACATGCGGTATAGTGATGAGCGGACATCTATCCTAGCAGGCCCGTTCCTAGTATATGCTTGCAGGTTAAACAATGGATCACATCTATGGTGGTCATTATATCTCTGGGGCAAGTTGATAGCTTTTTAAGTGTTGCAGTGTAGTGATAGATGCCTGATGCTTTAAGGTGGATGAGATAGTATGAAGTGGGTCCTCCAGTGTTGACATGCATTGTTTTGATTGGCTAGGCTTGGTAGTGACTTGGTAGTTGTTAGTGGGGTCAGATTTTTCAAAGGGTTAAATGATAGTTTGATCCTACAGTTGTTGTTATACCATTGATGAAAGTTGATGCTTTTTTAAGCCCAGTGGTATAGTGACCACCATCTGATTTTCTACGAGGTGGTGACTAACTGGCAGTGGGTCTATGTTGGCAGGTGTACGAATGAGTTCATTTGTGATTGGTCGAGCTTGGGTATGAGGTGGAGGTTGTAAGAGTAACCTATGTGCGATGAAAAAGTTGTATGTCTACTTGCCAGATATTGTGACATGGCCTTCTCTGTTTGGACAAGGTTATGGTGATGTGGTAGATGTCAGTGGGGCCAGTGTTTTGGGCCTTTAGGTGTGATTAATGCTTGATCAGATCTTGTGGCTTTCGTTACACCGTTGGGCGAAGATGCGTGATTTTTAAAAGTCATGGTTTAGCGATAGCTATTGATCTAATCTTATGATGGGGGCCGCTTGGTGGGTCCTCTATTGCTGATTCATTAGGTAGATGGTGAATGGTTTGACAACACATAGATCCAAGTGGGCCTAAGTTTTCTTTTGGTCACGTGGTCTCTGATTGTAACTATGGTTAGAACTGAAGTCTAGCATTTTCGTGACTAAGGCAAAATGTAAACTAGGATTCCTATGTAGTTAGGATTGTTGAACTCGGGTAAAATGGAAGGATCTAATGGTCTCATTTTAAAGTTGATCTAGATTTGAATGATGACCATCAATATGCCATCTCGCACCATAAAGTAGCCATTATTTTTCAAATTCAAATCTTTTGCAGGGTTTTTGCTAGGGTTTGAAGCAGTGAGCTGTATAGCGATAGATGGGTTGTTCAGATTTGATTTTCTAGGATGGTTGCAGTTGGGAATAGATGATGCAAAGATCTGGGTGGCCATCTTGATTTGATTTTGCATCCTGGGGTGCCCTGCAAGTTTTAATGCGGTGGCCTATTTTTCTCTACAGGCGGTTGGGGTTTGGTTTATGTTAGAGATCTCCATGTTATGTACATGCAAGATCTATAGCTGGCTCTGGTATTAATTTTGTTTTGCCTGCTACAAGAAATTAGTTAAAATTGTATCTGTAGTTAGCCTATTGATGAAACCAATGCACTTGTACAATTAGATTTGATCTGATTCTCTTGGATTTCTAGGCTTTTCTTGCACTCTTTCATTTCTTGTTCAGAGTGGTTGTTGCAGACCTAATTTTACCCTAAATGATCCTTTGCATGTTGCAATCCTTGTTTCTATAAAAGGATTTTCAAGATCATTTAGAGGAGTTCCGGTTCCAATTTTCTTCTGTGAGCTAGTTCCATGAAGGGTCCTTTTCCTATAGATATTTTCCTTCTTCTCTACATATAGGGTGTTCCCTCTTTCCTTTCTGGCTTGGAGAAGATCATATAAGTTGTAAAAGTTTGTCTTATGTATGAGGTTCCAATATATTTGTACTATTATCAGATTGTCTCCATTTGAGTCTTAAACTTGTTGATTATAGCATCAAGGGTGTTGTGATTTTTCTATTTGCATTTCCAAAGAGACTGTAATAGAGTTGTTTTCACAAAAGCAACTGGGTTTAGGACTAATTTTCAGATGTGTATGAACTAGGGTATCAAGGATGTGTCATGTTTGTTTTTCAGTGGATGCTGATTAATGTATTACTTGTTTATACATCTTTTATAAGGGGAGGGTTAAAATCCTTTGAATAAGTGATAACATATCTGGGTACACAGGTGGATTTTTGAAGTGAGGTCTAATTAATGGTGTATGTTTGATGTAAGGCATCAACATATAAGGGTGTATTGTCTTCTTGTTTCATAGCTCTCTATTCCAATGATGTATTTGACTTTGTTTCCCATTGGATAAGGCACTGGTCTATGAGAGACTTAGGGTATCTTAGGGGTCCTTTCAACCCAACATTAAAATCATTCAAATGAATACCTTTTCCTTTCATGTTGGTAATAGGTAGTAGGAGGTCCATTCTAGTCTTCAGATTCATTCTATGCAAATAGGGTTGTTGCATAAGATTTGGTTTCATTGGGGTATTGGATACCCATAAGGATCTGAAAGCTATTCCACAATCATCCATATGCAAGCCTTTTGTTCATCAAGAAGTGTTATTAGTGTGCAGATAAGGTAGTACCCACCTGAGTGATGTGGAGCTCAAAGAAGAAGGAGGATTCCTTTGTGAGGTCTCACCCTGATCTATCATAGCACTACTGATTCGTACACACTTTGACAAATTATACTTTGATACATTTATGCACTTTGGATTATCCTACCAGAGACTTGAGATATTATGGTTGATGATGATGATTATATTGCATGAATTACATTCCGATGTGGACTAGGATCTAGGATAATGTTGATTGTGATTATACTTGTTTAGAAATATGAATTGATGAGAAGAGCGGATCATGATTAGATTTGATTATTTCATGAATGTTATGTCATGATGTTTATGAAATTATTATGTTTTTAAACATTTCTAAATGGAAATTGTAATTAGGAATTGAATTCTACATATTGACTTAATGTTTCTAAGTAAGAATTGAATATGTATATTTCATGTGATTTTATCACCTTGAACTACTGATGCTCGATGTTTAAGTGTGCAGGTAAGAGAACCATGGAATTAGTTAGAGAATCAATAACCAACCATTGTGCAAACTATAAAGCCAAGGTTGAACCTAATGAAGAGGTTCGAACCTCATTGTAAAGTGACTTAATTTGTAACCGTAAAATTGTATGTATGTATTGATGTCTCTCTATGTAATTAGTGACATGTTGATGTGGTGTTATGTCATTTTAGAGTGTCACTTGACACTCGTTATGTGTTTATGTAAGGACATGTTACTAAGGTTGGCAATGTAAACCTAATCCTAACTGACTTTTAGGAACCTAATTAGTTTCCTTGTTCGAGATACTTGTAAACCCCACCAATTTAATTATTTAAATTTCAATTTTTCTTCTAGCCACTTTTAGAGGCCCAAAAGAGGTCCTAGAGGTCATAATTGCATAATTTAAGCACCTAAGTGTTAGGGGTATGGGTTAGGAAGTTTTTTAACATATTCATAACACTCTAGTGGCCTTGGTGACCCATTTTATGACCAATTTACCATAAGCTACGAAATTTGATGAAGTATTGACCCTTACCCAACCCCACTCTTCCTTCCAATTAGACATTTAAGATAGGGGACAAGGAAAAGCCAAAGAACATGAGAGTCAATTCTAAAATTAATGCTAGTGGGTGGGTAGAAGTTGGAGGCTTTTTTAGAGGCCCTTGGTAGAGTTAGTGGGTGTTCACCCACTCTCTATCTTTAGAGACATTAGGGTTTTGGAGAAAGGAAGGATAAGGATTGGGCTCTTCTCAAAATTTCACTTGCCATAACACATTGTGAAGGTTGGTCTCCATTGCCATGATAGATTTTTATTCTTCTTTGTTGTAATTAGATTTGCATGTTAATCTTTCTCTTTCATATGTTCATATGGTTGTGTTGTTATTTGTATGGGAATGAGATTTTGGGTTGGAATCCTTGTTTATGGTTTTTATTTTATTTTTGAATATGGGAGTTTTGTGAAGGGTGTGATGGCATTACTCACCTTTGGATAGGGAAGAAGTGGCCATGTATGGGGGAAGGGGTTAGTTGGATTCCATGGTAGTGTAGAGTCTCTTCTCATGGAGAGAAGAGGGAAGAAATGAAAGGTGTATGGGCCCTTGCATGCCAATGTTTCTTGATCCTAATTTTGGGGGAGATAAGGAAGATTGGTTGAAAGAGTGTATGTGATTTTAGCTTTGAAGAGGCATGTGATTTGAATCTATTATTTGACATTATCCTACATGGAAGTCCACCTTCACCCTTGTTCATGGGTTCATATTGAATCCATTTGTGCAAGCTTTGTGAGGGTGTTTTGTTGTTGTAATCATATTTTGAGGAAATGTGATTGTCACCCGTTGGTTATTGATTCTCCTAGCTCGGGAATGGTCTCTTAGAGACCTAGGATGCGAGGTGAGCTTCCCATGGTTCTATTCTTTGATTTGCAGGTGTTGAAGTCAAGATCTTGTGGATGATGCTTTGGAGAGTTTCTCTATTTTTAGTGGTTGGGTGATGACAACCCTATTGTTGTATTGTGAGTTCCTTTGTAATGAGATTGATCTTTTTGTTGAAGTTGTAATGTATTACCATTCCTTTGGGCCAATGTGAAGTAGTAATGCAGAGAAGTGTTATTGTTCTCCTTTAAACTTTCATTGAGCAATATTATCGCATTGTAGGTTTCTAGATAGATAGGTGAGAATTGGTTAGTAGGTGATTAGGATAGGATAGTTAGTAGGTTAGCTCCTAGGAATTTGAATTGCCTTTTGCTATTTAATTTTCATTTGATAATACAAACTGTGATTTAATTCAATGTTTAACAAATTATTTTTTCTCTAAATTAAAAGATTTAGGCTAATGTGTTTAGTATTATCTTTTAATAGAGTAAGTTGTAGGAGTATTAGTTTACTCTTTGATTTTGTTTAGTAGGTTTCATTATTATGTTAAACATGTTTATTCAATAAATTAACTTGGTTAGTAATTAGTAGAATTAGGGTAATAAGTAGATTAATTAATAAATCAATTGGGAGATTCCTCTTAATTTGATAAATGGTATGCTTAGTTAATAGTTTAACTTAAGGATGTTAATATCTCCTCATACTACTAGTATGTAGTTAGGAAATTTAAAATGGATGGGTTAGTTAGTAAGTTATAGGATTAGCGCATTGATAGTTCAAGATTAATTGGGTTCTGTCATAAACTCCTTAGATGATAATTATATCTTTTTAGTCATTAATTTTACTTTGGTGATTAATGGAATTGATCGTTAATTAGTGGCATTATTGTTCAAACTTAAATGGTAATGAATCAATTATTTAATCAATAGTATTATTGGTTATTTGTTCAAACTCATCTAGTAATGAAACTTCTTGTTAAGCTAGTAGTCAATTTAATTAGAGGTTAATTAGCTAAGAGGATCTTCAATATTATTTAGTTAAAAGCCTCATATGTTAGAATTATCCAAAAAAAAATCAACTGAACGTTATAGCTCACTATATTCGAATTCTAATTGTTAACCACTGGAATGTCATTTCTAAAGTAGTTGGTTAAGACAAGTTGTCAACTTGTCACCTTGGACTATCGTATCGAGGAACCCTAAGTAGCCCCATTTCCCTAGAAGGTATTTAAAGGATGATAATATAAATTTCGGTGTCTAGATAACATTGGATTCTAGTTAACATCATTAGGTTCATTGTTGCATCTTATTTGGAAGCACAACCTTATTCAAAAGTCATGATCTAGGTATGAAAACACTTATTAGGTAATTGATTAAATGGTATGGAATTATATAGATGAATAATGCCCGAGATACCTTGAATACATCTTGAGCATAAATATTTATTGAAAATTGTATATTGTACGGTTTCATTATCTGAACGCTGACATTTATATCAATAGTGATGGACTTTAATCCGTAGGACCAAATATCTTATAGTTGAACTAAACCCTAAGTTTTGTCTTGCTTGACTGTAGATGACTTATCCATATTTTGGAATGTTCTTCCCCCTCATTTGAAACCTTTAAAAAGAAAAAAGAAAAAAATTTGCATTTTTGGTTGGTTAATTTTTGGGCATGACATTTGGTATCAAAGGCTAGGTTTCAACATTGGAACCTTTAGACCCATTACATTTCAACTCACCTAACTTAATCTATTATGTAGGATGCCTATCATTAAATGAGTCAGTCGATTCGGCAGATGTCATAGAGCTGCACATACTAGTGTAGGATAGGGGGGTGGACCATCACCACCTTCACCACCTCAGAGCCCTAACCAGAATATTATGGACGTCCTTCAGAACTTGATTGGTGTAATTTAGTAGAGGATACCACCGAGGTTTGTTGGAGGGCTGTGATGATCAAGAGGGTGAGTCATTTCATCAGCTATAGATACCACCCGAGCATGGGATCAGAGGTAGAGAGAGAACCCCTAGAGTTGTTGAAGGTGAGAACTGAGAGTTAATAAAACTCTAGCCACCCTTGTTTTGGGTTCCACTAATAGGTCAGTAGCAGAGGATTGGTTACAACATTTACAGTGATGCTTTAGATTACGCCCTTACAGGAGTAATCTAAAGGCATGACTTGCAGTTCATCTCCTACGGGGGAAATCTTCCAGTTGGTGGCAGTTAGACATGATATCATTTGGGAGGTTGAGTAGGCCTCAGGAACTAGGGTGTATGTTAGTTTCTTAGTTCACAGTTGTCAGATTCAGATTGGAGACTTAATCGCGATGACCGATCTCCACATGACCCCTCTAAGTTCTAATGATGTAGTCCTTGGCATGGATTGGCTATATGGCCACAACGCCAAGATGGATTGTCATCAGAAGAGGGTTGAGCACGTTGGAGATCAAAGTACTTCTATGGTGATATTGGGGTACCGAGATCCATATCCCTTCACATGATTTCCGATATGTAGCTTAGGCAGTGCATGCGAAAGGGATGTTAGTATTGGCCATCACCACTTGTGACAGATAGGATGATTCTAAGGGGAAGCCTTAGTGCGAGGATTACCATATGCTTCAGGAGTTACAGATGTATTTCCCACTGAGCTACCTAGTATGCCTCCACCTAGGGAAGTTTATTTTCATATAGACCTTGTGCTAGGAGCCGTATCTAGAGCACCTTACAAGATGACCACACATGAGCTCAATGAGCTCAAGATTCGGTTAGAAGAGCTGTTGGAGAAAGGGCACATCTGACCTAGTGAATCACCTTGGGGTGCACCAGTGATTTTTGTGAAGAAGTATAAATGTAAGTCATTACTTGGACAAATGATCGACCAACTCATGAGGACCCCACCTTTGATATAGGAAAGATAAGACTAATACAAGTAATGGGAAAATCAACTGCCTAGGAATTCCTTCACATTTCATGAATACAACTTAGAGAGGATTTTTTTTTAAGAATATAATGTCAAATTTCCAACCAATCTTATTGCCTAAGACTATAATATGATAGTAAAATGCATGTGCAAATAGAGTCATTTTGGTAATTAAATATGGAGACCCTCATCGAGATCTACTCCCAAGTAAATACAAAGGACAAGGTGGATTTGTAACATATAAATCTTTTGTGTCCTTATATGTTGTTATGTATTTATAAATTATCAAAAGGTGAATGTTAGCTAAGAATCAATGACCTTGTTTGTTAGTGTATTAAAAGTAATTAATATGAATTGTAAGGAAACTGGACAATCAATGATGATTTTAGAGATGAAAATAGAACCTACAGGGATAGTATACATTTAATCTAGCATGAATAACTAGACCGTTCTATGTTGTGTTAATTGTTAGTGTACAAGTGACGGAGCCCTGCTAATGCGATTATTAATGGAAGAATGTAATATATCTTATAAGAAATTTTATGTTTGGGTAGTTCCTTGTGCATTGAGAAATTGACTCAAGAATTAAATTACCAGAACCTTCTTGCACTACGATCCACCTCTAAGGAATAAATATGCTATTAAGTGTGTGTAAATTAGGAGGAGTTGTAAAAACATCTTTTCACCTTAGTATGAGAACATCTTTGAATCCTTCTGTGATATAAATGAATAGGGTAGGAAACTACCACAAGCATGTGGAATTTCTTATGCCATGGTATGAGAGATATATTATGAGAATATAAGTCCTCAGGGTAGACGTGCCATATCGAAATGAATAAGAACTAAAGTTGATGGAAAGATTTAACTTAATGAACCATAGGATATAACATTGAGAGCGATACATTAAATCCTAATGGATAGTCATCAAACCTATTACAGTATAAAATATTAATATGTCTTTACACTGTGAATAAACTTGAAGCAAGCTCCTCGTGATTTAATGTAGTATGCTTGGAGATATGGTGAAAATATGTATATATAAATATTAAGTGGTATGATAGAACATATGCATAGGAGCATAAATTGATTAATGTAATGCCTTTTGTGATGAGTGAAGTTATGTGTGAAGTATCTTGAGTTTGTGATTAGTTCACCTAACCTAGGGAAGTTTTGGTGGACATCAAGTGTCAAATCACCAAATAGAGCCACTTGAGGAGTTTTATGTAATTACGATGATTGAAAATATTCATATGAATTAATTATGTTAGTGATGTTCTCATGGTATTGTTATGTCAGTAGATGTGTCTCTGGTAATTTCTATATTCGTGAAATAGATACTCTAGTAGATGTTGTAATAGTGTTGTTTACACCTTATCAACCTAAGTGAGTTGGCCATTAAGTGTTGTGTAAGTACGACAATGTATTTCATGAAACATGATGCAGTGGAAACTTCTCTCAAGGAGAGGGGGATGGGGTGATGTGAACACCCTGATTATATGCTTAGGGATGGTGAAAGGAACTTATAGAGTAAGTAAAACTATTATTAGTAAATATCTATTTTAAATAATGCCATAATAAATGTATGTTGAGATTTCCCCATCTCCCTCTGAGTGACCTCAAAATGTCACATAGTTCATGTAATGTTTGTGGCAGAGTATGGATTGCTAATTTATTCTTCTTTTATTTTACCTTGTTTTGCAAGTTTATTTTGGTGATTGCCAACTATGTAAAAGTACTTAAATTAAGTGTTGAGTTTCTTAGCCAAACTTTATTTTGATGTCCTTATTTGCCTCAAGGACTTGTCTTTACTTATTTTGTAATAAAGTTTTACCAATATGGCCATTTTTCGAATCATACTTTGTTGACTCATTTTTTTCAAATTTTAAATTATTGATTTCATGATTATATGATGAGGCTCTTTTGATTGGAATTGCTGGCAAGTTCTTTTGTGGTAGGTTGTATGAGGGAGAAGATCTATTGGGAAATCCATTATATTTTATTATTATAAATGAGGAGAAACTTTAGAGAAGCTTTCCATCACCCTATGTCCACCCTTGTCATCAGCATATCTATGACCATAGTTGTAGCCTTGGTGAGAGCCTTTTTGCTGGTTGCAATATGTATAGACCTTGTAAGACTAATTTATGATATTATTGCATAGATAATTATGATACTATCAATAAATACAATATTAAGTTGGTATAAACTAAGGATTATCATAGTGGTAAAAGATATATTTAGCTTAATATTGGGACTACACTCCAGATATTGAAATTTTAGAAACCAACATCAAGAGTGATGCTAGCTTATAGTTGAGTCATCTTGTCAGGAAGATATCCCATGTATTAGTACATTTTCTTGTGACCATAGATCCCATTTAGTGTGTTGGATAGTACTACCTTACGTGATCTTGTTCTTTGTGAGATATGATAACCATGTAAAATATTAATAATCGTGAAATTTGGATAGACAGTTTAATTGTACAATATCTTGCTTCTAAATTGTAGTAGTGCTCAAATCAAGTAAAAACATATCTTTAACTTGTACTATCATTAGATTTATGCATTGTATGAGATTAAAGATTTTTAAAGAAAATTATCTAATAAACAAAAAAAAGATGTCAATGCTGGGACTTTGGCCCTAAGTTGGGTAACTTCCAGGAGGAAGTTCATGCCTGGGGGGGAGGATGTGAGGTCTCACCCTAATCTATCATAGCATTACTGATCCGTACACACTTTGACACATTATACTTTGATACATTTATGCAGTTTTGATTATCCTGCTAGAGACTTGAGATATTATGGTTGATGATGATGATTATATTGCATGAATTACAGTCCTATGTGGACTAGGATCTAGGATAATGTTGATATTGATTATACATGTTTAGAAATATGAATTGATGAGAAGAGCGGATCATGATTAGATTTGATTATTTCATGAATGTTATGTCATGATGTTTATGAAATTATTATGTTTTTAAACATTTCTAAATGGAAATGGTAATTAGGAATTAAATTCTACATATTGACTTAATGTTGCTAAGTAAGAATTGAATATGTATATTTCATGTGATTTTATCACCTTGAACTACTGATGCTCGATGTTTAAGTGTGCAGGTAAGAGAACCATGGAATTAGTCAGAGAATCAATAACCAACCATTGTGCAAACTGTAAACCAAGGTTGAACCTAATGAAGAGGTTCGAACATCATTGTAAAGTGACTTAATTCGTAACTATAAAATTGTATGTATGTATTGATGTCTCTCTATATAATTAGTGGCATGTTGATGTGGTGTTATGTCATTTTAGAGTGTCACTTGAAACTCATTATGTGTTTATGTAAGGACATGTTACTAAGGTTGGCAATGTAAACCTAAACCTAACTGACTTTTAGGAACCTAATTAGTTTCCTTGTTGGAGATATTTGTAAACCCCTCCAATTTAATTATTTAAATTTAAATTTTTCTTCTAGCCACTTTCAGATGCCCAAAAGAGGTCCTAGAGGTCATATTTTGCATAATTTAAGCACCTAAGTGCTAGGGGTATGGGTTAGGAAGTTTTTTAACATATCCATAACACTCTAGTGGCCTTGGTGACCCATTTTATGACCCATTTACCATAAGCTACGAAATTTGATGAAGTATTGACCCTTACCCAACCCCACTCTTCCTTCCAATTAGACATTAAATATAGGGTACAAGGAAATGCCAAAGGACATGAGAACAAATTTTAAAATTAATGCTAGTGGGTGGTTAGAAGTTGGAGGCCTTTTTAGAGGCCTTTTGTAGAGTTAATGGGTGTTCACCCACTCTCTATCTTTAGAGACATTAGGGTTTTGGAGAAAGTAAGGATAAGTAATTGGGCTCTTCTCAAAATTTCACTTGCCATAACACATTATGAAGGTTGGTCTCTATTGCCATGATAGACTTTTATTCTTCTTTATTACAATTAGATTTGTATGTTCATCTTTCTCTTGCATATGTTCATATGGTTGTGTTGTTATTTGTATGGGAATGGGATTTTGGGTTGGAATCCTTGTTAATGGTTTTTATTTTATTTTTGAATATGGGAGTTTTGTGAAGGGTGTGATGGCATTACTCACCCTTGGATAGGGAAGAACTGGCCATGTATGGGGGAAGGGGTTAGTTGGATTTCACGGTAGTGTAGAGTCTCTTCTCATGGAGAGAAGAGGGAAGAAATGCAAGGTGTATGGGCCCTTTCATGAAAATGTTTCTTAATCTTAATTTTGGGGGAGATAAGGAGAAGATTGGTTGAAAGAGTGTATGTGATTTTAGCCTTGACGAGGCATGTGATTTATTTTGCATTCTCCTACATGGAAGTCCACCTTCACCCTTGTTCATGGGTTCATGTTGAATCTATTTGTGCAAGCGTTGGGAGGGTGTTTTGTTGTTGTAATCATGTTTTGAGGAAGTGTGATTGTCACCATTTGGTTATTGATTCTCCTAGCTTGGGGGTGGTCTCTTAGAGACCTAGGATGGGAGGTGAGCTTCCCATGGTTGTATTCTTTGATTTGCAGGTGTTGAAGTCAAGATCTTGTTGATGATGCTTTGGAGAGTTTCTCCATTTTTGGTGGTTGTGTGATGACAAACCTATTGTCGTATTGTGAGTTCTTTTGTAATGAGATTGATCTTTTTGTTGAAGTTGTAATGTATTACCATTCCTTTGGGCCAATGTGAAGTAGTAATGGAGAGAAGTGTTATTGTTCTCCTTTAAACTTTCATTGAGCAATATTATCAAATTGTATGGTCTTATTGTAAAATGTGAAGACTTCTTCTTCTTGAAGTATATGCATTTTTAATTGTAGAGATTTCCATAATGTAAATGATGAATCATTGCTTTCATGATTATTGTAATTCTATCTCTTATAAAAGAGGAGTTATTCTTTCATTGCAAATGATTTTTTCATGTTGATGGAGTAAAGAACTTTATAGTTTTCAATAGAATATATAATCTTGTAAGTGTATGAACCTTGAAATCTCTTGATGATTGATTTAGATATTCAAGTTCAAAAAAATAGGCAATCTCCCTTGAGTAAATTTCTAAGACAATATG
This sequence comes from Chamaecyparis obtusa, assembly GCA_027943335.1. Lineage (NCBI taxonomy): Eukaryota > Viridiplantae > Streptophyta > Pinopsida > Cupressales > Cupressaceae > Chamaecyparis > Chamaecyparis obtusa. The sequence goes on from BSBK01004460.1 coordinate 46,510, forward strand.
ATTATCACCTTAGTTTGAAACCAACTGGTATTCTTATACTTCTTTAAAATCAAACATGACAATAATGTTCTATTAAACAAAATTGAATATTAATGTAAGCTTCGCATTCTCCTTAATACAATGCATTAATTAAACTATCAAATTCATGCTCTTCGATCTCATATAGTAAGCAATGAGATTAAAAAAATGAAGCTTTGACAAAATATAAGAAATAGCACTTTTCATAATTTTAAGAGAAAAATGCTCTCTAAATTTTGTATGGGAAGGAAAATATTCTCTTACCACAAAGAATATTCCCTTCCCTTTATATTATACTCCCCTAATCAGAATTAATAACCTAAATCCCTATCTTACCCATACTATTACCCACTAACCCATGTTGATTGTAAATCAAAATAAACTTAAAAAAAAAATGATTCCTCCAAAAAAAAATCCACCGACTTGTTTAATGTGGGCCCCACCCATGTTATTTCCCCCTTACCATGCATAGGGTTGATTGAGGACTGACATGGCAATAAGTATATTTGCACTAAGTCAAGTTTCCCCATCCCTTGTGTGATTGTCTACCTGACATTGCATTTAATAAAGGGATATTAATCTATGGCAGTATGATTTGATTGGTCTTCATTCCCCTATGAAGGGGCCTCCTTACTGCAACCTTTTAATACTTGCCATTACTTACAAGTCAACCTTTTTCTTGTCTACGTGAATAGTTCCTTGCATTAGGATGATAAGAATGTTGGTGGGTCCCCCATATCTCCTCTCCCATGTGAAAATGCTAAAACACTTATTAATAAACATTTGGTTGGGAAAAAAAAAAAAAGTTGATAGCTTAGGTGGATCCCACCTCCACCTAGAACCATGCACATGCCTTTCACAAAAAAAAAAGTTCTCCCTCCATTCTATTCACGTGAGAATTAGTTGTTTTGATTTTCCCTTTTTTTGCCCACCTACTTGGCATGATGGGATGGGGTAGGTTTCTAGATAGATAGGTGAGAATTATTTAGTAGGTGATTAGGATGGGATAGTTAGTAGGTTAGCTCCTAGGAATTTGAATTGCCTTTTGCTATTTAATTTTCATTTGATAATACAAACTGTGATTTAATTCAATGTTTAACAAATTATTTTTTCTCTAAATTAAAAGATTTAGGTTAATGTGTTTAGTATTATCTTTTAATAGAGTAAGTTGTAGGAGTATTATTTTACTCTTTGATTTTGTTTAGTAGGTTTTATTATTATGTTAAACATGTTTATTCAATAAATTAACTTGGTTAGTAATTAGTAGAATTAGGGTATAAGTAGATTAATTAATAAATCAATTGGGAGATTCCTCTTAATTTGATAAATGGTATGTTTAGTTAATAGTTTAACTTAAGGATGTTAATATTTCCTCATACTACTAGTATGTAGTTAGGAAATTTAAAATGGATGGGTTAGTTAGTAAGTTATAGGATTAGTGAATTGATAGTTTAGGATTAATTGGGTTCTATCATAAACTCCTTAGATGATAATTATATCTTTTTAGTCATTAATTTTACTTTGGTGATTAATGGAATTGATCGTTAATTAGTGGCATTATTGTTCAAACTTAAATGGTAATGAATCAATTATTTAATGAATAGTATTATTGGTTATTTGTTCAAACTCATCTAGTAATGAAACTTCTTATTAAGCTAGTAGTCAATTTAATTAGAGGTTAATTAGCTAAGAGAATCTTCAATATTATTTAGTTAAAAGCCTCATATGTTAGAATTATCCAAAAAAAAATCAACTAAATGTTATAGCTCACTATATTCGAATTCTAATTGTTAACCACTGGAATGTCATTTCTAAATTAGTTGGTTAAGACAAGTTGTCAACTTGTCACCTTGAAATATCATACCGAGGAACCCTAAGTAGCCCCATTTCCCTAGAAGGTGTTTAAAGGATGATAATATAACTTTCAGTGTCTAGATAACATTGGATTATAGTTAACATCATTAGGTTCATTGTTGCATCTTATTTGGAAGCACAACCTTATTTGAAAGTCATGATGTAGGTATGCAAACTCTTATTAGGTAATTGATTAAACAGTATGGAATTGGATAGATGAATAATGCTCGAGATACCTTGAATACATCTTGAGCATAAGTACTTATTGGAAACTGTATACTCTAGGGTTTTGTTATCTAAACTCTGACATTCATATCAATAGTGATGGACTTTAATCCGCAGGACCAAATATCTTATAATTGAACTAAACCCTAAGTTGTGTCTTGCTTGACTATAGATGACTTATCCCTATTCTGGAATGTTCTTCCCCCTCATTTGAAACCTTTAAAAAGAAAAAAATAATTTTGCATTTTTGGTTGGTTAATTTTTGGGCATGACATTTGGTATTAGAGCCTAGGTTTGAACATTGGAACCTTTAGACCCATTACATTTCAACTCACCTAACTTAATCTATTGTGTAGGATGCCTGTCATTAAACCTTTCGGTCGATGAGGCAGAGGTTGTAGAGCTTCACATACTAGTGCAGGATAGGGGGGTGGACCACCACCACCTCCACCACCGCCACCTTCACCACCTCAGATCCCTAACTAGAATATTATGGACGTCCTTTAGAACTTGATTGGGGTAATTCAGTAGAGGATACCACCCAGGGTTGTTGGAGGGCTGTGGTGATCAAGAGGGTGAGTCATTTCATCAGCTATAGATAGCAACCGAGCATGAGATCAGAGGCAGAGAGAGAACCCCTAGAGTTTTTGAAGGTGAGATCCAAGAGTTAATACAACTCTAGCCACCCTTGTTTTGGGATCCACTAACGGGTCAATAGCAGAGGATTGGTTACAGCGTTTATAGTGATGCTTTAGATTACGCCCTTACAGGAGTAATCTAAAGGCACAACTTGTAATTCATCTCCTATGGGGGAAAGCTTCCACTTGGTGGTCGTTAGACATGATACCATTTGGGAGGTTGAGTAGGCCTCAGGAACTAGGGTGTATGTTAGTTCCTTAGCTCATAGTTGTCAGATTCAGATTGGAGACTTAATCGCGATGAACGATCTCCACATGACCCCTCTAGGTTCTTATGATGTAGTCCTTGGCATGGATTGGCTATATGGACACAACACCAAGATGGATTGTCATCAGAAGAGAGTTGAGAGTGTTGGAGATCATAGTAATTCTATGGTGATATTGGGGTACCGAGACCCATATCCCTTCGCATGATTTCCGCTATGCAGCTTAGGTAGTGCATGCGAAAGGGATGTTAGTATTGGTGATCACCACTCATGACAGATAGGAGGATTCTGAGGGGAAGCCTTTTCTTGAGGATTACCATATGCTTTAGGAGTTGCAGATGTATTTCCTACTAAGCTACCTGGTATGCCTCCACCTAGGGCAGTTGATTTTCATATAGACCTTGTGCTAGGAGCCGAGCCTGTATCTAGAGCACCTTACAGGATGATCACACATGAGCTGAATGAGCTCAAGATTTAGTTAGAAGAGCTCTTGGAGAAAGGGCACATCTGACCTAGTGAATCACCTTGGGGTGCACCAGTGGTTTTTGCGAAGAAGTATAAATGTAAGTCGTTACTTGCACAAATGATTGGCCAACTCATGAGGACCCCACCTTTGATATAGGAAAGATAAGACTAATACAAGTAATGGGAAAATCAACTACCTAGGAATTCCTTCAAATTTCATGAACACAACTTAGAGAGGATTTTTTTTAAAGAATATAATGTCAAATTTCCAACCAATCTTATTGCCTAAGACTATAATACGATAGTAAAATGCATGTGCAAATAGAGTCATTTTGGTAATTAAATATGGAGACCCTAATCGAAATCTACTCCCAAGTAAATACAACGGACAAGGTGGATTTGTAACGTATAAATATTTTGTGTCCCTATATGTTGTTATGTATTTATAAATTATCAAAAGGTGAATGTTAGCTAAGAATCAATGACCTTGTTTGTTAGTGTATTAAAAGTAATTAATATGAATTGTAAGGAAATTGGACAATCAATGATGATTTTAGAGACGAAAATAGAACCTATAGGGATAGTATACATTTAATCTAGCATGAATAACTAGACCATTCTATGTTGTGTTAATTGTTAGTGTACAAGTGATGGAGCCCTGCTAATGCGATTGTTAATGGAATAATGTAATATATCTTATAAGAAATTTTATGTTTGGGTAGTTCCTTGTGCCTTGAGAAATTGACTCAAGAATTAAATTACCAGAACCTTCTTGCACTATGATCCACCTCTAAGGAATAAATATGCTATTAAGTATGTGTAAATTAGGAGGAGTTTTAAAAACATTATTTCACCTTAGTATTTGAACATCTTTGAATCCTTCTGTGATATAATTGAATAGGGTAGGAAACTACCACAGGCATGTGGAATTTCTTATGCCATGGTATGAGAGATATGTTATGAGAATATAAGTCCTTAGGGTTGACGTGCCATATTGAAATGAATAAGAACTAAAGTTGATGGAAAGATTTGATTTAACAAACCATAGGATATAATAGTGAGAGTGATACATTAAATCCTAATGGATAGTCATCAAAACTATTAGAGTATAAAATATTAATATGTATTTACATTGTGAATAAACTTGAAGAAACCTCCTCGTGATTTAATGTAGTATGCTTGGAGATATGGTGAAAATATGTATATATAAATATCAAGTGGTATGATAGAACATATGCATAGCAGCATAAATTAATTAAAGTAATGCCTTTTGTGATGAGTGAAGTTATGAGTGAAGTATCTTGAGTTTGTGATTAGTTCACCTAACCTAGGGAAGTTTTGGTGGACATCGAGTGTCAAATCACCAAATAGAGCCACTTGAGGAGTTTTATGTAATTACAATGATTGAAAATATTCGTATGAATTAATTATGTTAGTGATGTTCTCATGGTATTTTTATGTCAATAGATGTGTCTTTGGTCATTCCTATATTCGTGAAATAGATACTCTAGTAGATGTTGTAATAGTGTTGTTTATGCCTTATCAGCCTAAGTGAGTTGGTCATTGAGTGTTGTGTAAGTATGGTGATGTATTTCATGAAACATGATGCAGTGGAAACTTCTCTCAAGGAGAGGAGGATGGGGTGATGTGAACACCCTGATTATATGCTTAGGGATGGTGAAAGGAACTTATAGAGTAAGTAAAACTATTATTAGTAAATATATATTTTAAATAATGTGATAATAAATATATGTTGAGATTTCCCTATCTCCCTCTGAGTGACCTCAAAAGGTCACATAGTTCATGTAATGTTTGTGGTAGAGTATGGATTGCTAATTTATTCTTCCTTTATTTTACCTTGTCTTGCAAGTTTATTTTGGTGATTGCCAACTATGTAAAAGTACTTAAATTAAGTGTTGAGTTTCTTAGCCAAACTTTATTTTGATGTCCTTATTTGCCTCAAGGACTTGTCTTTACTTATTTTGTAAAAGAGTTTTACCAATGTGGCCACTTTTTGAATCATACTTTGTTGAATCATTTTTTTCAAATTTCAAATTACGAATTTCATGATTATTTGATGAGGCTCTTTTGATTGGAATTGTTGTCAAGTTCTTTTGTGGTAGGTGTGTGCTATAATTGTGTCACACTTCTATGGATCATTGCATGCAAGGAAACTCAAGAATGAGCCCTCACAAATCGATCCATAGCTCCCTAGGCATGGAGTGCAAGGGTTTTTAAGAATGCTCTCAGCTAGAGCTATTAAGCCTATAACCTTGCTAGTAAACCATGCAATGGGAGATTCAATGAAGACAAGGGAAAGAATGCCAATATCCTCAAAAATCAAGAATGAAAATGCAATGCAACTATACTAGAAATGGAAATGCAAGCTAAGCTATGAAAGGAAATATGCAAGTGTTACAACCCAAGCTAATTAATCTATGTGAGCTAATCTAGAGCATAGAAATGAAGCTAATCTAAGAAAGCATAATTACGAAGCTAAGCTAAGAATGCAAGAATGAGATGTAGATGCTAAAAATGCTCCAAATTTTCAAAAGCTCCAAAGTGACCTAGAAATCTTGCAGCATAAAGTTAGCATAAAAAGTTGGGGATCTAGAATGAAGAAGAGAGCTCTTCTTTTATAGGAAATGAGGAGGAATGGACCATGGAGATTAAGAGGCAAAAGATTTAATCAATGGTGGAGCTTGAAAGAGGAGAAATCCATGTGCACAAATATCCTCCAATGAGAAAATAGGAGTTGACTTTTGTGTCCATATGAGACAAAAAGTGCTTTTCCCTTTTTTATAAAACAAGAATAATGCTTTATTTGTGCAACCTAGGATAAGAGGAAAAGTGGGGGCTTTTTATTTATTAAAAGGGGAAGAAATATTCTTTTTAAATAAATAAAGACTTAGGATAAGATGGTTAGCCCATAGAAAATAATCGAATAAATGATAGAGCTAGGATTTAATCAGGAATAAGCAATTTATGATTTAGTAAAAGGGGCTAATAGTCTAGGTGACTATTTTTAGGTGTATACATTAGGTTGTATGAGGGAGAAGATCTATTGGGAAATCCATTATATTTTATTATTATAAATGAGGAGAAACTTTAGAGAAACTTTCCATCACCCTAAGTCCACCCTTGTCATCAGCATATCTATGACCATAGTTGTAGCCTTGGTGAGAGCCTTTTTGCTGGTTGCAATATGTATAGACCTTGTAAGAATAATTTATGATATTATTGCATAGATAATTATGATACTATCAATAAATACAATATTAAGTTGGTATAAACTAAGGATTATCATAGTGGTAAAAGATATATTTAGCTTAATATTGGGACTAGACTCCAGATATTGAAATTTTAGAAACCAACATAAAGGGTGATATTAGCTTACAGTTGAGTCATCTTGTTGGGAAGATGTCCCATGTATTAGAAAATTTTCTTGTGACCATAAATCCCATTTAGTGTGTTGGATAGTACTACCTTACGTGATCTTGTTCTTGGTGACATATGATAACCATGTAAAATATTAATAATCGTGAAGTTTGGATAGATAGTTCAATTGTACAATACCTTGCTTCTAAATTTTAGTAGTGCTCAAATCAAGTAAAAACATATCTTTAACTTGTACTATCATTAGATTTATGCATTGTATGAGATTAAATATTTTTAAAGAAAATTATCCAATAAAAAAAAAAAAGATGTCAATGCTGGGACTTTGGCCCTAAGTTGGGTAACTTCCAGGAGAAAGTTCATGCCTAGGGGGGGAGGATGTGAGGTCTCACCCTGATCTATCATAGCATTACTGATCCATACACACTTTGACATATTATACTTTGATACATTTATGCACTTTGGATTATCCTGCCAGAGACTTGAGATATTATGGTTGATGATGATGATTATATTATATGAATTACATTCTGATGTGGACTAGGATCTAGGATAATGTTGATTGTGATTATACATTTTTAGAAATATGAATTGATGAGAAGAGCGGATCATGATTAGATTTGATTATTTCATGAATGTTATGTCATGATGTTTACGAAATTATTATGTTTTTAAACATTTCTAAATGAAAATTGTAATTAGGAATTAAATTCTACATATTGACTTAATGTTGCTAAGTAAGAATTGAATATGTATATTTCATGTGATTTTATCACCTTAAACTACTGATGCTCAATGTTTAAGTGTGCAGGTAAGAGAACCATGGAATTAGTTAGAGAATCAATAACCAACCATTGTGCAAACTATAAAGCCAAGGTTGAACCTAATGAAGAGGTTCGAACATCATTGTAAAGTGACTTAATTCATAACCGTAAAATTGTATGTATGTATTGATGTCTCTCTATGTAATTAGTGACATGTTGATATGGTGTTATGTCATTTTAGAGTGTTGCTTGACACTCGTTATGTGTTTATGTAATGACATGTTACTAAGGTTGGCAATGTAAACCTAAACCTAACTGACTTTTAGGAACCTAATTAGTTTCCTTGTTGGAGATACTTGTAAACCCCACCAATTTAATTATTTAAATTTAAATTTTTCTTCTAGCCACTTTTAGAGGCCCAAAAGAGGTCCTAGAGGTCATAATTTGCATAATTTAAGCACGTAAGTGTTAGGGGTATGGGTTAGGAAGTTTTTTAACATATCCATAACACTCTAGTGGCCTTGGTGACCCATTTTATGACCCATTTACCATAAGCTACGAAATTTGATGAGGTATTGACTCTTACCCAACCCCACTCTTCCTTCCAATCAGACATGTAAGATAGGGGACAAGGAAAAGTCAAAGGACATGAGAGTCAATTCTAAAATTAATGCTAGTGGGTGGGTAGAAGTTGGAGGCCTTTTGAGAGGCCCTTGGTAGAGTTAGTGGGTGTTCACCCACTCTCTATCTTTAGAGACATTAGGGTTTTGGAGAAAGGAAGGATAAGGAATTGAGCTCTTCTCAAAATTTTACTTCCCATAACACATTGTGAAGGTTGGTCTCCATTGCCATGATAAACTTTTATTCTTCTTTGTTACAATTAGATTTGTATGTTCATCTTTCTCTTGCATATGTTCATATGGTTGTGTTGTTATTTGTATGGGAATGAGATTTTGGGTTTGAATCCTTGTTTATGGTTTTTATTTTGTGTTTGAATATGAAAGTTTTGTGAAGGGTGTGATAACATTACTCACCATTGGATAGGGAAGAAGTGGTCATGTATGGGGGAAGGCGTTAGTTGGATTCCATGGTAGTGTAGAGTCTCTTCTCATGGAGAGAAAAGAGAAGAAATACAAGGTGTATGGGCCCTTGCATGCCAATGTCTTTTGATCCTAATTTTGTGGGAGATAAGGAGAAGATTGGTTGAAAGATTGTATATTATGTTAGCCTTGAAGAGGCATGTCATTTGAATCTATTATTTTGGATTCTCCTACACGGAAGTCCACCTTCACCCTTGTTCATGGGTTCATGTTGAATCCATTTGTGCAAGCGTTGGGAGGGTGTTTTGTTGTTGTAATCATGTTTTGAGGATGTTTGATTGTCACCCATTGCTTATTGATTCTCCTAGCTTGAGGGTGGTCTCTTAGAAACCTAGGATGGGAGGTGAGCTTCCCATGGTTCTATTATTTGATTTGAAAGTGTTGAAGTCAAGATCTTGTGGATTATGCTTTGGAGAGTTTCTCCATTTTTGGTGGTTGTGTGATGACAACCCTATTGTTGTATTGTGAGTTCCTTTTTAATGAGATTGATCTTTTTGTTGAAGTTGTAATGTATTACCATTCCTTTGGGCCAATGTGAAGTAGTAATGGAGAGAAGTGTTATTGTTCTCCTTTAAACTTTCATTGAGCAATATTATCAAATTGTATGGTCTTATTGTAAAATGTGAAGACTTCTTCTTCTTGAAGTATATGCATTTGTAATTGTAGATGTTTCCATAATGTAAATGATGAATCATTGCTTTCATGATTATTGTAATTCTATCTCTTATAAAAAAGGAGTTATTCTTTCATTGCAAATAATTTTTCCATGTTGATGGAGTAAACAACTTAATAGTTTTCAATACAATATATAATCTTGTAGGTGTACAAACTTTGAAATCTCTTGATGATTGATTAGGATATTCAAGTTCAAAAAAATAGGCAATCTCCCTTTAGTAAATTTCTAATACAATATGATCATCACCTTAGTTTGAAACCAACTAGTATTCTTATACTCCCTTAAAATCAAACATGACAATAATGTTCTATTAAAAAAAATTGAATATTAATGTAAGCATCACATTCTCCTTAATACAATGCATTAATTAAACTATCAAATTCATGCTCTTAGATCTCATATAGTAAGCAAAAAGATTTAAAAAATGAAGCTTTGGCAAAACATAAGAAATAACACTTTCCAAAATTTTAAGAGAAAAATGCTCTCTGAATTTTGTATGGGAAGGAAAATATTCTCTTACCACAGAAAATATTCCCTTCCTTTTATATTATACTCCCCTAATCAAAATTAATAACCTAAATCCCTATCTTACCCATACTATTACCCACTAACCCATGTTGATTGTAAATCAAAATAAACTTCTAAAAAAAATGATCCCTCCAAAAAAAATCCACCGACTTGTTTAACGTGGGCCCCACCCATGTTATTTCCCCCTTACCATGCGTAGGGTTGATTGAGGACTGACATGGCAATAAGTATATTTGCACTAAGTCAAGTTTCCCCATCCCTTGTATGATTGTCTACCTGACATTGCATTTAATAAAGGGATATTAATCTATTACAGTATGATTTGACATGTCTTCATTCCCCTATGAAGGGGCCTCCTTACTACAACCTTTTAATACTTTCCATTACTTACAAGTCAACCTCCTTCTTTTCTACGTGAATAGTGCCTTGCATTGGGATGATAAGAATGTTGGTGGGTCCCCCATATCTCCTCTCCCATGGGAAAATGCTAAAAGACTTATTAATAAACATTTGGTTGGGAAAAAAAAAAGTTGATAGCTTAGGTGGATCCCACCTCCACCTAGAACCATGCACATGCCTTTCACAAAAAAAAATTTCTCCCTCCATTTTATTCACGTGAGCATTAGTTGTTTTGATTTTCCCATTTTTTCACCACCCACTTGGCATGATGGGATGGGGTAGGTATATAGATAGATAGGTGAGAATTGGTTAGTAGGTGATTAGGATAGGATAGTTAGTAGGTTAGCTCCTAGGAATTTGAATTGCCTTTTGCTATTTAATTTTCATTTGATAATACAAATTTTGATTTAATTCAATGTTTAACAAATTATTTTTTCTCTAAATTAAAAGATTTAGGTTAATGTGTTTAGTATTATCTTTTAATAGAGTAAGTTGTAGGAGTATTATTTTACTCTTTGATTTTGGTTAGTAGGTTTTATTATTACGTTAAACATGTTTATTCAATAAATTAACTTGGTTAGTAATTAGTAGAATTAGGGTAATAAGTAGATTAATTAATAAATCAATTGGGAGATTCCTCTTAATTTGATAAATGGTATGTTTAGTTAATAGTTTAACTTAAGGATGTTAATATTTCCTCATACTACTAGTATGTAGTTAGGAAATTTAAAATGGATGGGTTAGTTAGTAAGTTATAGGATTAGCAAATTGATAGTTCAGGATTAATTGGGTTTTGTCATAAACTCGTTAGATGATAATTATATCTTTTTAGTCATTAATTTTACTTTGGTGATTAATGGATAATTAGTGGCATTATTGTTCAAACTTAAATGGTAATGAATCAATTATTTAATCAATAGTATTATTGGTTATTTGTTCAAACTCATCTAGTAATGAAACTTCTTGTTAAGCTAGTAGTCAGTTTAATTAGAGGTTAATTAGCTAAGATGATTTTCAATATTATTTAGTTAAAAGCCTCATATATTAGAATTATCCAAAAAAAAATCAACTGAACATTATAGCTCACTATATTCGAATTCTAATTGTTAACCACTGGAATGTCATTTCTAAATTAGTTGGTTAAGACAAGTTGTCAACTTGTCAAGTTGAAATATCATATCGAGGTACCCTAAGTAGCCCCATTTCCCTAGAAGGTGTTTAAATAATGATAATATAACTTTCGGTGTCTAGATAACATTGGATTCTAGTTAACATCATTAGGTTCGTTGTTGGATCTTATTTGGAAGCACAACCTTATTCGGAAGTCATGATCTAGGTATGCAAACACTTATTAGGTAATTGATTAAATGGTATGGAATTGGATAGATGAATAATGCCCAAGATACCTTGAATACATCTTGAGCATAAGTACTTATTGGGAACTGTATACTCTAGGGTTTCGTTATCTGAACTCTGACATTCATATCAATAGTGATGGACTTTAATCCGTAGGACCAAATATCTTATAGTTGAACTAAACCCTAAGTTGTGTCTTGCTTGACTATAGATGACTTATCCCTATTCTAGAATGTTCTTCCCCCTCATTTGAAACCTTTAAAAAGAAAAACAAAAATTGTTGCATTTTTGGTTGGTTAATTTTTGGGCATGACATCCTTTCAATCCTCATCAATTGGACTGTTTCTTGTCAAACTTGAGGGCACAATCTTAGAATCAAGCACATATATTTATTCATGTTTGGTCCTGTAAGGAAAAGCTCTAACAAAATGGTGACTCTACTGGGGAAGAAGTAAAAGAGAGCAAGCCTGTGATGCTCTTTTCCTTGCTTGGCTGGATCATTCCAGAGTCTGGTTAAAAGATTATAGAGTTAAATAAACAAAACACATTTGTAAAATCTTCTCACTAAGTGTTGAGTCATGACTCTAAGAGTTCTCTATTTGATTAGTGTAGTTCATGATAAACAATGAGGCCTGGTGAATTTTTGGTTGATTGGAAGAAGATACAAAACATTACAATATTTTACTCTTCAAGGAGGTGGCGAGTCTACATAGCAAAGAACCTGATGGAGCTGCATGGAGAGCTCTAGATCTTCCTTGCCTCCTAATCAATAGGTTGATTTTCTACTATGGAACTTCCAGGTACTCTATTTTTAAATGTTAGAAAGTGTCTCCTTATTAAGTGATTTGAGCACTAGGAAAAGGAATGAGGTGTGGGTAGAGGTTTTCATACTTCAAGTTTTCAATTGCATTTTTGCAAAAATTTTATGGAAGTATTGCATTAAGTCATGATGGGTAAGGTTGAGGAGGAGCTTGCATTATTAGATCAAGCCATCCAGAGGGATTGCATACAATTGATGAGATTGAAGGTGGTAGGTAGAAGGGAACTATCAATACCTTTGTTCTATGACAAGTTTTGTGATACATATGATGAGCTTCTGGGGGGTATTGAGTTTTTAGAATTTGTGTTCATTGGTTTATTTTTTGAGCTCTATTTTCTTGAATCAACCCATTGGTTGGCCTCCTTGTGTGAAGAGTGTTATGTGCATATTAGGGATTGGATACGTAATGATGTTGATCTTGAACTTGAAGATGCATTTGGGGTTGTCCCTAGTAATACTGTTATTGAGAATGATGGAACTTATGAAGGAGATGTGTCAAGTGTTGACACTCTTTCTTATAATCATGAGAGTGATGCTCTTTCTCAATGTGGGGCAAAAAATTTGTGTGGTCAGTAAGATGAAGAAAAGGATTGGATGAATGAAGATGTTGCTGATGATTTCTTATTAGAGGAGGATGTTCTTTAGGACATTTGTTCACTTCATAGTGAACAAGTTTCAGATTTATTATCTTGTGAATATCTCAGATATTCAGGGAGGGATGACTCTGATTTCTCACACCCAACACACATTGATTTTGAATGAGAGCATGAGTCAGTAGGGTCTGACTTTGACATGTGTATTTATGGTTCTTTTTTTGCTTCTACATTACCAGATAACAACTAGGTTATATATGATATATCAAATGATGAGGGCATCAATATCTACTTAGTTTCAAGTATTGAAGATGTCCCTGATATGGCGTTGAGTACTGATTGGGAAAGTTGTATAGATTTTGAATCCTTTTCTGATTCTGAATCTTTTTCTAAACCATTGAAGGTTGGCCTTTCAGTTTCTCGAGCTTCAGATTATTACCCTCCCACCTACCAGCAAGGCTTTGGTTTTCCTAATGATGACAAGATGCAAGATGTTTTTCTTTCTAGTGATGATGTCCCATATGATGCATCTCCTTAGTGTTTGCATGAAGATCAGTGTGTCTTCTCCTTGGAAGTGCAAATTGCTGATGTAAATGGATCTAATAAGTATTATCTTAGCAATGCAGAGGATTTTAAGTGTCCCTCTTTTCAATTGGATAGTGGATTTTCAGGGTGTGGTTGCAAGATTGAAAGGGATATATGTTGCTGCTATCCAAGTGTCTTTCTATGTAATGAATGCAACATGCATATGCCATATTCTTTTCAAAGTTGGTATGATTTCCTTTCTAGCCCTCAAGTAGACTATGCTGATTATTTTTGTCTTAAGCTATTGGAGAATGGAAATGATTTTCATCAGGTGCATGAAAGTGATAAGCTCAGCTTGTTTCTAATCTATGAAGATGAAAACCAGATTTTTGATAGGGGAAAGAACTATTGCAAATTTTGAAGCTTCAGGCTTCTTATAGATCATGTACATTTTGTATATAGGTGTGTTTCCTTTCCCATTTTCTTGTCTTTGCTTCCTTTTTGAGGGTTTCATTATAGTTTTTGTCCAGTAGGTGGTTTGCTCTCCCATAAGTTTTGCATTCTTGCATGGGCACAAGTTACCCATCATCCCCAAATAGAGCCACTGTTAGTACCTACAATATAATTTATGGTTGTGTAAATTTTCCTTGGCCTTTGCAATGTTTTTCCTACTCTTGGCCTTAAACCCTAGTTCATAAATTCAAAAATTTCTAGCCGTTGGTGCAAAGAAGCCCTAATCTGTATTGACCCTATTCTAATTGAGCATTACTTTTTCCACTCACTAAAGTCCTAAATACCCATGTGCTAAAATTGTGATGCCTCCTTTGCATGTTATATCATTAGGTTTTATTGTTGAGGCCCCCATTTAATTTTTCTATCCAAGCCTAAGTCTCCCGTGATAATTTTTCCTAAGTGTCGGCCTTTAATTTGTGTGGTTGTCATTATTCCGCAAGTTTTCCTATTGTCAAAGTTTTTGACATGTAGTATAGCGATGACCAGACATCTATCCTGGTGGGCCTATTCCTAGGGTATGCTTGCAAGTTAAATAGTGGATCACATCTATGATGGTCATTATATCATTGGGCCAAGTTGATAGCTTTTTAAGCATCATGGCATAGTGACAGCCACCTGATGCTTTAAGGTGGACGAGATATTATGAAGTGGGTCCTCCAGTGTTAACATGCATTGTTTTGATTGGATGGGCTTGGTAGTGACTTGGTGGTTGTTAGTGGGGTCAGATTTTTCAAAGGGTTAAATGATAGTTTGATCCTATGGTTGTCGCTATACCGTTGATGAAAGTTGATGCTTTTTTAAGCCCAGTGGTATAGCAATCATTGTCTGATTTTCCATGAGGTGGTGATTGACTGGATGTGGGTCCATGTTGGTAGGTGTGCAGATGTGTTCATTTATGATTGGTTGAGCTTGGGTATGAGGTGGAGGTTGTCAAAGTAACCTACGTGCGATGAAAAAGTTGTATGTTCACTTGCTAGATATTGTGACGTGGCCTTCTCTGATTGGACAGGGTTATGGTGATGTGGCAGATGTCAGTGGGACCAGTGTTTTGGGCCTTCAAGCATGATTAATGCTCAATCAGATCTTATGGTTGTCGTTACACCGCTGAGTGAAGATGCATGATTTTTAAAGGTCATAGTTTAGCGACATTCATTGATCTGATCTTATGATGGGGGTAGCTTGGTGGGTCCTCTGTTGTTGATTCATTAGGTAGATGGTGCATGGTTGGATGACATGTGGATCTAGGTGGGCCTAAGTTTTCTTTTGGTCACATGGTCTCTAATTGTAACTACGGTTAGAACTGAAGTCTAGCATTTCATGACTAAGGCAAAATGTAAACCAAGATTCCTATGTAGTTAGGATTGCCGAGCCTGGGTAAAATGGAAGGATCTAACGGTCACATTTTAAAGTTGATCTAGATTTGAATGATGACCATCAATATGCCATCTCGTGCCATAAAGTAGCCATTATTTTTCAAATTCAAATCTTCTATAGGGTTTTTGCTAGGGTTTGAAGCAGTGAGTCATATAGCGATAGATGGGTTGTTCAGATTTGATTTTCTAGGATGGTTGCAATTGGGAATAGATGATGCGAAGATCTAGGTGGCTATCTTGATTTGATTTTTCTACCTAGGGTGCCTTGCCAATTTTAATGCAGTGGCCTATTTTTCTCTGCAGGTGGTTGGGATTTGGTTTATGTTAGAGATCTCCATGTTATGTACACGCAAGATCTATAGCTAGCTCTGGTATTAATTTTGTTTTGCCTACTACAAGAAATCAGTTAAAATTGTATCTGTAGTTAGCCTGTTGATGAAACCAATGCATTTGTACAATCAGATTTGATTTGATTCTCCTGGATTTCTAGGCTTTTCTTGCACTCTTTCATTTCTTGTTCAGAGTGGTTGTTGCAGACCTAATTTTACCCTAAATGATCCTTTTCTTGTTGCAATCCTTCTTTCTATAAAAAGATTTTCAAGATCATTTAGAGGAGTTTCGGTTCCAGTTTTCTTTTGTGAGCTAGTTCCATGAAGGGTCCTTTTCCTGTAGATATTTTCCTTCTTCTCTACATATAGGGTGTTCCCTCTTTCCTTTCTAGCTTGGAGAAGATAATATAAGTTGTAATAGTTTGTCTTATGTATGAGGTTCCAATATATTTGTACTATTATCAAATTGTCTCCATTTGAGTCTTAAACTTGTTGATTATAGCATCAAGGGTGTTGTGATTTTTCTATTTTCATTTCCAAAGAGTCTATTATAGAGTTGTTTTCACAGAAGCAACTAGGTTTAGGACTATTTTTTAGATAAGTATGAACTGGGGTATCAAGGATGTCTCATGTTTGTCTTTCAGTGAATGCTGAGTAATGTATTACTTATTTATAGGTCTTTTCTAAGGGGAGGGTTAAAATCCTTTGAATAGGTGATAGCATATCTGGGTACACAGGTGGATTGTTGAAGTGAGGTCTGATTAATGGTGTATGTTTGATGTAAGGCATCAACATATAAGGGTGTATTGTCTTCTTGTTTCATAGCTCTCTATTGTAGTGATGTATTTGACTCTGTTTCCCATTGGATAAGGCACTGATCTATGAGAGACTTAGGGTATCTCAAGGGTCCTTTCAACCCAACATTAAAATAATTCAAATGAATACCTTTTCCTTTCATGTTGGTAATAGGTAGTAGGAGCTCCATTCTAGTCTTCAGATTCATTCTATGAAAATAGGGTTGTTGCATAAGATTTGGTTTCATTGGGGTATTGGATACCCATAGGGGTCTAAAAGCTATTCTGCAGTCATCCATCTGTAGGTCTTTTATTTATCAAGAAGTGTTATGAGTGTGCAGATAAGGCAATACCCGTTTGAATGATGTGGAGCTCAAAGAAGGAGGATTCCTTTCAATCCCCATCAATTAGATTATTTCTTGTCAAACTTGAGTGCACAATCTAAGAATCAAGCCCATATATTTATTCAAGTTTGGTCCTACAAGGAAAAGCTCTAACAAACTCATAGTGGCCCTGGAGAAAAGGTCCTTAGGATTTTGTATGCCAAGTTTGAAGAAACATAGAGCACTGGCCCTTGGATTCTTAGCAAGAGGAATACCTTGAATGGAAAACAACGAAGACCACTAAAGGTTCTGTTGATTCAAAGAAAGCCCATTGTGAAGCCATCACCATCCCACTAAATCCAAGGCTTGATTTCTTCCCAGGCTTTCCATATGCTCTTGATAATAAAGGTGCCTTGAATCTGAACACGTTCCCTCATAATAAGGAGATTTTGGAGACTAATTCCCTTCCAAGAAGGCCTATGAATAGGGTATCCTGAAGAAATACAATGCCTAACAAGGATTTTCCAGGCCTCATCACTTGTGAGAGCATGAATAATCTATTTGGCACAAAGATTGAACCCTTTCTTCCAAATGGAAAGAAGACCAAGGAAACCAAAATATCTAGGATGAAAAAAATACTCCCAAGAAACTCTATAGAACCTATGACCGTCGGCTCCTGAAGCCTAGAGAAAATATCTAAGAAGGTGCTCCAACTTGAGGTAGGAGGCTTTAGAAGGATCCTAGCAAGAAGAATAATAAACATGAGTACCTACCAAAATCTTAGAACAAATATGGAATTTCCCCGCAAGAGAGAGGGGTTTAGAGATCCAATACTGAAGCTTCTTTTCAATCCTATCAATCACATAATTCCATAAGTCCATATAAGAGCCTTGAAAGGCAAAGGGAATGCCCAGGAAGTGGAAGACTTCCCCATGTTGAACTCATTTCCAATCAAACTTATCCAGCCAAGGGGGGGTTGGCAGAAAAGATTGTCTGTAGCAGAGGGTCTTATGTCATTGAATAGCAGACCCAGAGGCTTGACAAAAAGCATCCAAGAATTGCAAGGCATTATAGATATTTTCCTCATCCTTGAGGAGAGTGAGAAAGGATTCATCAACAAAGTGACCATTAACAAGCTGAGAAGAGGATTCAGGAAGAGAAATGCATCAAACTAAACTAGAGGACATAGAATTGGAAAGAAGGTACCCAAAGCCTTCAACAACAAGCACATATAATGCAGAAGCTAGTAGGAAACCCTAGCGAATGGACTTGAAAATGCCAAAAGTGTTTGACTGGGAGCCATTAATAGTAATGCAAGTAGAGGCATCACCAAAAATAATTTCCATGGATTGTAAAAATTGGGACCAAAATCAATAGCTTGCAGCATGGCAAGAATGAAAGGCCATTCAATGCAATCATAAGCTTTGGAAATATCAATTTTGAGAAACAAAGTGTGCTACTTGGACTGATGAGCCCATTCCATTCCTTCCCAAAAAGCAAGAATATTGTCAAGGATATATCTAGACTTAATAAAACTAGTTTTCTTTGGTCGGACAATTAGCAGAAGGAGATGTCTGATTTTACGAGCTAAAGCCTTTGCAATGATCTTGTATGAAATGTTCAACAAAGTGATGGGTCTCTAGTTGCAGATATCTTCGGGGTCAGAAAATTTAGGTATGAATTTAACATTCCCTTTATTAATAATAGTACCCAAACTTTTATTATAGTAGGCTTCAAGATAAACTCTATGCAGGTTAGGACCTATAGCATCCCACAAATGCTTGTAGAATTTACAAGGAAAGTCATCACACCCTGGGGACTTTTCATCAGCCATAGAAAAGATAGCCTCTTTTAGGTCACTGATGGTGAGAATTTTCTCATAGAAGACATGTTGCTCAACCACCAAGCAATTTGGAGTAACAACAATACACACCCTAAGAGCTTCTTCCTGAGCAACCAAGTATCCCTATGAAGTAAACACTTTTTCATAGTGTTGAAGAAAAGTTTGAAGAATATCAAGAATCTTTGAAAGGGTTTCATGACCTTGTTTGATTTTTTGAATACCAAAGTTGGTATGATAGGATCTCAGAGTGTGAAAAAACTCTTTAGAAGCTTTATCACCCACCTCCAACTAGTGGAGGCAAGCTTTGATTTGAGCTCCCCGAGTAGCATAGTTGTCTATAATCTGTTTCTTATGGTGAAGCTAAGAAAGCTTAAGATGAAGCTCAGCATCAAAGGGAGTTAAAGAAAGGGCATCAAAAGCATTATGCAATGCTTTGGTGTTAGCTGCATAAGAATGTTTCCTATAGCACGCCAATTGATGCCTGTAAATGTGAAGAAATCTAGCAGTACGGGTGATGGCATCATTCCTCCAAGGGATCTGTCCAGTGTGGTTTTGGGGTTGAGGCTCTAAATTATAGACATGAAGAATGTGAGCAATAGTGGAAGCATGATTTAGAATGGACATGTTAAGAAAAATTGAGTACGAATAGCCCACCAAGAAGAAGATTGCCACTTAATGACAAAAAAATGGGGTAATGATCAGACAGAGTCACATCTGTTAAAGGAATGATAGGTAACTCTCGATCTTCAAAAAAGGAGAAAAAATATTGAGTAGTTATCATAGAATGATCAAGTCTCTTAAATATGTGGTCTAAACTAGCTCTAAAATTAGGCCAAGTGTGCCAAACTCCACTCTATCGATGACAGTTAGCATTGGGATAAAAAAGGCCCAATTTGTTGTGCATATAATACCATGCTTCTCATTCTCTAGTTTTCCATTGAAAAGGAAAAATCCCTTCCTTGTCAGAGGCTAGATCAACCATATTATAGTCCCCACACATCACCCAAGTTGCTGGAGGAAAATTATCCGCCAACCAACACCAAAGTTGAGATCTTTCCACAACATCATTGGGAGCATAAATATTAACTATACCAAAAGAATGATTATTGAATGACAATAAAATCTAAGTGACACATTGCATTGGGTCAAAACCATGCTCAATAATAGTAGATTGAAGGTGAGGTGATAGAATAGTAATGAAACCGCACTTATCACCTTCATGCTAAGAAAAAAAAATAATGATGTTCGGCCAAATGACACGACAGGCAGAAGTAAGAAAATAACAAGAAATTTTAACTTCCTGCAACACAAAACATCTAGACTATGAAGTCTGCGGTGAGTATCATGAATATAGTACTTTCAGGAGAGGTCAATCAGAGCTCACACATTCTAGGATAGAAAAATTCATGACAACTCTTGCATTCTTTCCTCATCCTCAAGAGAGGAGAAACTATTCTGCAAGAAAGTTGGAATTGAACCAAAGCTAGTCGGTAAATCTCTAGAGGAGACATATTGTCTCTTTTCATCTAGGTCTTCTGCATGACCATCATCGCTATGAAGCTGATGCAAAGTATGAGAAGAAAAAAATAAAATAGCTTATGGAGTGAGCACCACCCCTGGGGTGGTAGACCACGTAGTTGAATATTTCCCCTAAGGAGTAGGGTGTGGCATGGGTGGCCTAACCAGTGGCCCTTCGGTGGCAAGTGGGTTCTCTCTCTAGTTGGAGGAGCCAGTGGTGAAGCAGAGGTGGAGGTGGCTTTTTCCTTCTTAGAAACTGAAGTGTTCTTTCCTTTTCACACAATCATAGACAAAGGGAAATCCACCGACTGACACTTATAACAGGTTGAAATAAAGAACCTTGTAAGAAAAGGTGGATGAACCGACTTGAATCTCAACAGTCTTTAAGGTCCTTGGAGAGGTCGACCTCAACAAAAACCCACTTCTGAGGGTGAGCATTAAAGAACCTTATGCTCCACCGACTGACACTTATAACAGGTTGAAATAAAGAAACTTGTAAGAAAAGGTGGATGAATCGACTTGAATCTCAACAGTCTTTAAGGTCCTTGGAGAGGTCGACCTCAACAAAAACCCACTTCTGAGGGTGAGCATTAAAAAATTTATCATGTTCCATGACAATAACTTTGCCAATATTTTTGGCAATAGACTCAATAAATGGCCAACATGGAAATGGGAGACCAAGAAACTTAACCCAGACAAGAACCCTAAGTTTCTTGTTGTCCAAGATAGTGAAATCTCAAGACCACCTCTAGAACACAAGCAAAGAGGACCTAACTATCCAGGGGCCATGACTAAAGACTACCTCCACTTGGGAAGGGTTAGCAAAATGAAATAGAAAAAAACATTTAGTAAGGTTTTGAACACCTTCAAGGCGAACTCCATGAGCAGTCCAGCTCTAGTTTATCCACTCTTTGACAATACTTTTAGGAAGAGTGCGACCCACAAAATACCATGTATCAAGGTATGTTTTTCTAACCAATCACAAGCAACATCAAATTCTTGCATGTTAAGCACAATATCAGGGTTACCTCCTGGAAGACCTTCAGGATGAACTTGTGTAGACATTTTTTCAGAGGAGGCACCACGGATTTATGAAATATCAACTCGAGCACCAGCATCAATAGTTGGGTTGAGGTTGGCCAGAGCCATTATAAACAAACCCTAATGAAAAAATATTGGAGTAAATGTGGCATGATAGGTGGGAAACTCAGGAGAAAAGTGCAAACAAAGAGTCATACATATGAAACCCTAGCAGAGTGAAAAATCTCCAAAATAACAAAAAAAAATTTTTAAAACAAAATAAAAAGACTTACCTTTGATGAATTGGAGAATAAATTCACCCCAAATAGATCAAATACCCAATTTTAAAATGAGTATACAATGTGCCTATGCTATTTTTGCCCAAATTGTAGGTGGAAAATGACTCATGGGTATGTTATTTGCATAAATATATACACAGGTATAACGTATCCAATATAATCAGATACTTGATAATTTAATAATAATATTCATATGACAATAATAATATATTCATATTATAACATATTATAATAATATTTATATTATAATATATTCTATTAATATTAATATAAATTAATATTAAGATAAATTAATATTCATATTCATATTATAATATATTATACTATTCATATTATAACAATATTTATATTTTAATATATTCTATTAATATTAATACAAATTAATATTAATATTAATATTCTAATATATTATATTAATATTAATATAAATTACCTGTGAATATTGGGTAACCGATATATATCGAATACCTTATACCTATTGGATACCTGATATGGACTTTGCATTGCTATTTCCTTTGGCCATGTGTACTGACACCTAGGCCTACTAAAAATTCAATATGCATTTTCACATTTTTGGGCGGGTGAAAAAGGCATTAATTTTCACGTCGCCATTTTTTTGGCATGTCGTGATCCTACGCATACCTCTATTCAAAACTAAAAATGATTTTAATTACACAATCTTCTACCATGAGTTGTAGAGTAGAGTCTTAAATAATTATCAAGACATGCAAAATTTGAATGAGTGTACCATTTTCATATTGTAATTTAATTGGTTTCTTATCCATGACTTTTATTCCTAACACATTTATTCTTTTCTTATTAGTTTCTTAGCCCGATGAAATTTTATTTTTTCTTGGAAAACTATCTCATCTGTTGAGAATAAAAGGAAATAATAAAATGATATATCTAAGAACTTCTATTATCACTTATGTCCATTTAAGCATAGGAACATAAGAGATATTATATGAATATTATTATTTAGAAGATTCCCATCTATTAGATCATCACTTGAAGTGGAGATCGTATTAAGTTCCTAAGTACATTAAGAGTTGTCATTAGTATCATTCATATATACAGTCGGCAAACAAAGCAAGATAGTTCACTCGATCATAACTACAAGCATAGTCACTGAGCATAGATATTACCGAGTACAATAGTCACCAAGCACATAGGATTGTCGAGCACTAGTATAATACTGAGGCAGAGACATGGTATTTATCAAGTAATCCATAGTTGACATAAAAGTTTGTAATGACACATAATTCAAGGTGAACAACTTATTACCGAGCTAGAAAATAGTTTACCAAGATTGAGGTGAATATTTGATATGGATGTAATCATTTTAAAATAATTGATGATTCCTATGTAATTATGATCTAGGTTATTCATTTGAGTCGTTGATCTTAGCTTTTCTAAGATAGTGTCACAACCCTAATTAGGTCAAATCATTATGATTTAAAGCATTGTGAAGATGTCATTTTAAAGTAGTATGAAACATGAAATAGGCACACTTATGGACATCTAAATATCAAATAGAGTTGTGAAGATAAATCATTGATAGAGAATTCAAGGACTGAATTAGATATTAGATCAGAAGGCTACCAAGCAGTATTCAGAGAAGAGATCAATCACATTAAGGAGATAATAGATAAGTACATATCAGATCTAAAATCAAGAAAAATTAGTTGCTATCTACATATCAATTTCACTGTTGCATTCTAACCATTGTAGCAGACTTAAATCTCTTAACATAGTAGACTTAACAGTCTTATGTAAAAATATCATAATCGAGTGCACACTTGAAGAGTGTTGCTAAAATCCTCTAACCAGGTAGATATAGTTGAACTTTTTGTTATTCCTAATAGGGTAAGATCACCATAAGCAATCAATCTTTGTAGCCTGAATCGACTACTTTATTTACTGCAGTAGTGAAGCTTTGTGTGTTCCATCCCCACCACAGTTTTTACCTTCTAACAAGGGTTTTTGTGATACCAAAATACAAGTGTTATGTGTATGAAGTTTTAGGTATGCATATTTGATTAGATTAGAAGTATTTACATTTCAGTTATGTTATTGAATGTATGATGAATGCAAATGCTATAGTCAATTAATGAATTATATTTCTACAAGGATTCAATTGAAAAGTTTTTAGGATTACTGATTCACCCCTCCCCTCTTAGTAACTCACCTTTCCATAATCCCAACAATTGGTATTAGAGCTATTTCTCTTGTTAGGAAGTTTAAACATTGAAGATAAAAGGTCTTAAGGATGGAAAGGTATAAGCTTGATAAGCCTATGAAAAATTAGATATTGGAGATGTAGATTCTCATGGAACAACTTAAGGAAGCCAAAGAAAAATTGAGAGATTAATTGAACAAAAGGAAGGAATTGGCATTTCGGCACAATGAGACTGATTATCAGGAAGAAGAGATAGAGGAATTATCTTAAGGATCTAGAAGCATATCTGATGCATCTAATGGAACCATATCAAATCTATCTGAAAATAATCATCACCTTACCGAACAAGTGAAAGCATTGCAAATTGGACAAGAAACTTAAATGATAAGAATGATTAATGTCATGAATAATGCACAATAGGTAAAACAAGAAAGGAATTTGGTTATTGATGATAGAACACAAAGGACTAAAATGATGGAAGAAAAGGAATCTAAAATACTAAGACTTACCAAGCATCACTTTGAAATATCCAATCAGATGGTTGTCATGAGTCAAGAAATCAACACAGTAAATAGTGAGCTTTCTCAGAAATTGGAATACATTGGTGAATTGAGGGAAGAAAATGAAATATTGAAGAATGAAGTAAAGATACAACAAAAACATAATGATATGATTAATAAAGTTGAAGAAAGTGCTAAAAGAATGGATGAATTCCTAAGTAGTCAAAGAAGACTTGACAACACTTTTGGTTTAGGTTATACCGAGCAGGGAGATTCATCAAAACAAGCTAAACAAAAGAATGTCTATGAAAATCCAAGGCCAAAGAAGCTCTCATACTATCACTATGGAAACCCAGGTCACACATCAAATGTTTGTAGAAGCAAAGCAAAAGGTATTCCAAGATCTACTCCTAAATTTGATGGTTATTGTTATAATTGCAATATGTATGGACATCAAGAAAATGAGTGTAGATCAAAAATGAATAATTTAACTAAGAGACACTACATGGAAAATCATTTTTGTACCTACAACATGCATGAACATATATCATAGGAATGTAGGAAAAAAATGAAACAAGTTTGGAAACTGAAAGGACGGAACAAGACATATCAACTAGGAAGACAAGGTAATGCATATACTTGGGATTATAACATGTGGGGTAGTTGTACAACATGTGGTAGATATGGTCATATTGCATAAAATTGTATGAGAATGCACTAGAGAGGAAGATCTTGAAATTGGAAAAATTTTGGAATGGCATGTTTGCACTATCATAAGGTCAGTCATTTAAGAAAAGACTACAGAAACCAAGCACCAAAAGTGAGTATTGATGCAAGTGAGAATACCATTTAAGGAATCATGAGGATAAGGAACCAAATATGGAGAAGACAAACAAATGAAAATGTAGGAACAAGCACAATAGTTGGTGAAACCTCATCCCTTGGGTTAGGTGATTTCACATGTCCACCTTAGAAAATTAAGTATCAGAACTAAATTTTAACTAGTTATATCTTACGATAGTTCCTTATATCTATTGCATGAATATCAAATCAACATGAAATAAGATCACTGTGTAGTTATATGTTTTGAGCAAGAAATGTCTATAGTCGGTAAAAGCATGACTGAATGAAAGTTTGTTAGTCAGTGAAAGTGTTAAGGTTAACCGAGTTGAAGAATCAACCAAGAAATGTTAGTGTTAACCAAGATAAAGTTTCAAAAGAGATAACCGAATGTTTTTGTATCAACCAAGCTATGGTAAGTGAAGTATTTTTTGTAAAAATTTGAGTGGGAAAAGTTTTTTTGGGTATAAATATGCAACAAAGACAACTCATTTCTTCACACAGTGAACTAGATCAAACCAATGCGATTTGAGAAAGATTTGAGAAAATTGAATCTGTGCCATTAAAAATGATTTGAGCACATCACAAGTAGTTTGACACCACTTCAAGTAAGTTTGTAGCTAACTGATCCTTTTACACACAATTTTCACAAAGCCCAAAATTGTTGAAACAATGGCATCCTCATCAAAGACCACACAATCCAAGACTGATAGTAACAAGTAGTGTTAGAATGATTTTAGAATAACTAAGGGGGGGTGAATCATTTATCCTCATGTCAAGATGTACCAATTGAACTTTTCAACACTTCAACAAACTTATATCTATTCAACAATCCACTCGGTCTCTATAGAATATAATCAGTAACATAAAACTTGTAGTCCACTGTCAAAAAGTAATCAACTTGCAAATTATTAAATTCTTAACAACATAACACATAAAATAATATTCACACAAGTATGACACTAGGATTTAATATGGAAACCTAATTTGGGAAAAACCACCAGTAACATGCTACCAAATTTTCACTCTTCTAAAGTGAGCTCTATGAGGAGCCAACCCTGTTAAAGGTTACAATACACACTGCTAGGTACAACCCTGTTAAAGGATTTAATCACCCTATTGGGAGTGGCATGGTTAGATGGCTTAAGAACATCCCATTAGAATATCACCTTGATTAAAGGATTTACAAATGACTATTATGTTAACCTTGATTAAAGGATTTTAACTGATACAATGGTTAAAAAGTAACAATAAGTTCTGATCTAAAATATACAACTCCCTTTGCAAATACAAATCCAATAAGCTCATATGTTGATTTACTAACTAGACTTCATTGTCATCTCTAGCTCTGATGTTCTTGGAAATCCCTTTAAGAAATCATCTCAACTCTATTCAGCTCTTCTCAACCTTGTGCTTAGGTTCGCTAAACAATAACATCAACCTCTTCTCCTTTTTTATAACTTACAACTAGGTCATCCTTATACCTCTCTGATTAGGTAGCTTAATCTTTTGTCACTTAATCATCTTTGTAGATCATAGGTTTAGGTCAAATTCATTAAATCCTTCCAACATCTTGTTCTCTTCCTTATCCTTCTAGATACTTCTCAAAACTTCTTCTTGAATCCATAAGAAAATGGTTTTCCATGAATTAAATTCTCCAAGTCATTCATCCTAACTTCAACATGTTTTAAATATCCCAAGAAGTCAACTATGTCGGTTGGAAATCCCAATTCCTTTACAAACTATAAATTATTGACACTCGGCCAATCATGTGTTCATCTACTTGGTCATCCTGGATAGCTCGATCATCACTAAAATTGTTATTCTAGGAAATTACTAACTTTTCTTGATTAATTCTCTGATACTCACCAATTACTGATGCTCGATCGACACTAAAATTTCCTTGGCTTATACTGGGGCTTGTTCAAAACTAGCATCACTTGGCTTACACTAGAATTTATTTATCTTCTTATCTTTTGCTTGATTAAGCCTATGCTTTTAGACTTTCTTTCCTTATTTCTTCTATGCTTCAAATCAAATAACTTCTTCACTTAGTGTTATAGATGAACAAGACATTACCTCTCCAATGTGCCAACTAATCAAGTACCCATTGTAGTTTCTCATAACTCAACCTTTCACTAGGTCCTCTTGTTATCTCCTCTTTTCAAATCCTCTTCATCAATCAAAAGATATAGTACTTTACTAGATAGAAACTATCTCACCAATTAAGGTTTGACATCAATGACAATATAAAAATTGTTTCAATTGTAGTTTCCAACAATCTTCCTCTTTGGCATTCATGGAAACACCACATGCACTACTAGAAACTCCACATGCATTGTCACCATACAATCCAAAAATTATGTAATGAAGAAACTTTTTTCAACTCTCTTTATGTATCAATGCTTAATTAATATTATTAGCTTCATTTTGATTCTCATCCAAGTATCAGCTTCCTCTTGGATAGATTTATTCCTTTGTATGTTCATCAGTTTACTGAATCTCTCCCTCTTTGCTTATGGTGACTCCTTCTGAATCTCTTTCTATATCTCTCCCTCTTTGACAATAATATCAAAGACATTCATCTTTACCATGTAGATATCTTTATGTTAGTTCTCTGAAATATATACACCCTCTATCATCTTGCTTATGACTGATCAACATCTTGTGCTTTACTCTTCACAACTCTAGGAAACTCCTAAAGTGTGACCTCATTTGCATCAATTTGTTAGATATTCTTATTAGTACATTTTATGAAATTCTCCTACTTGATTCTAGGTAGCCTCAATTAGGGGAATCACCCCTAATTTACCTCTTAAATACTCATGATAATCCTTAGGTAATTCTTTATTGAATATATCTTCTAACTATTCCTTTGTATTTCTAGTCTCACTTTCTTGTCTTGAAGTATCTCTCTCAAGTAATCATACTTGATAACAATATGCTTAGTTTTAGTGTGCATCACTCTATTTTTTGATAGATTGATAGCACTTGTGTTAACACATAAAATAAAAACTAGCTTAGTGATTTCTTCCTTCATACCTTTCAAAAATTGCTTGAACCATGCTAGGTTTGAACAATTATCTGTTGCTACTACATATTCAGCTTTTAGATTGGGCAATGTAATTTTGTTTCTTGCTTGTTCAAGAGACTAACCTCTTTCCTAGAAATAATGCACCACCACTTGTACTATTTCTCTCATCCACATTTCCTACCCAATCTGCATCAATATAAACTTTTAGTTCAAACTTTTTACTCTTCTTATAATACAGTCCATAATCCTTTGTTCCTTTTAGATATCTCATTATCCTTTTTACTGCCATCATGTGATTTTCTTTATGATTGGTAGAAAATATTGCAATAATTCCAACTACTAATGCAATATTTGGTATTCTGTGAACAACATATTGTATCTTTCCAATCATAGACCTATACAAGGTTTGACTCACTTTAGTTGTATCATCATTCTTTGATAGTTTTTGTCTAGTATCCATGGGTGTACTTATTGGTCTAGAGTTCTCCATGAAAAAAAATTTAGAATCTCCTTGACATGCTTAGATTGTGCTATATAGATACCTTTCTCCATCTGATAAACTTGCAAACCGAAAAAAAAATTTGATCTTTCCAAACATAGACACCTCAAATTTGGTTTTCATGTCACTTTCAAATGTTTGGCATAGGGCATCTTTTCCTCCAAATATGATATCATCAACAAATATTTTAGCTAATAATATCCCTTTACCTTTTTTAGTCTTCAAGTACAAATTGTTGTTGTGATTTGTTCTTGCAAATCCAATCTTTACCAAGTAATTAAGCAATCTCTCATGCCATGATCTAGGGACTTGTTTCAATCCATACATTACTTTGTGTAGTTTATAGACCATGTTCTTCATGCTTGTATCAACAAATCCTTCTGACTATTCAATGTATACTTCTTCTTCTAGTATTCCATTTAGAAATGTAGATTTGACATCCATTTGATACACATTGAATCCTTTGTAAGTTGCATATGCAAGTAAAATTCTTACTCCTTCTAATCTTGCAACTGAGGAAAATGTCTCCCCATAGTCAATGTCTTCTTCCTATGCATAACACTTGCATACCAATCTAGCTTTGTTCCTTGTGACTTATCCATGTTCATTCAGCTTATTTATGAACACCCACTTTGTTCCAATAACATTCTTGTCCTTTGGTCTAGGTGCTAGTGTCCAAGTTTTGTTCTTATCTATTTTCTCAATCTCTTCATTCATGGCTTGGATACAATCTTCATTCTCCAAAGTATCTTTCACTATTTTAGGCTCAAACTCATATAACAAGCATGTTTGGTCTTTCAATCTACTTCTTGTCCTGACTCCAAATTCTTTAGCTCCAATGATTTGATCTGGCTAATGGTGTCTTCTCACATACTATGCTAATGTAGGCTCTGGCCTCCTTTCTACTTTTTCTTGATCTTCAAGTTCATTTTGTAAATTCTATGCATCCTCTCATGATTTCTTGGCAACATCCTCTTGATTCTTGACATTAACTTGTTGTAACTCAACAACTTATTACTGTTGCTCAGCAACATTATTTTCTAGTTCTGATAAATTGTTAGCCACTCCTTCTTGTAAGTACACAAAAGATCTTTAATCTTCAGGTTCCTGCTTACCTTGAATTTCATTATTTTATGCATATTCATCAACTCTAATATTTTTACTTTACACAAATTTTTTAGTGTTAGAATTTAAACACTTGTAAGCTTTTCTCTTAGTGGGATAACCTAAGAATATGCCTTCATCACTTTTAGCATCAATCTTTCCATTTCTATTGTCCTTGAGTATATAACATTTTCTTCCAAAGAATTTAAAGTATTTCATATTAGGTGCATAACCATGCCATAATTAAAAAGGTGTATCATTTGTACCTTTCTTGATTTGTACTCAGTTCAAGGTATAAATGGTTGTCCTTACAACTCTCCAATAATTTTGTGCAACATTCTTCTCTATCATTATTGTTCTAGCACAATCTATGATTGATCTATTTCTTCTCTATGTTATACCATTATGTGGAGGTGTGCTCGGTGTTGACATTTGTCTCTTAATCCCTCTATCATTGTAGAATATGTTGAACTCATTAGATATGAACTCTCCTCCTCTGTCAGATCTCAAAAATTTCAAGCTTTTACCTATTTCTTTCTCAACTTTTTCCAAATACCACTTAAACAACTAAAAGACATCAGATTTTTCTTTAATAAATATTACAATCATCATTCTAGAGTACTCATTAACAAACAGAATAAAATATTTATCACCACAATAAATTTGCACACCAAATGTCATTATGAACCAATTCCAAAATATCATCAGAAGTATGTGTCTTGCTCTTGAAACTAGACTTTGTCATTTTTTCCAATTGACATTGTTTACACATCACATTATCAACTTTCTTCAATCTTGGTAAACCTCTAACTCTTTTCATCTTACTAATGCTTACCAAATTCTCAAATTTCACATGACACAACCTCTTATATCATAACCATACATCATAAAATTGTGCAAACAAAAATGTTTCTTCAGATAGGTCTAGATAGAACAAATTACCTCTTGTTTATTCTCCTCTTCCAATCAGTTTACCAGTGGCATCAAATATCTTATCCCTTTTGTGATGAAACTTAACTCAGTAACCAGAATAGTTCAACTATGCAACACTCAATAAATTATAGTTAAGACCTTCAACCCAATAAGCATTGTTACATCTAATCTTATAAGACAAAATTATTGATCATTTTCCCTTCACAAGAAATGGTGCATCATTACCAGACTTAACACTACTAACTTTATAATGATTTAAGGTTTCAAACTTACTTTTATCACCAGTCATGTGATGTGAGAAACCACTATCAATTATCCATCTATCACTTTTACTCACATATGAAATAATTGTATTTTTCATCTTCATAAGAATCATCTTTCATAGCAACATAAACAACTTCTAGATCATAATCATCATATTCACCAAATTCACTATCAATTTCTTCTTCAACAATATAACAAGATTTATTACCTTTATCCTTATAGTCCTTATACCATTTGTGATCTCTATCATCCTTTTTATCTTTGTACTTGTTTTCCCTTCTCTCATCCTTGTCATTCCTGTCAAGACATCTTGTTGCAATATGAGCAACTTTGTTGCATGAAAGACAAATTATAGGAAGTTTATCTTTAAATTTTCCTTTTCCTCTCGGTAGCATTGTAGCCATAAGTGCCTCAAGATTATCAAAATCATCATCAGAAGTATCACTGTCACTGTCACTATTCACACATCTTTGTTTTCCTTTCTTAGACTTTTGAAGAACCATTTGAGACTTGAATGCAGATTCAATATTATGAGTAGTGAAATTATAAAAATTTGACAACTCAAAAGTAGTAAGCCTACCAACAAGACCTTCCATAGTTAAGTTATTACCTGGAGCACATCTTAGTTCTTGTATTGTAGAAACTCTAATAGCATAAATAGGAAGTAGGGTTCTCAAAACCTTGCTAATAACAGTTTCATCATCAATATTTCTATTAGCTCCTCTAATAGAATTCACTACCTCTTTAACTATGGCATAATATTGAACAATAGATTCACCTTCTAACATTCTCATTTTAACAAAATTACCTCTCAAGATTTTAGATTTGGCTCTCATCATATTTGTGTCCCCACCATAGATAGCTACCACTGTGTCCCACATTTTCTTTACATTAGTACAGTTCTTGATGTCTTCAAATTCATGATAACTTAGGGTTGATGCAATCTCCAACATTGCCTGATTTATTTCTTTCTTTTCCTTCATCTCCTTGGATTTCATAGGTGCAGCTACTAGTACATAATTATGTTCCACATAATATTTTTTTGAATCACCAATACCAGCTAGGTGTAACTTCATCAAACTTTACCATGCAGGGAAGTTCTCCTTGTTCAACTTTGGTACCTCCTTTTTGTACATCATGAACATTAGCTTCAATTACCTTAAAAAATTTTCTTTACAAGAACCAACATTCTCTGATACCAATTGTTAGAATGATTTTAGAATAACTAAGAGGGAGTGAATTAGTTATCCTCAGGTACAAATGTACCTATTAGGAATAACAATCCACCAATACAACTAAGAGGGGGGGTGAATTAGTTGTATGACAGATTATTAAACTTTAAACTTTGAATAGAAGAAATATCAAATCAAATGAACACAATGAATGCCAAAACAATAGCATAACATTTTTTTCTAAAGAAACCCTATTAAAGGTAAAACCCCAGTGGAAATTAACACCCACTAATGATGTACTAAGAGTATAGTATCCATGTTAGAAGATATAGCCCTGTTAGGAGCTAATTAAAACATTATAGTAAACATTCCTTGTTAGAGGACAAACCCTATTAGGAGTCAAGAAAAATAAGGTAGGCTCACTGCCTAGAATCATTGCCCAAAGAAGGTTATGTCCACCTTTAGAACTCACTATTCGCAACACAAGTGTATGTAAAGAGATACACAATCTTTGAACTGTTCGATAGAAACTATCTTTGCTTGATCAGTTTCAATGAAGTATATAATTTATCCTCTGCTCCACATCCAGTAGATACAAGCTTGTAGCTTCCACAATCCTCTTTTACATCACATACATTCTTCCATATCTTTTCAAAAGAAAATATCTTACATATATACCCTATTACAAAACAAATAATCAGGTCAGCCAATTAGGCTTTCCTAATATACAAATAATTACATAACTCCTTGCTAAGATACACACAGTACCTAAAATAAGTATACAACAATTAAAATTCAATAATTAAGGACCAACATCCATAATTCATGCTCTCTATTCATGATACATGCTACAACTCTAAAGCCGGTTACCAAATAGGTCATCTCCAGAACACGTGCCACAGTTGATGTCATCCTACTTTTCATACCTTGCTAAGATCAAGAGACATTCTTTAGCAGCCTATCTGTTAAGCTCACATACACTAAATCCTCATTGCATGTAAGATATACCCAAAACTCAGAGACTAACTCTGTCAACTTCCATTATCACTGTCTATAATACCCCAAAAATGGGCTATAAGTTCATTAACCTCCTACATCTACAAATCGAATGAAATCAACATCGAAGTCCTAACCTAAGGCACATCTAAACATCATCGAATCTTAATTGATTATCTTAAATTTTGCATCGAGGAATATTCCTAGCAATATTCTTAATTATCTTAATTACCTTTAATTTAATAATTATTTGGCAATAAATCACATTTATCCTAAGTTTGATTAATTGAATATTTTCATATTTAATTAATTAGATTTAATATCTTGCCACTTAATTATGTAATTAAATTTAATTCTATCTATTATTAATTATATTATTTAATTTTGACAATAAATCCAATATCCTATGAATAATTGATTAAATTCTTATTTAACTGATTAAAGCAGATTGTCATTATTTAATAATATAGTTTTAATAAAAGTTTGATAAAATAGTTAATTAACCCATAAATTAATTATTTTATTTCAAAAATCAGTTAAGTTGAGAATAAATCACTTTATTTATTTATTAAATCATAATTATCTATGTGCACATTCAAGGACCAGTTAAACTCAAATTGGAAAATCAATGCAAGTTAGCTTTTTGAAACTCAACATCTTTTTGAGTTTTAAAGTTGATCTAAACTTCTAATTCGAGTTGAATTGTGCTTTTGCATGATTTTTGTGACTTAATTATCTGTTATTTAAAAATAACTCAAAAATCAACCTGAGTTATTTAAGTGATTTATGGCTTTTATCCATGCACCTCCAAAGCCCTGAATTTCTATAAAACCAAGGCTCAGCTCTTCAATTTCATATCTTGCAAATTGCAAGCTTACTCTACAGGAATCATAGCATATCAGATTTGGAGAATTTGCACAATTGGAGCTTGAAAGATAAATTTGAGGATTCGAAGCTTTGTGAGATCAATTTCAAATTCATAGCTTTCATATTATTGTTAGAATTTTTATTCTCATATCATATCATTTCTAGATTAGCATTGCATATCAATTTTCATATTAACATAGATTCATATCAGTTTTCATCATATTATTGCATAGAAAATATTAAAAAAATAGATTAATTGCATTCAAGTCATATTTAGATCAATTGCATTCAAATCCTTCGTTTAGGTGTCGTCTAGGTCACTGATCTCGATAACAATCTAAGAACATCGATCTCACACCTACTAGAAGGCAGTAAATCGCTTGGTTAAATTAGATTTCAATTTTGCACGATTTTGATTTTTGCTAACCTCTAATGTTTTACTGAAGTGTTGTGTCTACAAATCAGGTACAATTTTCACACACATATTTTTGGGTGCCCACCATGGGGCCCTGAAATGGGTTTCCAATTCAATTCTATCAAATTCTATCTTTTTCTCCTCGATTTTTGTGCAAAAATATGATTTTTATTTTTTGTCCGTACAATCTTTGTATGAGTTTCTGACAAAAGTCATATGATTTTGAACCCACTGTCGTATGATAGTTGACCGAGTGTCGTTTCATCATGCACCCACTATCATTTGGAGGGTTGATTATTGTTTCATCAGACACCTAGTGTTGTATGAGTTTCTGGACTATCGTCTGGTAATAGACCCAGTGTCATACGAGTTTTGGCATCAGGTTTCAACTGTCGTCTGGTAACAGACCCATTGTCATACGAGTTTCAGTACTAGATTTCAATTGTCATTTCATTTTTGTACGCAGTTTGTCAGATTTGATTTTTGGATTTTGACTGACAGCTAACCCTAACAATTGAAATTTACTATTCCTAATTGATTTATGCTAGTTTTGATTGGAAAAAGTGCAAGAATTGCTCAAAATTAGGTAAAAATCTACTAAGCGCATTGTGAGGATCTCAGGTATTCCACTTGTGCTGATAATATTTTGATTTGGGGCTTAAAATAAATCTCTCGTGTGTCTAGCTTGGGTGATTCTTTTCATGCTTTTGTTCTACACACTTGCATAATTGATACTAGGTTGTGATCCCTTAAGGATTCATTAAGTAGTCTCAAATACTTATGATTGATCTTGATTGCTATCTTGGGTTATTGGACTCGCTAATCCACCAGCCCCTCATTCTACCCCATGGTTTCAATCTCAGTGCCATAAAGGGGAGGGGTCAACAGGACAAAAGCATTAAGTGTTCCACTTGGTGACCCTTTTGTGCTTTTAGGAACTCACTTGTTTTCTAAGTTGGGGACTCATTTTTAGCTTGTGTGAGGTGTTAAGTGTTCCACCTTGTGGACTCATCTCATATTCTCTTTAAGCGTTAGGTGTTCCTCTTTCTACTTTTTGGATACTTTTGGTATATTTTCTTTTGGAAACATACATCTGTGCTCACATAGTAATTAGGCCCTATGAACACTATTCGTGATTCTTGAGAGATTGGATTCCCAATGAAATCCTTCTTGATGACAAAATCCTTGTAGGTAGGGAGCATACTTAGTGCGTTTCACATTCAACTTGGTTAGTGCATCTTCTCTTATTGATCGATACATTCTCTCCCAAGAGAGGTTGATAGATCACGTGGGGTAGACATCATGAGCTTTAGTGAATCAAAATTGGTTAGTGCGTCTTCCCTTATTGATTGACACATTCTTTCTTTGGAGGGGTTAATAGATCACGTGGGGTTGATATCATAGACCTTGGTGAGACAAACTTTGTCTTAGTGTGTCCGATTAATCTGCTTGCTTTGTTTGGGTTAAAAGTGAAAAGGTGTCAAAAACCTTGGATTTGGAGCCAAGTCCCCTTGTGGTATACTATTGAGAGTCACCTTTAGAGAGGGTTAACCATAGCAGACAATCCCTTCACAAGGAAAACTGCGTTGATGGAACCTCAAGTGGTAATAGCCATTTTCACCGTGGTAGTGACAGCCGCTATATAAATGTCCTTGTGGAAGAAATCTCCACGGGTATGGTTCATTGTTGGGTTGTCAGATCTCCCTAGTAGCTCCTGAAGATTAAGTTCTCAGACTATGTCAAAACCATGGTGCGCCAGGATTGGAGTTCACCCCTTTGGATCATAAAAGTTGCAGAGTCAAACCATTACCAAAAACCCTAGCGAGGCCAAAGTTTTATTTTATAGGGTATATGTGCGTTATTGCAAAATATTTTTGGAACATACACAATTAGCGCTTCTAAGGATTAGAATGAATAAGTCACTTGATTGTTCATGTGCAAGGTTGCTTTTGCCCTTGTTCATTGTTTTTAGACATGCTTGAAATCACTTGCTTGCTATTTTGTGTGCTTGTTTATCTATCTGGTTATTGAAAACGGACAAATCTATTACAATCCTCAAAATTTGGACATTGAAATTTGCAAACAATTCAAATCTAAAAACTCAAAATTTGCAAACTCTGAAGTAAAATCCTTTCTGGAGTCAAAATTCATCTCAGGAGGTCAGAAAGTCATAGGAGTTTCCATCAAGTGTCATTTCATTACAACCCATCTGTTGTATGATTGGGTACCTAGTGTCGTACGAGTTTCCATGCTAGCAAATTCTCAAAGTCAAAATCTTGCAACTATTGTATGAGATTTTCAACTATCGTTTCATTGCTACCCAACTGTCATATGAGATTTTCAACTGTCATTTCATTGGTACCCAACTGTTGTATAATAACCCACCCAGTGTCGTATGAGTTTTGATGCCAGAAAAATTTAAGAGTCAAAATATTTCTTGCAATTATCGTACAAGTTTTGCAACTATCATTTCACAGCATACCCACTGTCATACGAGTCTGCAGAGTGTCGTTTGGGAAATTTTTGAAAGTTGTGAAAAAATTGTCAAAATTGCCAGATATTTAGCTTTTTCAGCCTAATTTCAGAACCTATCGAACAAATCAATATGTCAGGAACAGAGCAGTAGCTATTAAGAATCCAATCATTTTCCTAAAGTGGCCTTTTGAATTTGATTCAGCCTTCTATTTAATCGATCTGAGTCCTTATCATCCTATGTCAAAACCTTGTCATAACTATCAATCTTCAATCAATAATCAAAATGACTAAGTGTTGTGATATCTTGTCTGCTATCTTTTGGGAACCTACCCATACATCTAGGGCAAAGTATCCTTCATCCACATCTAATAAAATCTTCAAATCAATCAAACCTTGACAAGGTTGCATCATCTGATCATCTTGATTCAATTCATTCTTCGGTTATCTGGATCTTATTCTTTTGTTCACTTGAGGTGAATGGTGGAGACTAGAGCTTCCTCTCACAAGAAACCTATCACCACTCTCCAAACTCCAACTCTTAAGCAACTCATCAATTCTGGTCTTTACGAGGATGATGGTCTTGGCAACTATCAATTGAAATCTGGTTACATACCTCCTCCATCAACTCACGGAGGTACTCAACATACCCCTCATCAATCTAATCCAGGAAGTCCACAAACTCCTACCATGTCTCAAGCAGGGACAAATTTTGGCTCTCAAAGAGCTCAATCTCAACATGGTGCAGATCAAGAACCCACACCTGAAGAAATTCCTCAATATCAAAATGATGATAACTTCAAATGAATGATGAAGCATTTCTTGAAAGAAGATAGAGAAGCATACTTTTTACAACTAGCTCATCAAGGAGCTAAACTTCCTCCCAACTTTAATGTTGAAGATATCATTACGCATGAGAAAGAAACTCCGCTCACAGCTATGATGAAATAGATACATGCTTTACAAGTCAAATTTAATAGCCTTGAGAAAGAAAAGGAGCCCAAAGAGTTCTCCATGGAAGCTCTATGCCCTTTTCCTTTTGACAAAAACTTGTATATGCCACCATTTCCAAAAAGAGTGGAGATGCCAAAGTATGATAAGTATGATGGACACTCTGATCCTCAAGATCATGTCAGAGAGTTCTGTATGCAATCCATGGAATTCAGACATGAACCGACCTATCTGGTGTGTCTTTTTCCTAGATCTCTGGGAGGAGCATCCATTCAGTGGTTTTCAAGATTGCCTTATACTATCAAAACTTTTGAGGAGTTGATCAAATTGTTTTACCAGCACTACTCCTACAATATTCAGCACCCGATCACCATGATTGATATTTGTAATCTCAAGCAATATCGAGGGGAACCATTCCTAACATTTCTCAAGAGATGGAGGAAGAAGTTCTCTCTATATGCTAGACCTATTCTAGAAATAGAAAAATTGGAAATCTTCATCAACAACCTTGTTCCAAAAATCAATTATCCTCTACAAATGCAAGATCATACATCTTTTGACAAGATGGTGGATAATGCTATCAAAATTGAAAAAGTGCTTGTTAAAAAAGGAGAAATCACACTTCAAAAAGATAAGTACGAATCAGGATCCAGTTCTAAAGACAAGAACAAAAATTGGAACAAGAACAAAGGCATCATCACAGATGGAAATGTTGACACTATCCATGCCCCATCAAAGGCACCAGCCTACAATCTCACTCTTGGTACTCAAGCCATTAAAGCCTCAGAGAAAAAGTCTTCTCAACTATCTCAAAGGAAGCCAGAATTCAAAAAATGGGATAAACATAAAAAATTTACTCCTCTAGGAGAGTCTTTAGAATCCACTATGAAAACTCTACTGGCTGATAACATCATCTCTTTACCACCAATCTGACCAAATGCTTAGGACCCCAAACCGATATGGTTGAAGGAAAATGAATTCTGTGATTTCCATCGGAGTAAAGGTCACAAAACTAGTAGTTGCTATCACTTGAAGCATACCATTCAAGATCTGATCGATAGTGGAGACATCACAATTGACAATCCCACAAGCAATAATGATCATACAGCATTCATAGAACCATTTCTGAAACATGGTCAAGAAGTTTCAACTTCTCAACCTAATATGGGGGCAAAAGTCAACTATGCCTACCCTAGAAATAATGCTGTCATCAATATGGTTGAACCATGTCTCTCTAAAAGTTGCAATGTCATCACAATTGTATGAAGAGACAAAAATCATTCCTCAGCTAACACAGTTACTTGATCACAAGCTCAAACACATCTGAAAGGAAAAATCCCAGATTCATCAAATGTCCCTAAGGTGCCCTTCAATCTTTCATCTGCTTCCAAACAGAAGGCTGCTTCCAAATCTTCCAATCCAAAGGATACAAGGCCTATGTCTTATAGCATTGTTCAACAACTCTAGCACACTAATGTGAAAATCTCCATGTTTGAGTTGCTTCGAATATCTCCAGCTCATAGAGCTATTCTCGATAAAGCTTTGCTCGGTTCCAATGTTCCTGATGACCTTGATTTAGATAGGTTCCAGACTATGGTTGGACATCTTACATCTCTACAATATATCTCCTTTTCAAAGGAAGATGAAAACTCCTTGAGTCACCCAC
The DNA here is from genome assembly GCA_027943335.1 of Chamaecyparis obtusa. Taxonomy (NCBI): domain Eukaryota; kingdom Viridiplantae; phylum Streptophyta; class Pinopsida; order Cupressales; family Cupressaceae; genus Chamaecyparis; species Chamaecyparis obtusa. Next base: position 86,037 of record BSBK01004460.1, read on the forward strand.
ATAATCAGCTTTGCATATAGAAGTCTTGATCTAGAACCATAGATTCAAATGTGTGTTGATAGATGGGGGCGCTGGCCTAAACATTTGTTCTTACAACTTGATCACACAATTGGGATTTTCAAAATTGGCTATTGATCCTAGAAAGAAAATAACTATCAAGGCCTATGATGAACAAGAAACATCTTCTAAAGGCACCATTGTCTTACCTATCAGAGTGGGTCCAGTTATCAAAGATACCATCTGTCAAGTGCTTGATCTACCTTTGGCCTACAACGTCCTTATAGGGAGACCATGGATACATGAAATGCAAGCTATTCCTTCTATGTACCATCAATGTTTGAAGTTTCCTTATGAAGGTGTAGAGGTTACTATCCCTACAGATCTGAATACAACTTGCAACACCTTGAAGGAAAGTGCAGATAAGCTTGTACCTAATAACAGAGAATATTCTATTGAACCAACTAAAGAAGCATCCACATCTAAAATGGAAGATCTTGCAAAAGAGGTTAATATCAAAGAAAATAGTATGGGAGAATATACTATCGAGCCAGTCTTATCTTTGACATCTCTCCCCATCTCACCTAAGTCTTATGGGAAATCCTTGAAACAATCCAAACCAGACTCTAAAGAACCTCTTGAAGCATATAAAAAGAATTTTGTAGTAGAACAAGTATCCAAGCAAGAATTTGAAGAAGATGAGGCTGTGCTATCATGGCTGTACAAAGATGAACCTGAATCTCAAGTTGTTCAAACTGGTGACTCTACGGTCTCCAAACTCCCTTCCAAGTCATATGGTCCAGGAGATAAATTAATAGCTAAGATGGGATATTCAGGTAAAGGACCTCTAGGAATCAGAGGAAAAGGTCTTTAGGTACCTCTCCCACATACTGGTAGAGAAAATAAAAACAAAGTTGGCTTAGGCTTTAAGAAGAAACCCTATCACCTCAAAGGTAATTGCTCTCATGTCATAGAGAAGATTGCACTAGGGGAACCTCTTCTAAAGAAAGAAGAAATAGAACCATCCGATAGTGATTCATATAGTTTAGAACTTATCCCCTATGAAAAATTTCCTAAAGAGATCAAAGACCTTCTTGATGATAAAAATGATCCTATCAAAAGAATTAATGTAGTAGAAACACAAGAACCTACTATCAATCAAGAGATAGTTGCAACACAAGAACCAGCTAATCTCAAAAAATATCAAGAAGAGGGAAGTGGTAGTGATTCTGAGGCAGATCCTCATGAGTATGAATACAAATCAGAATCTGAGGGTAACCTTTCTTGGGGTATTCACGTTGACTTTACTCATGTTCTAAGATTTCCTAGAGATCATGAATCAGAAGATGAATCTAATGACTATGAATGGGGAGTCATCCCAGAACTAGATGAGCTTATCATAGAGAAACATGTTGATGTTATTCAACAATATGCACCTCAAACCAATGTAAGTCTAGAACGAAATGATGAACCTATCGAGTCTGAACCACCTATGGCTGAATTGGACTCCCATGATGACATTGAGCCTATTCATGAATTGGATGTCTTAAGTTGTAGTATCACCTTTGAACTTGAGCATCAGGTTAGGACCAATGATGACAGATCCATATCTGTAAACACTATCTCCCAATCTTTCCCTACTTTGACTATCAAATATACAGAACTTATTGATCAAATCTCCATGAATCTGAGCCATGGTATGTATACCTTCCCGAATGACTATGCCCTTGCTTGCTACCTCAATGTATTTGAGCCTATGAGTACTTCCATCAGTGAACTGAGTGTCAGCATGACTGAGTCGGACATCAAATATCTTAGTCAGAAAAACAAGAATAAAATGAAAAAGAAAAAGAGTTCTGAGGGTGAAAACCACTTTGTGGCAGTCTCAGAACCTACAAAAGTAAAAATAAAAGATGTATCCAAAGGTGAAAACCTCTCTGAGGTGCCTAAGGATGAGATATTTGATGTCTTTTTGAGTCATTTACAGGACAGATCTCTGGTTCTAATTGAGCCCACTCAATCCATCAATTTGGGTACAACAGAGGAACCACAATTGGTACATGTATTACAATCATTATCAGAAGAAGAGAAAAAAAAAATTACAAAATTCCTCATAGAGAAGGAGATCAACTTTGCATGGAAATATTTAGATATGCCAGGATTGGATCCTAATCTTATAATGCATCATTTATCTATTGCTCCAAATGTCAAACCTCTCAAGCAAAAATTGAGAAAGATGCATCCTCACATTGCACTCTTGGTAAAAGCTAAATTAGAGAAGCTCCTGAACATCTGATTCATCTGATTTATTGACTATGTAGAGTGGATCTCTAATATTGTACCTATTTCTAAACTAGATGGGTCAATCAGAGTGTGCACAGACTTTAGAGACGTGAATAGAGCATGCCCTAAGGATGACTTTCCACTACCTAACATTGATATGATAATGGACATGACTATGGGTTTTGAGATGTATTCCTTAATGGATGGTTTCTCTGGATATAACCAAATAAAAATTGCTCTAGAGGACCAAGAGAAAACTGCTTTCACATGTGCATGGGGCACCTTTTGCTGGAATGTCATGCCATTTGAGCTTAAAAATGCTAGTGCTACATATCAAAGAGCAATGACATCTATTTTCCACAACATGATGCATCGAACTATGGAAGATTATGTTGATGATACTTTAACAAAATCTATGATCAGAACTGAACATCTAAAGGACTTGAGCATGATCCTAGATAGAATGGAAAAGTTTAGTCTCCGACTAAATCCTAAGAAGTGTGCTTTTGGTGTCACTTATGGAAAGCTCTTAGGATACATAATTTCAAAGAAGGGCATTGAAGTTGATCCGGCTAAAGTCAAGGCTATAATAGAGATGCAACCTCCCATGAATATCAGTCAAATGAGGATGTTGCAAGGAAGAGTCCAATCTATCAGAAGATTCATATCACAGCTAGCAGACATATCACAACCTTTTACAAAAACATTACATAAAGGTGTGACCTTTGCATGGAATGAAGAATGTGAGAAAAAATTTAACCATATCAAGAAGTATCTATCAAATCCACCTATCTTGATGCCTCCTATTCATGGGAAGCCATTGATCTTATATGTCTCCACAACAGCCACATCACTGGGGGCATTGCTAGCGCAACATGATGAAGAGAAAAAGGAAAGAGCCATTTATTATATAAGTAGAACATTGGTGGCGTATGAAAAGAACTATTCTATGATTGAGAAAGCTTGTCTCGCTGTGATCTTTGCATCACAGAAATTGAGACACTATATGTTAGCTCATACCATGCATCTAGTAGCAAAAATTGATCCACTAAAATACCTACTAAGCAAAGCTGCCCTCATAGGTAGACTGGCTAAATGGGTCATGCTTCTAAGAAAATTTGACATTGAATATGTTGAAAGAAAAGCTATAAAAGGTCAAGTTATTGCTGATCAACTAGAAAATGCACCCATGTTTGATGACGCACCAATGCAAATGGAATTTCCAGACTCCTCTATTATGCACCTATCTTCTAGAGAATGGCAATTGTTCTTTGATGGCTCCTATACACAGAATGGATCTGGAGTAGGCATATTATTGATAACTCCTCAAGGATACTCCATCCCAAAAGCATTCAAACTAAAATTCCCCTGCACAAACAATATTGTGTTATATGAGGCCCTCTTGAATGGTATGAAACTAGCAATTGAATGGAGAGTAATAGAGCTACACATTCATGGAGACTCTCAACTTGTTATTCATCAAGTCAATGATGTGTACCAAACTAAAGATGAAAAGATCATTCCTTACAAGAGAATGGTAGATGATCTTAAGAAATATTTCATATCTATCACATTTGAGCAAATTCTTAGAATGGAGAACAAGGCTGTCGATGCAATGGCAACACTATCTACTTTATTATAGTAGCCTGAACATGAGCTATGCTATGAGTTCCTAGTGGAAGCACTATCTTATCCTACATATGACTCCCTTGAAACCCACATGATCTGCACTGTTGTAGGTCATGATTCATCCTAATATAAAAACCTATTTTCCTATCTCCAAGACCAAATCATCCCCGATACCTTCAACCACCATGAAAAGAGATACCTTATCCATAATGCCTCCCGATATGTCATCATTGGTAATGATCTATACAAATGAGGTCTAGATGGTATGCTACTTAGATTTTTAGAATGGGAAGAGTCTCAACATGCATTAGAGGAAGTCCATGATGGTATTTGTGGGTCACACTTGAACAGTTTAACACTAGCTCAAAAAATTATTAGGGCTAGGTACTATTGGCCTGAAATGGAGAAAGAGGCTATCAAATTTGCTAAGGATTATCAAAAGTGCCAAGTGCATGGAAACCTAATTCATGCTCTAGGGAGGGATCTAATCCCCTTTACAACACAATGGCCTTTCCATCAATGGGCATTTGATCTTATCGGGATGATTCATCCTCATTCTTCTAACGACATACCCATATAATCACAGCCATAGATTATTTTACAAAATGGGTAGAGGCGGTCCCTCTGACACAAGAAACGGGGAAACAGATATTTATGTTCATATTGAACTATATCATATGCGGATATGGGATACCTCATTCCATAATCACAGATAACAGTGGGCAATTCAGGAATAAAGACTTAGATGATCTATGTGCCAAGTTCAAGATCACCCAACATTGGTCTTCTATCTACTATCCTCAAGGGAATGGTCAAGCATAGGCTTCTAACAAAAATCTATTAAAGATCTTGCATAGAACAGTAAACAAAACTGGCAGAGACTAGCATCTCATGATTAATCTAGCTCTATGGGCCTATAGAACAAGTATCAAAACACCTACTAGGGCCACACCTTTCACTTTAGTTTATGGGTCTAAAGCGGTACTACCTATTAAGGTTGAAATCCCATCACTTAGAATTAGAATGCATGGTCTAGTGACTGATGATGACTATAGAGTGTCTAGGTTACAAGAACTAGAACTACTAGATGAGTACAGACAAGTAGCGTATGATCATCTCAGAGTATATCAGAAGAGAATGTCTAGAGGCTACAACAAGAAAGTTAGACACAGAGAATTTCAGGTTGGCGATCTAGTCTTGAGAGAAAATCCTAAAAATCAATCCCATCGAGAATGCAAGGGGAAGTTTGAACCCAATTGGCTGGGTCCCTTTGTGATCATTGCTATTTTTGGCTTTGGTGCTTATCAACTCTCAATGACTAAAGGAGAACAGCTTCGAGAACCAATCAACGTTCTCCATCTGAAGAAATTCTACGCCTAAGGCATTCATTCTATAGTAAAATGTCCTGAAAAAATTATAAAAATCAGAAAAAGTCCTGAAAAAATGAACATCTTGGTGAAAACCTAGCAATAGGCGCCTTGATGATTCACAAAAAAATAAAAAAAATATCAAAAGTACAAAAAAAATTGAAAAAATGAAAAAAAAGAAAAAGTGCCTTGGTGAAAACCTGGAAACAGGCGCTTTGGTAGCAAAAATAGAATCTCTGCCAAGATGTGAAAACCCAGCAAACGGGCACCACTTGTTTCAAAATGCTCCATCTATCAGTGCAATCTTGGTCTTTCCTAGCTTTTAGTCTTGCTTTAGTTTGTACATATCTCCCAGTTTGGTTTTGCATTTCCAGTTTTCAATAAGTCAGTTTGTCCACCAATCTACCCAAGTGTCTGTATCCTATCAATGTTCAAACTTGGGGGCAATCAATCTCATATCCTCTAGTCTCCGGTGTATCTGAGACATGTCATATCTAGTCAGAGTCCTTTGAAGCTTCATTTGAGTCAGTCAGGTCTATCTCGTCTCCAGAAAGGATTTTGCATCTACAACAACAATCAAACACAAACTGAAAACAATCTATGCTTTTTTACATGCTTTTATCTCCTTGTATGCTTATTGATTCGCATTGAGATTTTTGCATATTGTGTCCCTTTGAGCTCTTCGATGATGTCCTTTATAGGATTTAGAGAGTGATGACTAGGGGCATAATCTTTTCTTTGTCTTCTGCTTGTATGTGAAAATCTAACATCTTTGGAAATTCTGGATTGAAATGGTGTCTGACTATAAGAGCCTCTATCTTGAATTAGATGGCCATGTGTACCTTGACCATTGATACCCAGAAATTCAAGGAAGTTTGATCTCACTATTGTCTTTTTGAGTAAGTTCTTTCTCCTACTGTGAAACATGATCTTACGTAAGGATGTGAATGATAAAGGGTCACTATGGGTAATTCACACTAGATTTAGAATGATCTCTTGATTTTTTGATGTGTTTGAATGCAAGGCATATTCAGGTCATCACGACATTCATTTTTTGATGCTTATACAAATTGCTATATCAAAATGGACAAGATATTCAGGTCATCCTGGCGTTTATGCCTTGGTGCTTATATCTAATCTGACATTCTGAAAATAAAATCAATATTCATATATCCATGGTTGTTGACCAGTGGGTGTTGTATTGATTCTTGTGCATACAAATCAATATTCATATATCTATGGTTTCATAGCTAGTGGGCATTGTATTAGTTTATCTGGTTACCTAAAAGTTCAATGATGATAACAAATCAACATATGATCAGTGACTAGGTCCTAGGTCTTAGGTTTCATTTCATTTTGCATGTCTCTTTGCATTTTGCATGTTGCATGATCTCACAACTATTTGGAAACACTTCAAAGCTTAAACAATTCTTCACATCTAACGCAAGCTGAGTCTCACTCAACAGTCTCTTCATCAAACCGCAAGCAGTAACCCTCCAGGGTTAAACATCCTTTTGACATAAGACTGAGTACTTGTCTTCATCAACCTGAAAAAACATATCATGTGTATCACTGCATTTACATCTTATATCATTATCATTTGTTGCATTAAATTACATTCATTGCATAAGCATAAATCATACATACATCTTTTCATAATCAATTACATTTGCATAACATCCATACATATGAAAGAAATCATTGCATTGCATCAATCCATACATACATTCTACACTAATCATAGCATAAGCATAGCATGATATCATCATAAATCCACATCATGAAAAGTACGCATGAAGTCACAATCAAAATATTGATCTCATATATATCAAAATCTCAAAATGTGTCAAGGGTGCACTACTGGCACAATGTACAAAAGAATGAGCTCCGGAAAGCTATCAGAATCATAATAGTCTATCAGTGATCAAAAAGAGTAGAATATATCAAAACATGACTATAGGAATCAACTCTCAACATGCTCCTCACTATCTGGTGGAGGAGGTGGTGGTGCATCTGGTATGACCTCTACCCTTAGTGCCCTAGCTCCCTCTGAGGCTGCCATGTACTCAGAGTATGTAGGTACTCTCTGCTCAGTAGGAACAATAGCATAGTATGTAGACACGTAATAGGAGGCCCGTGAGGTCTGATGGGTCACCTTTGTCTGTAGTCTCTGAACCTCTGAATGAAGCTCTTCACAAAGCTCAGTATGCTGCCTGTCTGCCTCCCAAAACCTCTCCTCCCATCTGGCATTCTGTACCTTCAAGTCCCTGACCTGAGCTCTGAGCTATCTAATCATCTTTGCTGAAGTGAGAGGAACATTAGGCTCTGCTACAGCTACTGGCATCTTTGTATCCTGTGCTAGCTGCTCTAGCTACTATCTAGTGGTCTCTGATCTACGCACCTTACGGTGTCTAACCTCCGCACCCAAATCAAAGGTGGTGTCTACCTGTGTGGGATCTGCATCACCACCTACAAATTGCTCACTTGCCAACACCTCATCTGTCGCACCGATACTACCCAAAGTACCCCTCTCACCCCTGGATCATCTATGTGACCCTATGGATGTACCTATGGGAGAAGTAGAAGGACGAGGAGGCCTCATATGCCTAGATGATCTCTACAATGGAGCTATCACTCTCTATCTGGGTGGTGTAGGATGCACTACCTATGGTCTCAGGCCCTGTACCATAGGAGCACTTGTAACATCCATCGCCACCTCCATGGAGGGTATCAACTCCGTAGGATTTGAGATTCTATGGATGGGATGATCTGCAAACCATGCAATGTATCCGTCTATCACTCCTGCATCAACAACCTATGGTCGGTAGTCCCAATCTCTACCTATAATGCACTGTACTCCTCTACACATAAGGAATAAGAGAGCCTTGGTGTCCATTCGAGCCCGATCTCATGCACAATGTGAGCATATGCAGTGTACTCTCATGGGGTATCCTATCTACGTCCATACTGATGACACACTCTGCTAATCAAAAATCTCTCCAGAACAATGGGAGAGTGGCCAATAAGTACTCGACTCTGAAAAAGAAAACTATACTGCTCCCTCGCAGTGGGCCAGACCTCTATCTCCAAATATGGCCTCCAATGAACAAAAGTCATGTCATCTAGACATCACTGAAAGTAGTCGGTATGACTCATACAGATCTGTGTGATGTAACCAGCATATGCATATATCACTAGCTCCTATGGCTGCCACTATGTCTGAAAAGTTGTTCTCAATACTGGGATATGCTCCCAGGCCCATATCTATAATACACGAGCTCCTGAAGCAAAGCTCTTGCAATCTTGATAAATGATCTCATGCATCTCTGAAAACATATGTGCCAAGAGGCACTAACCCTAGGCAAGCTTAGTGGGCATAGCCATCAGAAGTGCTACCATCGGAGCCCATCCCATCAAAAAGTTGTTCTTCTGATGGCTTGGCATGATGAGCTCCCTAATCATCCCAACAATAATGCACTCTAAATGGTGCGTTTGACCATATCGCTATACAAGGGTCTCCTAAGAAATGGACCCCATCAACTGTGTATCATCTCCAAATAGACACCTAAAGGCATGAAGACCACCCTGACCAGAACTCACATACTCAGGACGCCGACTGCTATGAAATGGAATGCGCAATATCCTATAGACATCCTCTAGAGTCACGGTCATCTCTCCAGTAGGTAAATGAAACGTCTTTGTCTCTGAATGGAATCTCTCAATCAAGGCAGTCAAAAGGCCATGATTTACCCTAATGTTGGGTAAATGAATGAAATACTCAAATCCACAGGCAACAAGATGAACCCTCATCAAGTCTGGAAGTGCGACACATAATCTCTGGGTAGCCGGGTATGAATGTTGGACGTGTACATCTGGATATGTCACCTATATCAGATAAAAACAAGGCATTCTATTAGAAATTAGGTTCAATAACAGGCTAATAGTACAAAAATTGGACAGTCAGGTACTTTAGAAGGTAGGTCAACCAATCAGATATCAGCATCAGGCATCAAAAAAGTCAAAATTGGGCCCTAAAAGTCAGTTTTCAACACTCCATTTTTCATACGATAGTCTAGACTAGCATCAAATGTCATACGACATTCCACAAAAGACCAAATGACAATCCATGGCCATACGACACTACGCTTGGGATCATACGAGTTTTGAGGGACCCGGTGAAATGTCGTACGACACAAGGGTCCCTCTCATACAACACTTGGGTGGACTTGAAACGACAAAGGAAATTCAAATGAAGTGTCGTACGAGTCTAGGTTGAGACTCATACGAGTTTTCACACATGCAAAAATTAAAAAAGCAAAACGCGTACGAAAATATTAAAAAAATGCTAGGAACATGAAAAATTTGCATTTTCAGAGGGGCACAGAGGTCCACCTACCAGATGTCCATACTGTCAAGGTCTCTGGTATCTCCGGCTGCGCTTGAATCGATGTGAACTCATAGGAACCTTTAGATCTCGATGTTCTATCATTTTCTCACTAAGAGGGCTCCGCACAATTTCCAAAGTCAAATGGTTGAAATGAATTGAAAATGACCCTTCAGGCCTTTATATAGCATTTGACCTAATTTTCAAAAGTGCTTCATTTTTCATGAAAATTGCACCCCCAACTGATTTCGACATTCTGAATCCATTTTCGGGATCAAAATTCAAATCTGGGATCATTTAATATGTCAAAATCATGATTTAAGATTTTTGGGTGTAGGATGGTCTATTGCTTGCATAATTAACCTTCAATCATAGCAAAAATCCAGTATTCAACTTAACTGACTATCTTCCATCAAACTATCAAAATTTCAACTCGGTCAACTATGGTCAACTCATAGTTTCACCTAGTCAAACTTGGTCACCTGGACCTCTAAATGATGCAGAATACATTCTTGAACGTGTATAACCACTTTTCCAATCAATTAACATGCTTATGAACTCTCAACGCTGACTTTTCTTGTCAGATTTCAATTTTAATCCCGAAGGGGGCATGGTATTGCACATCATTCAAAGTCTGTAATCAAATTTGAAATCATATCTTTATGGAAATCATATCTCCCTCAGTAATCAAGACAACAATCACGTCTAGTTATTGAATCATCAAAAGTCCTCATCGCTTGGGGCAAATCTATCATCACTTGGGGCATATCAGATTCATCAAGATCTGTATCAATCTGGTATTCTCCTAATCTTGTAAACTGTATCAATTTTTGCAACCACCGGATCATAGTGTTCTTTCCTTGGTTCTTCGGCAACTGAAGGATTCAGATGTGATACCTGCTAGTTCTGCTAAGACAATCGAGTCTAGAACTGGTCACTCACTTCTTAGCAATCCTAAGGTTTGGAATCAGGCATTTTGACACTTTTTTGCAATCATAGGTTCATTTGCTATTATAGTGAACAGTATCTTTGGTCATTCAGGACCTATTATCTCCATATCAAATCAATATCAATCAACTTCTATCTCATATCAATTATCAATTTCGAATCAGTTTCATATCTCTATCAAACACAGACTGTCTTTGAACCACTGCGCTTCACATAGTAATTCAAAGAGGGGCAAAATGTAATACCCCAAAAATGGGCTATAAGTTCATTAACCTCCTACATCTACAAATCGAATGAAATCAACATCAAAGTCCTAACCTAAGGCACATCTAAACATCATCGAATCCTAATTGATTATCTTAAATTCTGCATCGAGGAATATTCCTAGCAATATTCTTAATTATCTTAATTACCTTTAATTTAATAATTATTTGGCAATAAATCACATTTATCCTAAGTTTGATTAATTGAATATTTTCATATTTAATTAATTAGATTTAATATCTTGCCACTTAATTATGTAATTAAATTTAATTCTATCTATTATTAATTGTATTATTTAATTTTGACAATAAATCCAATATCCTATGAATAATTGATTAAATTCTTATTTAATTGATTAAAGCAGGTTGTCATTATTTAATAATATAGTTTTAATAAAAGTTTGATAAAATAGTTAATTAACCCATAAATTAATTATTTTATTTCAAAAATTAGTTAAGTTGAGAATAAATCACTTTATTTATTTATTAAATCATAATTATCCATGTGCACATTCAAGGACCAGTTAAACTCAAATTGGAAAATCAATGCAAGCTATCAGCTTTTTGAAACTCAACATCTTTTTGAGTTTTAAAGTTGATCTAAACTTCTAATTCGAGTTGAACTGTGCTTTTGCATGATTTTTGTGACTTAATTATCTGTTATTTAAAAATAACTCAAAAATCAACCTGAGTTATTTAAGTGATTTATGGCTTTTATCCATGCACCTCCAAAGCCCTGAATTTCTATAAAACCAAGGCTCAGCTCTTCAATTTCATATCTTGCAAATTGCAAAATTACTCTACAAGAATCATAGCATATCAGATTTGGAGAATTTGCACAATTGGAGCTTGAAAGATAAATTTGAGGATTCGAAGCTTTGTGAGATCAATTTCAAATTCATAACTTTCATATTATTGTTAGAATTTTCATTCTCATATCATATCATTTCTAGATTAGCATTGCATATCAATTTTCATATTAGCATAGATTCATATCAGTTTTCATCATATTATTGCATAGAAAATATTAAAAAAATAGATTAATTGCATTCAAGTCATATTTAGATCAATTGCATTCAAATCCTTCGTTTAGGTGTCGTCTAGGTCACTGATCTCGATAACAATCTGAGAACATCGATCTCGCACCAACTAGAAGGTAGTAAATCACTTGGTTAAATTAGATTTCAATTTTGCATGATTTTGATTTTTGCTAACCTCTAATGTTTTACTGAAGTGTTGTGTCTACAGATCAGGTACAATTTTCACACACACACTGTCCAGTAACTAGTCTTCACCAAATCTTTTGTAACTCAGCCAATATGCAATATTACATCATGCAATCTTAGATATAAGATCACAACACCTTCTTGTATACACAACTGAATTCGCACATTCTTAATCATCTGTATAGTATCTATACACTGTAATAACCATCATGTTCTCTTTATAGAAATATATGTTGACATCAGTGACAAAATATGAATAACAACAACAGTAATTCCAACATCAATCAACGTAGTGATTAAGCATATTAAATATATCCAACAATCTCCCTAATGCATTAGTAATATCTAATAGTACCAATTGAACTTTTCAATACTTCAACACACTTATATCTATTCAACAATCCACTCAGTCTCTATAGAATATGATCAGTAACATAAAACTTGTAATCCACTGTCCAAAAGTAATCAACTTGCAGAATATAAAACTCTTAACAACATAACACATAAAATAATAATCACACAAGTAGGACATCGAGATTTAACATGGAAACCCAATTTGGGAGAAACCATGAGTAAAATGCTACCAAATTTTCACTCTTCTAAAGTGACCTCTGTAAGGAGCTTGCCCTGTTAAAGGTTACAATACACACTACTAGGTGTGACCTTGTTAAAGGATTTAATCACCTTTTTAGGAGTGGCCTGGTTAGAGGGCTTAAGAACATCCCATTAGAATGTTACCTTGATTAAAGGATTTAGAAATAACTATTAGGTCAACCTTAATTAAAGTATTTTGACTTATATAATGGTTAGAAAGTAATAGAAGGTTCTTATCTAAAATTTACACCTCACTTTTCAAATATAGATCTGATAAGCTCATATGTTGATTTACTGACTAGCCTTCATTGTCGTCTCCATCTATGATCTTCTCATAAATCCCTTCAAGTAGTCGTCACAACTATGTTTAGCTATTCACAACTCTTCTTAGCCTTCTACTTAGGTTCGCCAATCAATAACATCAACCTCTTCTCCTTCTTTTTTATAACCTACAAGTAGGTCATCCTTATACCTCTATGATTAGGTAGCTTAATATTTTTCTACTTAATCATCTTCATAGATTTTAGGTTTAGGTAAGATTTGGTCATATTCATTGAGTCCTTCCAACATTTTGTTCTCCTTATCCTTCTAGATACTTCTCAAAACTTATTCTTGAATCCATAAGAAAATAGTTTACCATGCATTAAATACTCCAAGTCATTCATCTTAACTTCAACATGTTTTACATATCCCAAGAATTCAACTATGTCAGTTGGGAATCTCAATTCCTTCACAAACTATAAATTACTGACACTTGGCCAATACTCCGCTCATCTGCTCGGTCATCCTGGATAGTTTGGTCATTGCTAAAATTGTTCTTCTCGGCAATTACTAACTTCACTCGGTTTATTCTCTGATACTCAACAATTAAAAATGCTCAGTCGACACTAAAATTTTCTCAGCTTATACTGGCACTCGATTGATAGTAGCATCACTCGGCTTACACTAAAATTTCTTTATCTTCTTCTCTTTTTCTCGGTTAAGCCTATGCTTTCAAACTTTCTTTCCTTATTTCTTCTATGCTTCAAATCAACTAACTTCTTCACTTAGTGTTATAGATAAACAACACATTACCTTGCCAATGTGCCAAATAATCAAGCACCCATTATAGTTTCTCATAACTCAAACTTTCACTAGGTCCTCTTGTTATCTCCTCTTTTCAAATCCTCTTAATCAATAAAAAGATATGGTAGTTTACTGGATAACAACTATCTCACTAGTTAAGTTTTGACATCAATGACAATATAACAATTTTTTCAATTGTATTTTCCAACAAAGAAGGTTATACTGATCAAGTCCTCGACATAGGAAGAACAAAGATATAAATTACATCTTGAGATTGCATCACAAATTGATGAAAAAGACATGTTTTCAAGTATACCTCCTAGGGTTTTGTTGGTCCAAGACATACTATTACATTCACTACAACATAAGAAAAAATGGATATTTTGAGCTACAATCCACATACCATGAGCTATGCTAGGATGGAAAGCTAAAAGATGAACACACACACTTGGAAATCAAAGGTCTTACTAATGCCCATCATTTCCCAAAGGAGTTTAAGATAGAGTGGATTAGGGTTTTACTCAGTCAAGTGCACGAGGGAAAGATGTGGTTGGATGAACTGATTAAAATCACTAAAGATGTCATCCACATGGTTGCTAGTTATCCAAAAAATGATAAGGAAAAATCCCTAAGGCACCCACCAAGGAGTGAGACAAAAAAAACTAAAAGGAGTCGAGTGGGATGATAGAGGCATGAGGATCAACACAATCACCAATCAAAAAACTAGATTTGGAGCATATGTAATTGCTTATAAAGTTTTCCAATCTAGTAGACCAAACAATGTCCCCTATGGAGCATTTGACATAGCTTACAAAATTACCAAGAAAGGCTTACAATTAGACCTTGCTGAGATAACGTTGAAGCAACTTGAAGAAAATATGAGGACTATCCATGTTGCTAAGACCAACACTTCTAATTTTGGTTCACTTCTTGTTTGTATATTTTTCTATTTGTAGAATTCATTTCCATCAATTAGTAATGTATAGTGTGATGTAAAATAATTGATCATCATACAAATTGGTGAATATATAAAGAGTTTGGGTCAAAATTTTGAAGCAGTAATGGATGATTACTTTGGCAAATTTAAAGAAAGATTGCGTAAGAGGAGAAGGATGCATGCACAGTTAGTAGAAAACTACAAGGGAAATATATTTTTTCTAGTGGACACTAACACCACTCTCATCAAAGTAGTTGATCCAAGGACTCCATGGTTACCCCCTATGGGCTATGAACTTTATATTGACCGAGCATCTAGGTCAATAAAGGAACTCTTGGCCGAGCCCAAAGACACTAAAGCAACTAGGTTTGGAACCTATGAAGAAGGTAAGCTTAGAATCAAAATGGACTTAGTCAGAGTAAAAGTGGGAAGAAAATCCAAGAAAATGATGGATATTGTTACCCTTGCCTTTTCCACATACTCGGCTCTAATTAAAAGCCAATGAAAGTCCAAAGTTGAACTTGAACTTGAAATTTGTCCAATTCAAGTTCAAGTTCATAAGTCACTATGAGTCATATAGTGGCAATGTTTGTCAGTCTCTTTGGTCTACATGTCAGTCTTTTGAAGTCAAACTTGAACTTTGAACTTTGGCTAGTTCGAGTTCAAGTTCAAAGTGTTATGTCTGACACATGGAATATTCTACAGTTTTGTTCTTTTTTCTTGTGGAAAATTGCCTTTTCAAGAAACGCAGGTATCAAATCAATAAAGGAAAGCTATCGTATGAAGTTACCAAATTTGACAGGATAATTCGTGAATGTTAATTGTAGATGTGACAGTTGGTAGCACGATTAAAAGGGAATATTAATGCAAAAGTATGGTAATCATAGGATAATTTGGGAAATCAAGGAGTTCATGCCGATTTAACCTGAAAATAAATAAGGAGTGACTTAATATGTCACATCAATCATTTCCTCATTAATACATTTATCATAAATGTCCTACAAGGATTTATCTAGGATTTCATCGGCCATGTTAATAAATGAGGAATTGTGAAGCATTATGTTTGTCTTTTGCTTGAGGAGAAAGGAGTAGCGGAATTGGTGGTAAGGAATTATAGAAAATTTGGTGCACAAAAAACTAGTGATTTCTCTGCCTTCCTTGCACAACTTTCAGTTTTTTGAATTAGGTCGTTACTATATTGTGAATCTTTCCTCTTATTTTCTAGATAAGATTCCTTTGTTTCATCCTAAGCTCCCAAAAGATGAGATTAGAACCCATTTGTTGATCTCCCTTCCAGACATTTGTGACACTTCTTTGGTGAGTGTAAATGTAGGAGAATTATGTGCTAGGGTAAATAGTGCCTCTGAAGGTTCATTCTCTAAGAAGGTATCTGGAAGTGGATTAATGGAGGCTGGTGCTTTTCCCCTAGCTTTAGTTTGTCCCGAGTTTGTATTAGAATGCGCCAATAGATATGATGCTAAGAATAGATGTATTAAGGATTCTTTAGGAGAAGTTTTGGTTAAAATACGCTGAGAAACACTAATGGTAGCTTTGTGGATCCCAAATAAAGAACCTTATGATCCTTGGACCTATGTAGAGGCAGATCATGTGTATGAAAAGGACAAGAAGAAGTATAGCTCTTCTATAGATCAAGCATGGTTAGCGAAACCAGAGAAGGGAGGGTCCAAACTACCAAAACCCCTAACGATTGAGTATTTCCATAAGGAAATCACCAAATATGGTGTTCCTTTTGAATAGAAGGAAATGAAATCCTCACGCATTCCACTGGGAGGATTGGATGTACTGTTTTATCCAAAAAAAAATAGAAGGGGATAAATTCATCAATTGGACTGACTTGATTGCAGAAAGACTTCACCAGGAGCTCTTGAATGTGGCTAATCTAACCCCTTTTTATATGTCTTCCTACCTTATCTATGTTCTTTCCTGTTGTAGGAATTAGGAGGGGCTTCCTCATGAATTATGGACCAACAATATGAAAATATATGATTATTTCACATGTTTTCAAAGTGAAAGGTTTCCTAATGAGTTCAAGACCATTAATGATTTGTTTTCAGCCAAGTTAGTCTTTGAATTGCATGGAAGAGATAACAGTAGACTTTTTGAGGAAGTGAAACAAGTGATAAATGTATATGGTTGTCATTTTATTCAGTTACCTAGATTTACATACCTTAGAGCTAGAGCATTTGATGAAGAGCCATTATGATTGCCTAGAATTTGTTTAGATGATGTGGTTTTAATGGAGATTTTTAGGCAACTGGTCATCATCGAGTGGAAATCTAGTAGCTCTAAGAAGTCTTCAGGGGTTCTATTTCCTATTGAACTAGGCTATTATAGATGTAAAAGTTTTCAGGATGCTTTAGGAATGGAAGGAGAGTTGTCTGCTCTAAATTCAAAATCTTACATTCCCAAAATCAATTTTGATTATAGGGGTTTTGCTAAGTCAAACCTCAATGTCCCTATCATGTTTATGCATATTTCAAAATTAGAGGATTTTTGGGCTAATTGTTCAGATGAGCTAGAAGTCGGGAAAAGGTTATGGTCTAGATTGACCTTGAGGTAGATTATCAATTTCAGACTAGATTTAAAATATAGATGGAGTTGAAGAAGATGGAAAAGTTGATGTACTTGATTCACAGTTCCTAGAGACTGTTGAAGCTCTTCCTATCCCAGAGTTGAATTGGACAAAACCTGAAGAAGATGACTTGCAGGTCAGAATGAAAAGTGTGTTTAAGAGAATAGAAGCATGGTTGTTCAAGAAGAGGTCCTCTAAAATTCCATCACAGTCTACTAATAAGTAAGTGAAAACAAGGAAAACAAATTCATCAAGAAAGACTTCTATTTTTACTAACATAAATGTTGATAAATCTTTTGCAAGTAATCTTGAACCTGAAATTGAACCTGAAGTTGAACCAGCTTCCCCCCAAGTTCAAGTTCAAGTTCAAGTTCAACTTCAAAATGAACCTATTGCTTGGGTCACCCGATCAAGCTCTAAGGTAAAGAAAAAAGTAAAGCAGCCAGAAGTGACTCCCAGTGTCATTGTAGATTTGGATCCTTTAGAAGCTGAGTTACAAGAAAACCTAGTTGTAGATTCCTGAGTACCTGATATGTCAGATATCCAGTAGTCGCAAGATGTTATTATAAGTACTCATAATGATTCTCTGGCTCTTCTGAGTAACTATGATACTCAGAAGAAACCTGCGGCAGCCCCACAATGGCTGGAGAATTTTGTTGCCAAAAAGAGAAGTATGGTTCCCCTTTCCTTGCCCATCAAGGATGTTGTGAGTAGGTGCTTGGGAAAGACTCTGAAGGACAAGAAAATGAAGACTAAATCTAGGATTGATTTCAATGAAAGCAGTGGCTGCTGGATGGCATAAATTATGAAGTGAGTGAGTGATAAAGATGATGCAGAGGTTTCTGCCCAAGATTTTCAAATATCAAAATTTGATTTAGGGAGAGATAGAAGAGCCCTTGACATGAATTTCTTCGAGGTCTCGAATAAGAAAATTGCTAATAGAGTCTAGAAGGATGCTAAAGAGAAGAAAGAGATGAAAGAGGCTATGAAAAGCATGGCTCAATACATTTACACCACTCAACATTTAGAACCTTTCCCGCTGAGTGAAGTGTTGGCTTCCATTGACATTAAATCCATGAATAACCAAATGTTTCTAGATCAAATACAAAGGAACAAGGTTACTACCAAAAAATTTGAAGAATGGGTTGAGCAAGTAAAATTTAAAGCTATTAAATAGCTTACTCACTTAAATCAATCCCAAATTGAGGCAAGTAACTGGATAAAGAAAGCTGAGGAAAACATTGAGGAACGGGAGATAGACAGGGATACCTAGATGAAGGAACTCCAATGGATGGAAGAGATCTAGGAATACGGTCTACAAAAATTCCTTGCAGAAAAGCCAATTCTAGGGCTAGATGATAAAACTATGTATGTTTTTAAGGAATGCATTGATTAGAGGAACGAGGCTATAGAAAAAGGGATCTCCAAGGTAAAGGAACTCCTAAAGGGATTGGGAATAATTAAAGATATTATTTCAAATGACATAAATTGGGTAGATAAGCAGTGTTTTGAGGCCAAGGAGGAATTGGATAGATCAAGTGATCAAGTGATCAAATGTGTGAAAGCCTGGTTTGATGAGATTAAGGAAATGAAAACACTAGCTATCCAAGAATTTTCAAAGGTTGCACAGATTGAGTCGATGGTCATACTTCAACAAGATCATCTGGAGATGCACAATTCAGAGGTGGTTGTAGTCAAGAAGGAGAAGGAGGTGTGGAAACAAAGAATTAATTATCTCAGTTTGCCACATGAGCAGGTGATATCCTCATTCATAGCAACATTTGAAGACTGGAAGGCAGCTCAACTAGCAACAACCTCGATGCCTTAGTTTCTAGAGACACCTGGCTTTGTTTTAGGGGTGCTTTGCACTCAGTTCCTCTTTTATTGCTTATACTTAAAATAGTTATTTAGTTTAAAAATAGTTACTTCTGGTAAAAGATAGTTTTATCTAGTTAGTTGCAAAAGTCGTGTGTGGCTATATATTTGTAATCTGCAAACTTTTTAAGGGTTCGGCTCTCTGAGTTTTTAAAAACTATTTTCTTAAGTCCATGCTTTAAGCTTTCTAAATACTGATATAATAGAACATATGAAATATCATATGGTGTTATATATGTGTTTGATCTTTTGAATCAATAAATACTATTATTTATCTTATATATTTTGTTTTCTTATGGAAATGAGTTATATTGAACAAAGCCTAGTTGTGATATGAGTTGATTTTATGCTTAAAGTAATAGAGAGAATCAATATAGAAGTTTCAGTTTTAAGGATTTAAAGTTTGAAACAGTGTTAGAAGTGAATGTTTCTTTAACAAATCTACACATTCTTTTTGTTTTGATGAACTAAATGTTGGCCTTATGTGTTTTCTGGTTAAAAGAACACATGATTTTCATTCTTTATCCAATAAGATTATATTGAAACCTACTAGTGAGGTAGTTGCACCTTGGAAATTTGCAGAGAGTTTTCTTAGAAAGGAACTCAATTGTTAGTGTTGAAGTTTACCTTTTCTTTATGTGATTATTATAAGTCTTTAGATTGATTAATAGAAAGGGAAAAATATTCCGCTAACAAATACTTTGACTAAACAATTTCGAGAAGATGAAGAAGAAGCTAAGAAGTCAGTTTAAGAAGCAATTGAGGAACAAATTCTGATTGGTAATAGTGAACATGAAGAGGAGACTGAGTCAGATAAAAAAATTTGGGTTGCATCGGTGAATACAAAAGGGAAGAGAAAATAGGTAGAGACTCCCACACAAGAAAGGACAAGATCCTCTATAGGTGTTTCCCCACCCCTAAAATGAGGAGTTGCAAAAATCATAAGGCCAACACCAAAAAAAAATTATCGGAAAAAGAGAGGTACTACTACATCCATCGAGCCACCTAAAAAGAGGAGAAAGCCAATAAGAGTTAAGGATGACATTGAATTTGAAGAAGAAGAAGACACTAGTCAATTTAAAGTAGTTGTAAATAAATCTCAATCAATTGATGAGCTAGTAAAGAACATAAAGGAAATGGGTAGACTAGCTCACCCTAAAATCAATCAGTATGTGGGTAAGAGTTCAGAGTTGGGGGCCAATTCCGCAGAAGTCTGTGGGGGTAGAAAATTAGGAATACAAAATGGGCGCTTGATTTTTACAAATTGGGTGCCCATTTAGGTTCGGGAGCCTGATGCTATTTCAAAAATCAAGCATTCATTTTAAAATCAGGCGCTCATTTAGGATTGGGCACCCAAAGCAAAATGGGCTCCTGATTTGTTCAAAATGGGTGCCCGATTTGAACAAATCGAGCGCCCATTTTGAATATATATATATATATATATATATATACTAAATTCTTGTCATTTTCATCTTCAAGAAAAATGGGATCCCATTTAGTACAGCTCGGGTGCCTGGTCTAGCTTCCCCTATTGACCCCATTTGCCATTTTTTTCGTGTTTTTAAATTAAAAATAACCTAAAACTACAATTTAAAAACATAGTTTAATGTTATTTTTAAAATTATTGTGTAAATTTAATTATATTTTATCTTTCAAGTAATTTTTTATTATTTCAATTTACTTTGTAAATTACCGTACTAAAGTAGAAAATTGGTAAAATTTAGTTATACAAAATTACATTACAAAACCCTACGTAGAAAACCAAAACCCTAGGTAATAAAACAAAAACATAAACCTAGATACAAAATTAATTTACAAAACCCTAAACTTAGAAAATCAAAATATAAATTTAGAAAACCAAAACATAAATTTAGAAACTCTCTCTCTCTCTCATCTCTCTCATCTCTCTCCTCTCTATGTACTATTATTTTTTTACAATTTTTGTCATTAAAAATTGTAGTTTCAAGTTATTTTTAATTAAAAACATAGTTTAATATTGTTTTCAAAATTATTGTATAAATTAATTATATTTTATCTTTCAAGTAGTTCTTTTTTATTTCAATTTACTTTTTAAATTACCGTACTAAAGTAGAAAACTAGTAAAATTTAGGTATACAAAATTACATTACAAAACCCTACACGTAGAAAACCAAAACCCTAGGTAGTAAAACAAAGATGTAAACCTAGATACAAAATTAAATTATGAAACCCTAAACTTAGAAAATCAAAATATAAATCTCTCTCTCTCTCTCTCTCTTAAGTTTTAATTATTTAAGTCATTCAAGTTGTAAGGTAAAATATATTTTATAGTATGTTAATTGTAAATTATCATGTTTTTATATGTACGTAGATTGGCAATATGGATGATTTTCACATTGATGAGATTATAGGTCAGCATGCACCACCACCACCACCTCCTGCACCTCCCCCTCCCCCTCCCCCTCCCCCTCCACCTCCACCTAGAGAGCTAAGAGATAATATTAGGAGAAATGTAGAGGAGATCATGATAGATGTAAACATTATTAGGAATGATCCCTATCTGTCTATCTAGCTACTATGCCTTGCAGATAGCATGCAAGCCATAGTAGATTCCATACACACATTAGACTATGAGATTGATAGTTTTGAGTCATGGAGGGAGAGTATGCATGTATATTATGCTGAAAACCTCTCTTATCAAGAGGTTAATAAGTTAAAAATTACAAAAAATGATTTGGCACGCTATTTTGTGAGCCCTACGATGGGTGAGTAGATACTTGGCAAGAAGCCACATATTTCGATTAGATGGTGTACACACCCCGACATAGCAGGGCATTTTTGGGAGTGGTGGTGGATGGTATTTGACCATCCACCACATGCTAATCGTGAGGTCCCACTTTATTTTTTGAAGAAATTATGGGCTGAGTTTGAATTGGGTAAGAAACCCAATTATTTTGACATGAAAGCATTTCAGGGGGTTGGCTGGGGCATGCCACAGGATAGGCCAGGGGCCAAATTGAGTGACAAAACTAGAAATCATGTGTGCAATGAGCCCCTTGTTTTTCTTCCATCTCCTGTACTTCCTTCACATGTCCATCATCGAGCAATGCAGTCATCTCTTGGTTCTTTGAGTGCCCTTACGAGCAATTTGTTATAGCACATTACTCAGGCAAGGACTACCCCCAGCATAGCACATGTTTGCACAAGTTGTGGGGGTATATGTAGGGGTCCCCAGTCTAATCCTAATGATGCCCATGCTACCCATGGTCGATATGGTCATGATGCTGGTGGTGCACATGGTGGATATGTCGATGATGATGATGGCGCACATGGTGATGGTGCACATGGTGATGCTAGAGATGATATCTCATCATATGTTGATTTACTCAATGTAGGTGATGATCATCTCGCACAGGCAAATTTAATTATAATTTAAATATAGTGCAATATTAATTTTTTTATTTATACAATTATGAGCCATAACATGTGGATTTTTTGGTGAATAGAGGAGGGTTGACCCTCCAACATTCATTAGCCATCATCATATGACATCGACACCTCGACATCTTAGTGCTCCATTCATGGTATGCACTTTGATCTTGACACATTTAAACTTTAAACAAAATAAACTTTAATTGATAATGTGTTTGACATATTTTTGTGATTTTGTAGGGTCTGTCATGTACCACTGAGATTGGCAGTCCTTCATTCTCTGCCCCACTAGTCACTGAGATTTAGCCGCATATACCTTTAGTATGTTTTTCATTTATTAATTATAAGTATTTGTATCTTACTAATTTATGTACAACTTTGATTCACACTTATTTTTTTGTAATTGTAGGCTTTTGGATTGTCTCATGTTGCACATTCACATTTACATCCTGACTCATCAGTGACATTAGCTACGTGTCACACAAAGGTAATGTACACATGTTTTTATTCCATATTTATATATAATCAAGTTATATATACTTCATAATTTATGTATATATGTACTATAAGTTTGATTCATGCTTTATATATGTTGTTCAGGTCGACACCACCATGAGTCTGGGCATGGCTATAGGATTAATCCAAATGCATCCATTGACACTATCCTTTGAGGTGATGATTAATTTAAGTAATTTTTCAATGTCCTATGTGTATCTAGATCTTAGATGATTAATTTAAGTAATTTTTAATTTGTACTTTAAATGTTTTTACAGGACTTGGCTTCATCCACTTTTCATGTAGTTGAGGATGAGGGTACTTGAGACCAGACAAAGCAGGATGAGGGTACTCAAGACCAGATAGAGCAGGATGAGGGTACTCAGGACCAGACAGAGCATGTTGATGCATTGCAATCCTCTTCACGTGGAGTGAAGAGGACTGTAGATCAGCTAGATGAGTAGAGTTAGATTATGACGACTATTTGGACTATTTGGACTTATTTTATGATGACTATTTGGACTTGTTCATTTTATTTTTATTGTCTATTTGGACTTGTTCATATTATTTTTGATGACTATTTGGACTTGTTTTATGATGACTATTTGGGCTTGTTTAGACTTGTTCATATTATTTTTACTTGTTGTTAGAGTAGGACTTTCATTATATACTAGTCCACTTGTTATCATATATTGTACTTGGACTTATTTTAGAGTAGGACTTTATTTTTTGATTGTATGTATATATCATGAGTTGATATGATGGACATTATGATACATGTAAATTATTTCAGGACTTGTTATGTTATTTATCTTAATCATGAGTTGTTATGTAATTTATCTTAATCAAGACTTGTTATGTAATTTATCAATTTATCCTTAAAAAAACATCTATCTAACAATGAGATCTATTAATTCATGTGTAATTGATCTAAGTACAATATCTAGATACATGTTACAAGTAATATGAACACTTTGATTAACTATAAAAAAAATCATCTAGATCTAACAATGACATCTATTAATACATGTAATTGACAAGAACAATATGGATGTTACAAACTTAATAACTATTAAACATTGAGATCTATTAAGTGAACATAATTTGACCAATGTGCATAGTTTAATATTTACAACAAAATTAGGTGAATACAAAGTTATGAATTTAACTTAAATATTTAAAACAAAATTCGATGTATAAAAGTGAGTTCATGTGATCTTAAATTATAAACCCAAAATTGTACAAATACAAGAGTGCATTGTACTACATAAATAGTTCATGTCTATGTTCTTCTAGACATCCTACATCATAAAAATAAACATGTTGAAATTTTAGAGTTTATAAAAGTTCATTTAAAGTTAATTTTAATTTTAATTTCAAATCTATATCTCTAAATTATAAATTATGACACTTCAAAGAAGACATGTAGAAAACATATACAAATATGACAATTGAACAAAAACTTACATGTATAAATTTGATTCAACCTAATGTACCATCAGCATCCTCTCTTTTTTGCAATGCAGATCTATGTTCTTCCTGACATCCTGCATCATAAAAATAAACATGTTGAAATGTTAGAATTTGTGTACTTGAGTTCATTTAAAGTTAATTTTAATTTTAAAGTTAATATGACAATTGAACAAAAGCTTACATGTGTATAAATTTCATTCAACATAATGTACTATCAACATCCTCTCTTTTTGCATTGCATCTATGTTCTTCCCAACATCCTGCATCATAAAAATAAACATGTTGAAATGTTAGAATTTATGTACTCGTGTTTATTTAAAGTTAATTTTAATTTTAAAGTTAATATGACAATTGAATAAAAAATTACATGTATAAATTTGATTCAATCTAATGTACCATCAACATCCTCTCTTTTCTGCAATGTGTCTATGATTGCCTCATGCTCTTCCATTGAAAGTGTCCGTAAAATTTTATTAGCAGGTCTCCCTTTGTATCTTTCCAATTTGATATTTGTTGCCACTACCAAATGGGAATAGTGTATAATCTTCTTTTTTGATTGGTAGTCTTCAAAATTTGGTAAACCATTCCTTCTTGTTAGGTATTTGCGTAGCCATGTACCAACTACCACAATAGACCCAATTGGATACTGAAAATTATCATCATCTACTTTTTCTTGGGTTCTACACATCGAGCTAACCAATACTCTGTCTGCTCTTCATTATCCTCAGGTGCAACAACAACATACACATGTCCTGCAAAACAAAAACTAAGTACACGTGCACTATAAGTAAAACTTGTAAATAAATTATATGACATACACATGTAACTAATATATAATTTAAACTTTTACAATAAATTGTATTAAATTACTAGGTTGTATGAGATCTGAAACATGATCATAATCTTCTGATGCAAAGGTATGATCCAGGTCTTCATTTATTATAACATCTTCATCCTGTCTCTCACTAGGTCTTAAGGATTTTTGTTGCCATTCTTCAACCCATTCTATATTCTCACATTCTTCCCATTCACCTACAACACAAAATTGACAAAAACATGCAAGCTCCCTAGTCCATATAGTCCAAGTGTTAGAATTAGAACTCCTAAATGAATGCCATTTAGCTGATCCGCTGATTGTATTACAATCATATATTGAAAGGATATTATTCTCTTCAACTAGCCAGAAAAAATGTTGTAGAGTTCTGACTTGATCCTATAGACAATTTTTTTTTACACCATTCAACAATTGCACATGCATCTTTAAATTTTGATTTTTCCTCAAATTTGAGTTGCTCTCTACAAAGGGCTCTCTTAACACATGCACCGACACCATCATGTTCTCCCTTCCCATGTCCAGCCTCAAAAAAACTCTAGATATGTTGGATATTTATTTTCTTGTGCATCCTACTCAACCAATAGAACATTCTAGCATTCTTGAATTGTCCTGTGCAATTATCTAACCATATTAAATGTTGTGTTATATGAATTTCTCTCTCCCTTAAATTTTCATAAAAGGTATTAAAGCAATATTGGACAAACTCCGATGAGTGTAACTTATTATCACTCATATAGAAATGGCACTCTCTCAATATTTTATGATCCTCTTCTGTACTATCAGGTGCATGTCTATAGACAATATGAACAAAAATTGTTACTTGCATTGAATTATAATATTGTGGTTGGATCTTATCTTGTGGTGCAAATGTTTAGTTCTCTGCAAAGTCAACAACTAACAGTATACTACCAATGGGAAATGTATTCTTGCATATGCGAAATTGTCCATCAAGCCATCTAGAATTGTGAGAGTGTTTCACATATTTAGGTGCGACCTTACTCTTGAATTCATTCATAAAAGCATTAACACTAAGTTTTTTAGTTATTAGGTCACATCATTTTCCAACTTTTCCATCCTTCAATGGATACTCAATAGTTTTAAATCTTTGTACATCAACTAATTGTTGTCCAAAATCAATTGAAATATTTTCATGCAAACATTCATCTAATAATGTAAGATTGCCACATACATCACATACACTAGAAACACATGAATTCAAAAGATAAAATTTCTCATTAGGTGGGTTACAAAACAAATTTGATATAAAATCCTTTACAGTTTTAGGTGGTATATTTATACCACATTCCTGCAACATTTCATTAGTATGCATAGTAGAACATATAGATCAAAAAATATCATAATGATAACGAAATTGAACATGAGTTTTGAAACAAGTGATTCTTTCTTTGTTAATCCTTACATACCATGGTTTACATTTTTCAAAAGATCTTTGACTAATACTAATAGTTAACACCTTATCATCCATAATTTTTTTATACAATTCTATTTGAGTCATATCTAAAAGGTGTTTTGGATGTGGATCATGAACTTTTGAGCTAACTCTTAATTTAAGAACATCTCTAGCATTAGGGGATACTCTTGTATTATCGTGCCAAAAAATTTCAATCAAATTTTTGACTTCACTAGTAATTTTCATCTCAAACCTCGAGAGTCTACCACTGAAGGTCAATAAATGGTTTGCCAGATCACTTTCAAAGTTAACTCTTCTCTTTACAACTCTTGTTAAAGTTTTACGATTAATATTAAGATATCCACTTATGTTTGAAATCATTCTTTTATCAGTAGTAGTTTTTTTTACTAAAGGTGTTGTTATTGCTCGTCGTGCTGCATTACTATCTTTAGAATGACTTTTCTTTCCAATTGTGTCAAAGGCACTAGCAACAGTTGATACAAATTATTTTAGAGAATCATCCTTCTTAGTTTTCACATAAATGCCTAACCTCTTCATCACTTTTCGCATTTTAGACATTTTAATTAATTGTAACATTAATTTACATTGAAACCCAATTTTTTTATTATAAAAAAATTATCTAAACAATCTACTCGCATGTGTCCTAATCTGTCTCAATGAAACCAAACCATGTAGATTGTCTAACACATCAATTTTTAATTGAAATTGTTTATTTATTTCATTATCATTCAAATGAGTTTCTTTCTCAATCAGTGTTTCTATGTCTACATTTACATTATTGATTTCAATCTGAATTGGTGGTTGATTTTCAGTTTCAATTAGGGTTTGACTTTCAATTCCTTCATCATTATGATTAACATTACTAATTTTTGAAATTTCACATGCAATTAAACTTGTTAATCTATTTTCAAGAATAAAATTTAAATCATTTCTATTGTAACCCGCTTCTAGCAAATCATGAACATCTTTATTAGAATAAGTTGTAACAATTGGATGCAAAGACATACCTGTATCCAATACAGGATTAGAAGATGCACCTGATTTTGCTTCTTCAACCTCTACATCCATTATGGTGTTTTCATTGTCCTCCTCTTCTGAGACAATTGTTGAACTCGATGCTCCAACATTATTCAGGTTTTGAAGTCTTTCTCTTCTTTCTCATTGTCATTCTGCCTCCTCTCTATTTTCTGCAATCTCCTCAGCTGTTAGAACCTTCGTTGACCTCTTTCTACGTCGGTTTGATCCCATTTTTGCACCAAAATTTGAGTTCAAACAATCTTTTCTGAATGTCAGATCCAAAGTAAGAACAAAAAAAGGAATGTTGGCAGAAATATTCTCTTTGTCTACTGCGAATCGATAGAAAACAAAATGAAAAGTCGACAATCATTAGATCAGGCCCACAGTCTAGTTTTTTTGGTTGCAACGGCTCTTTAAGAAATAGGCACCCATTTTTAGTTTCAAAAAATGGGCGCCCATTTTTAGATTTACAAAATGAGTGCCCATTTTTAGATTTACAAAACGAGCTCCCATTTTTTGAATTTAAAAAATGGGTGCCCGATTTGTAAATCTATGGGCAGGAACCTTACCTCCTGGCTTGGGTTTTGGTTTGAGACAGGCTTGGTCCCACCAAGCCTGTGCTTGACCCTGCAAAAAAATGGCTAAGGCATTACAGAGTAAAATTTCTACCTTGCCATAATTTTTAGGACAACTTCCTGAATGAATTTTTCAATAAAATGAAAACCCATTTTAGCTCTTATTGTGCAGATTATAAAAATATAAATTTTATAGTGATATGATGAATTTTAATATTTATACAATATTTATTAAGCCAACATGGTACCTAAACTTGAAATACCAAGGTTAACTAAAACTTTAATAACTTTTTTAATTTTTTGTTTTTTGAAAAATGAGTTATATGTGACCAAACTACATAGAATTCTTTTCAATTTTTAAAAAAAATTGAAAAAAAGTGAAATTATCATCAAATTATGGTGTCCGTACACCAGAAGTTTCAAAAAGGTACTTTATAGTCAATTAAAAATTAATAAAAAAAATATATTCAATAAAAAATAAGATAAAATATTCTGACCAATCTTCAGTGTTTTAGGCACCATTTCCCAAAAGGATTCCCAAAAATACAATCATTTACTTCAAAAAAGGGTGTCCGTACATGCGTGAGGTGTGGTCCTGAAACATGCATTTTGAAAAAGTGGTTTTTAGACATGCATACTAAAATTCAATTTATACCATGTGGGTATTGAAATAAATTACATATTTGAAAACTAGATTCCGAGCACTAAATTTTATATTACTGAGGTTTTTCAAGATTCAATCTTTAAGTGCTTCAAATTTGGACATCAATTGACAGAAATTTTAAAAAATAGAGAAAACACTTCCACATTTTGGCCAAAAGTGGGACCCAACTTCTTGCAGCCACCCATGTACATATGTCTACCAAGGATCAAGGAAAACTATAGGAAGAAATCATCTACATGATGATCAAGTTCAAAAGAGTGTCAGTATGAATTTCAAGCTATATTCCAAAATAAATCTAAGAGAAGGTATCATCATGATGGACTTATGCCTTGGATATCGAGAAGAAGATGAGAGAAAGATCTCTAATTTTGTAAATTCCCAATCTTTTAGTTACTGAGATTGAGGATTTAATGAAATAGTATGCAAATTGATTGTTTATGAAGGGAAGAGCACTAAAAAATCTACATGGAAAACTAGAAGAATTAGATGAAGATAGAAAATATTTATGGACTAAAATTTTGAAAGTTAAGGCTGAAGCAGAACAAATTGCATTAACAATTATCCCCGAGTAGAGTGTCAAGGGAAAAGGCAAAAGAGTAAATTTAGATGATGTTGATCTAATTTCACACAAGCCAACTGAAGAACCCATACACATCTCTGACACTAAGAAGCTAGAAGATGAGCCATATGCGAAAGATTTCTATCCTATAAGCTATATTGAGGAAGAAAAATAGGATACTCCCAAGAAGCTAGTAATAACCAGGAATGATGAAGTGAAAATTGAAGATATCAATGATGGAGATCCTAATGATGAGGTAAAAGATGATGAAGATATTAATATTGTTGCATAAAACATCGAGGAAGAAAGAACTATTGAGGTAGAAACAATAATGACACTAGGTAACTTACATATCTTGGTGCAGGCTATAGATATTTCCACTAAAGGGAAACCTGAGGAACATACAGCTGAGCAATAGAAATATGCTACCAAAGAGAAGGGTGAGAAAGATAACAAGGAGATAATTGAGCCTGAAGGAAAAGAGGTAGAGAATAAAGGAGTATAAACTGAGACAAATGTATATGATTCTACAACAAGTATGAGGTGAGAAGCCCAAGGACCTCATACAAAGGGAACAATAAAAGGGTAGGACAAGGAGGAAACCTTCTCCACTACACAAACACAATCCACTCCAGAGACAAAAGCTCGGGTGTCATATGGACAATCTCCTACATCAAGCAAGAAGGATAAGAAAAAGAAATGTGGTAAAGGTCTAGTCACTTTAGATGAAATCATTGCAATACCTACATGTGATTCGAGAACCCTAGATCCTGAAGCACTAAGGAGATATGGTGAATTGTGCACAAGAAAAGCAGCACAAGAAAATTTGAGACAAGAAAGTAAGCATAAACAAGTATTAGAAGATGTCAAGGAGATACTAATGCAAGTTACACATGATGTCAATGTAGATGAAACTACACCCATCATTGACCAACTTGCACTGCTCACCGAGACCATCAATGGCCTCACTACTGATGTTGAGAAGATGATAGAAGAAAGAGAAGAAAAGAAGATTCAATACAAACTAATTGAGAAAACTGGCCAAGCAGTGGCAGTTAATAAGGTAAACAATTCTGAGGTAGTAATCGAATTAGAAAGTATTATTCAAAATGTTATTATAATTTTGTAATAGTTATGCACTATAGACTCTTTCACTACCAAGATTAGGGAAAAGATAAAAAAACTAGATGAAGATCTAAAGAATAGTACAAATAGTCTAACAACTAAACCAAATGCATTTCATGAGCATTATGAAAAAGTTACAAACATTCAGCGATTGAGACTAGAATTGAGGAAGGAAGGGAAAAAATAAGAGAATAGGTAACTGAGCTATAGGCTGAGTTACTACCACACTTAAAGGTGATGAAAAAATATGTGAACAAGGTAAAGGAATTAGTTGCCACCCCTAAAATGTCAATGACAGAAAACATTTTTGACATGCATGCACAAGTAGGCTTAGAGAAGATTTCTCTAGAAAATTTCAAAGAGGAATGAGAAAACCTCTTGGCCAGTCTCAAGAAAACCCATCAAAATATATTTGAAAAATTGTAAGTACATTTTTGGAATTACTTTCAAAAAAGGGGGAAATAAATGTATATATATTGCATGTACTTTACATCGAGAGCATGTTCAAAGGGGGAGTTCACACATTTTTTGAGTTTTGAAAATTTTCATGTCCAAACTTTTGTAGTCGACATACACATATATGTTTTTGATACTAATGCCAAAGGGGGAGAATGTTACTCCTAAGTGCATTAAGAGTTATCATTAGTATCATTCATACATACAGTTAGTAAATAGAGCAAGGCAGTTCATTCAGTCATAACTACAAGCATAGTCACCGAGCACATAGGATTATCGAGCACTAGTATAATACCGAGGTTGAGACATAGTATTTACCGAGTAATCCAAAGTTGACATAAAAATTTAAATGACACATAATTTGAGGTGAACAAATTTTTACCAAGCTATAAAATAGTTTACCAAGATCTAGGTGAATATTTAATATGGATGTAATCATTTAATGATTGGTGATTCCTATGTAAAGATGATCTAGGTTATTCATTTGAGTCGTTGATCTTAGTTTTTGTAAGATAGTGTCCCAACCCTAATTAGGTTAAATCATTATGATTTAAAGTATTGTAAAGATGTCATTTTAAATTAGTATCACACATGAAGTAGCCGCAATTATAGACATCTAAAGATCAGACAAAGTTGTGAAGATAAAGTATTGACAGAGAATTCAAGGACCGAATCAGATATTAGATCATAAGGCTACCAAGAAGTATTCAAAGAAGAGATCAATCACATTAAGGTGATAATAGATAAGTACATATTAGATCTAAAATCAGGCAAAATTAGTTTCTATCTACATATCAATTTCACTATTGCACTTATTCTCTTAACAAGGTAGACTTAACAGTCTTAGGTAAAAATCTATTAACCAAGTGCACACTTGAAGGGTGTTGCTAAAATCCTCTAACTAGGTAGATCTAGTTGACCTTCTTTTTACTCCTAACAGGGTAAGATCACCAGAAGTGATCAATCTTTGTAGCCTTAACTAACAACTTTATTTACTGTAGCAGTGAAGCTTTGTAGGTTCCATCCCCACCACATTTTTCACCTTTTAAGAAGGGTTTATGTGATACTAAAATACAAGTGTTATGTGTATGAAGTTTCATGTATGCATATTTGATTAGATTAGAAGTATTTACATTTTAGTTATGTTATTGAATGTATGATGAATTTAAATACTACATTCGGTTAATGAATTATATTTCTACAAGGATTCAGTTGCAAAAGTTTTAGGGTTACTGATTCACCCCTCCCCTCTCAGTAACTCACCTAGTTACAAGTGGTGGTTTTTGTTGCACCAAAAGATTGCCATGTTAATGCCTGATACAACCACTAGACTTATAGAAGACACAGGAGGCGGTTAAGCCATGTCACAAATCCTGAGGGGAGCGCTGACCATCTTGCCAATAATCTCCACCTCAGCATTACCCGAGGGGATTCAAACCTGTGACCAAGCTCGTATACCACTTGTTACAAGTAGTGGTTGTCATTGCACCAAAAGATCAACCTATTAATGCCTGATACAACCAATAGACTTGTAGAAGACATAGGAGGCAGTTAATCCATGTCATGAATCCTGAGGGGAGCCCTGACTATCTTGCCAACACACCTTTCCATAATCCCAATAGATCAAACTTGTGCTAGATTTTCACACCTACTATTACCTTATTGAGGAAAAATAAAAGGCAAGAGTGTATCAAAGGGGAAGATCATTTCCATTAATTCTAGAGCCAATGCTACAAATGTGGAAATGTCAAGTAGTGGGAGAGACATGCTATGAAAAATCTCTACCAACATCTGATAGATGTTGATGTGATGTTGGTAGGAGCATGCACTACACATTTTATTTTTTTCATTCACCAATCTAATCTAACCTAAGATGCCTTGTAATGTTCCATCTACTTATTTTGTGTGGTCATGTTAAGCTTCCACATTACCCTGGTGAAATCCAACTATCGATTAAAAAATGGGCATAAAACAATTTCTAGTGTGAATAAAATTTATGACATGACCCAACTTTTGGTGTGGGAGTCGTAAAACTTTGTGTCATAAAATATTTAGGTGTAAGAAAATGGATAGTCTGTTGCAAGTTCCCCACATAATAGCCTATTGGCTAATTAAATTTTTTTAAAGTTATTTACGATCTAATTTTCCCTATGTTTAGGATGTTTTTTCTTTCTTATCTCATTATAAACTTAGTTGTACCTTTTTCTTGTTTGTTTGTTTGTTAACATGATTAAAATAAAATTTTGTATAATTTAATACACTTTCTTTATATTCATAAGTGATCAACAAATATTCATTATAGAACATCAAAATGAAGAGTTCGATTTAGAATATTAAAGATTATAACTTCCTTCAATCTTAGAATTCTCACCTTAAAAGACAAAGAATATCATTGATTTTCCTCATTAGAGTGTAACCCAAAAACATCTTTCTTATTTAAATCTAAATAATTTACTCTATACTCCATTTCTTGTTGTTTGTATCATCCTATTTGTTCCCTATCACTCATGCTCCAATATTACAAAAGAAATCCTCAAGGATTCACATTTTCTACATTACATTAATAGAGTTTTCAACCAAAAAATTAAGGCTTTAGATTGTGGAAGATGTGATAAAATTATAGAAGGAATGAGTTTTCTATAGTCCATGGAATTCTCATATAGTGGTTTTGGATTCAAATACTTGTGTTATTTTATCAATTTTATATACTACACTAGTTGATCCATCATTGGAATCGGGATAAAATTATAATATGGATCATAGAAATTAATTATAAAATGGGGTTTAGGGTAGGTGGCTACCAACATGACATAAAAAAATGTAAAGAAAGGAATAAAAAGAAATAAATAAAAATGAGTAGGTAAATAAAATTTAAAAACTATTAAGTGGTCAACGGGCTCTTGTTCTACTGGTGAAGTTTGAAAGGTTCTTAATGAGCTTATCAGGGATAAGTCTTGCTAAGTGAAAAGCTCTCACATGAAAAAGAGAGTTTGTATAAAATGTGTATATAAATGATTATTATATGTATTAATTTTTTATTTTTATTATTTAAGAAGCCAAACAAGGGGGATGACCCTTACAACATCGGAGTCAAAGGGTTTTAAATAAAATTAATGACAAAAAACTAATGTGCAGGTTGTTACAACATAATGCCACAAATGACGCACATTCTCCAAGGTACCTCTTTAGAAATGTCACTTGGAGAACAAGAGGCCACAACAAGCCATATACAACACATAGGCCAAGATAGATACCCAAAAATAAGCCAACAACTAACCTATTATGGAAATCCAATAAAGAGATATTGAAAGGTTCCCCAAGCCTTCCCCTTGGGAAACATGAAGTTCTTCATGACTATCTTGTAATAAACAACATCACCCTAACTACAAATCCAATCCTAGCTACAAAACCCCTTTTCACCTCCATAGAAAAGGAACCCACCTCTATAGGAATAGTGATGAGATAGACTAGAAAAATAATTAGGATTCCATTAAACAAACTTCCATCCAAACATCCATATAAAGGAGCCCGTATAAAGTTATAAACTTCCTTTTTCATGAAGAAAGTATCCATCTCCATAGGAGAATCTTCCATCTCCTTAAAAACCATGAAAGAAGAATCAAATGACAAATACCAATCCCACCTCCTATCCAATAATACATTTCCCTCATCCTCATTATTAAGAACAATCCCCATACCTTCTACAAACTTTAACCAAAAATAGAATACCAAAGCTATCCCATGAAAACTATCAGCAAACGACTGGTCATAGGAGGATAAAATATCACTATCCAAACCCAAAAAAGGGACAATCAAACCAAGAAAGAAAAAGAATTGAAATTAAAATCCACTTCCAACTAAATAAAACTTGAAAACAAGCTCAAGCTACAAGTATCCTTCCAACCAAACTGACTCTCTAGGTTGAAGAGCCTCCACCTTCCTGATGGAAAGCATAGTAGGTGTCATATTTCTCGTGCCCCAGCAATATTTAAAGCATCACATTTCCCTCAACTAGGGAATGACCTGCCATACCTATGGTCACCATAAGAGAAAAACAAAGCCACAATATCCACACCCAACAAAGAGATAAAAAACCCATATCATCATCATCAACAAATAGGACAATGACCCCATTTGTCAATTACCAATACACTTCCTCCACACAAAAAATCATAGAAAGAGCATTTCGACCCTCAAACTCTACTTCCTCATCTTTAAGCAAAGCCACAAAGCTCACCAAACCACAAACCTTTCTCATTCTCTGGAACACTAAAGAGCCATTAGTTCTCTATTTCTGAAATAGAGAAGACCAAACAAGAAAAGTGTTACCTGAAAAATGGGGAACACCATCTCCACCCTACAAGAAAATCCACCAAAACTCTTAGGCCCAAAGATAAGAAAAGAAGAAACACCATCCAGGCTTCACTAATCATAATTTCCACCACAAAATACTAGCACCAAACCCAATGAGGGAAGAAAGAAACCACCTCCCCCTTCATCACTCTCCAGAACATTAAAGATCCCTCGCTACTTTGGTCCCCGTACAAAGCAGTCTAAGATAGAGAAATCCCAAAAAACAAGGGGTACCACCTCCAAATAGTAAGGTCAAAGACAAAGGCCAAGATGACTCCCTAGTCCCTAGAATAGGGGGTCAATAACCAATCTCACCCATAGGAGATATGAGCCATGAGGATCATAAAAAGTAGATGAAGAGAAATCCACACAAGGACACCAATGAAAATCCCCATCAAAAACAATGAGAAACCCCTATTATCAGCATCAACAAGTTGAATAGTCAAGTGAATAGTGAATGAAATCTCATCACCATCTATAGTAACAAAACCCATAGGGAAACCTCTAAAAACCATTTTCTAAAGAAAAAAGGAGTAGGGGTAGAGAAAATAGGAAGAAAAATCATCCCAATGTCAAGAATAACACTATCTCTAATTAGAGTGAAACATCTCCTCACCAAATCCATAACTTGAAATGGACTTTAGACAAGGCAAAGACACTTAGGAAAATGGGAGGCCGTAGGAAAAATCCCCAAAAATAGAGAGGGCCAAAGAACTCTCCCCATCAAGCCCCCAAACTCGATTAGGGTCACCTTCAAACACAACAAAACTAGAGTCAAATCCCACTAAAGTCCATCTGCCAAGACCTTACGTGGGGATAAAAATTCCATCCAATCAACATTAGCCAAGAGAGAAGAAACAAAGCTAGCCATAGAACACTACCAAATGTCACCAATAGGAAAACAAGTGGCCAACATAGGGAGAACACACTAGTAAATTTTAGCTTGTTTTTCGATCAGGTTTAGTTGATTATTAGATGCCCATTGGTCGGCTAATCGACTATAACAGTCGTTAGAGTTTTTTAGTTGATAATACGACACATCAAATGTCCATCAAAATTATGACATCAACATTGGTTGAATTATCAATGGAGATGACGTTGAAATCATTGCTTCAACCTAGAAGAATTGCCTGCTATATCATTTAGCTCTGTGACCAATGTTGGTTGAAAGTGCGATGTACAATCATTGAAATAAATTTTGAATGT
The DNA here is from genome assembly GCA_027943335.1 of Chamaecyparis obtusa. Taxonomy (NCBI): domain Eukaryota; kingdom Viridiplantae; phylum Streptophyta; class Pinopsida; order Cupressales; family Cupressaceae; genus Chamaecyparis; species Chamaecyparis obtusa. The sequence goes on from BSBK01004460.1 coordinate 122,799, forward strand.
ATAGCTTTCTCATCGATATGTCTATTCTTTGTTGGTCGAAAAAGCAACTGAAAATTTAATTTTTTTAAAATATATATATATATATATAGATTATCAAATTAAGAACAACAATATTATGTAGCTGTTGTTTACTGTTATTTCACACAAACATGTTAGGTGATGAGAAAGAGGGGGATGCTTTGAGGATTGAATGGGTTGTGGGAGAGTTTGGGAAAGGCTTTCTCGAACTACCACTCTCCACCACCCACCATTTCCACCTTAGCATTCCCATTTCTTGGGGATACTTCTCACCGCATATGGCAAGGTAGAGCTCCTTTTCCATTTCTAGTTGTACATCTTATTTCCTCAATCCTACATGCAATACATATTTACTTCCACCAAACTTACTTTGAAATTACAACTTTTTAAGGATAAGAACACAAAAATAATAGAAAACATAAACACAAGAAATACTAGATTTATGTGGAACAAATTGTAAAGGGAAAAACCATACTAAGATTCCTCTCAAATATATGCACATCGATTAAGGTGAGTTACAAGAAAGAATAACTACCAAAGAGACTATGAAGAATGATAAGAGAGAATAGATCCACCACTAATGTCCAACCCACTCATTTTTTTCAATACCATAGAAACTAAGATAAAGATATTTGTGAAGGTTTCATAGACATAGGTTACTGAATCATCATCTCTACATTGGTACTCAATCTAGAAACCCTTGTATGTATATAGCCACTCTAGCAAATCTCCACAAAAATCCCTTCTGGCCTCCACTACATATACGTCTTCTCAGAATCTAAAAACTTCAGCACATCATTGATTCTCATCAATGTAGCAATTTGGCTAGTAAGTCTAATTTAATTTGTCCATGGACTAAGACCTTAAATTATTAAGCTTCTCTTTGTTTCGAGAAGAGTATAACATTTTGTACTTAATAGGGCGAACCATGTGAAGGTGGAAGCTCATTTGGCCCCTCCTAAGAGCCTCTTATGACCCTTTACGACATTTTAAAACCTCTAAGATGTATTCTTAGGGATTGTAAATGGCCATAAAGGGTCATAAGGGGTCCTGGGATACAATAGATGAGAAACATAATTGTAGGCATCATGGTCACAATTTTTTGGAGACAATGTAATTGATTTTTATACCCAAATGATGGAGAGCAACTCCTGTACCTTTGATTCCAAGTTGATTAAATCTTTTGCTCATGAATACAAGGTACTCTAATAGATATATTCAACTTGGAATCAGGGGTGCAGAAGTTGCTCTCCATCGCTTGGGTACACAACTCAATTACGTTGTCTCCAAAAGATTGCGACTATGATGCCTACAATTATCTTTCTTAGCTATTGTGAAATCTACATTTATGTTTCTCAGTTGTGATGTTTATGTGCATGTTTTTTATGTATTTTTGATAGTAATTCTAATTTAATTTTTCCATGGACTAAGACCTTAAATTATTGACCTTATAGAACAACAACAACTAGGAAGGATGTATTTAATAGATGTTGGCAAGCGATCCTTCCTAGAGGTTGTTGTTCTATAAGGTTTGTCTCAATTCCAATAGGTTGTAGTTTTATTTTCTAGATGCTTAAGTTAGAGGGGGCTTACAATAATAAATCATGTAATGAGGAGGCTTAGAACACTAGTATATGCAAATTTCATTATTTAATAATAAAAATCTATTAAAATGTTTATTCCTTCTTCTCTCATTTGCTGGTGTAATTCCTCTTTGAGTATCCCCTTTCTCCTTTGCATCCAAAATGAACTCATTCCAATCCCTCACTAGAATAAAGGGAGGACACTCAAACTTCAGCAAGACTTCATACCACGCAGTGTGTGTAGATTATGTTCAATGCATTATTTATGTTCGTAAATCAATGTTACGTACAAATTTGTGGATGGTGCATGGTATGAAGCCTTGCTCAAGCTTGAAAATGATAGTCAATCCATAGTCAAGGTCAAGGAACAAATGGAATAACCAAGAAAATACTATACATTAAATCATGTGATTGATAGAAGATTGGGGCTCACTTGAGCCATAAACATGAAGAATTATTCTAAAAAAAGATGTAAACCATATATATGCACACTTGAGGCAAAGAGAAGTTACGTCATATCCATATTAAAATATTAGTTACAATATGAAAATACCAAACTAACTAATTCTTGAGTTCATCTTTGCATATGGTCGCAACAAAGATATGCGATTACAATACATAGAAGGCATCATAAAAATATAATTTCAGAATTTTCCCTAGCCTGACACATTTTGCACTCAAATCCTTCATCGCAGATAAGTGGAGATGGGCATATAGATGCAGATGAGTTGTCATCGACCCAACTAAAGTATCCACAACCATTATTTCCATGTGATGCCCAGTCTACATTAGTTCTTATATTATAATGAATAGTATTTACATTATAAAAATTAAATATATACACATTAGCAACCTTTTCTCTATTTGGGCAGCACCAAAATTGGCATCTAGGGTTGTTCGGTGTCTACGAAGTCTTCAACACACACTGCCCACCTCCACATTGATAGTTTGGCACATTGACAAGAGTCATCAAGCCTATATATCAATAATGCACCACAACATCGTTACTATATTTATTATTTTTATATGAAATACACCAAGGAGAACCATCAGAAATATTAACCATTTACAATAATTAAAAGTAAACATAAATCAAATAGCTCACTTTTTTATCAACATGTGTAGTCTCTATGTATATGAAAAATGAAACAAATATGAAGCTGAAATAAAACAGTAAACAAAATAGTATTCCACATAGACTGAATGAAATATAGCATCAAAAGAAGGTGACAAAATCTTGTCACAAAGCACAAACATAGGAAATAAAAAAGGGACAAAAGAAAAGAAATAAGAAAAATCATTACAACTATAGGAAAATCATTTATACTATAATAAAAAAAAGAAACACTCTTTGTCAACAATTTTCAAAATCATTAGGACTATAGAAAAATAATTAAGACTATATAAAATCAAATTTTAGAAATGGAGGGTTCTAATGCTTTGCCATTACAACAATTGAGCATTCATCATTTGGTACTTCTTGGTGTATTCTATTTAAGTTTACTAACAGAGACTTAGTAGTAAAAGCATGTCCTTTGGTTTACTAGTTTACTTATAATCAATATGTCCTTTGGTTTACTAGTTTAATCTAGTTTAAGAATGGTTTGTTTCATATTTGAATGTACCATTGAATGAATCTTGGCTATATTAAGTACAATCTTAAGACTCGTGACTCTTCAAATTCTATTGTTTCCTTCAAATCTCCAAACATGTGTACTATGAGTAGCCCTCGAACAAATGGACTTGTGATGATTTTCACAATAGTACATGTGTTGGAGGAAAGCTCACAGTACTTCTTAGGAAAATATGAATAGTTAGGTTTTTGCACCCATAGAAAAATGTGCCCCCATATCCCATGGGATACCATGCCTCCTCCAATGTTTATGTCATACACCTTGTGGTAGTCAGACCGTGTGTCGTGCTTGTGCAGAGAGTATTTATTACATAATTTTCAAAGATGATATAAAGATATTGTATGGTCAAGGGTTCCTCAAGCATTCCATTTAATGAGGTAATACCTAAATGTATCTTCATGATATCCCCTCAAAAAAAAGCTTCTCTGAACTACCTCCAAGTATTTTGCAACCTTACTTGGTATTTGAAAAAAATACATAGTGTATATTGGGACTAGCATGAGGGGGACTTTAATTTAAGTTATCCTTCTAGATAGTGATAGACATTTTCCCTTCCAAGAGGATAACATCCTTTGGATTCATTCTGTAAATAATTTCACCAAGCATCAATTGAGTTCAATTTTTTTATTAGAGGCATTCCCATATACTTACTTGGAAGAAAATCAGTATTAAAACCAAGTATCCTTTGAATCTCAAGCCTATCCACATTACCCTCCATAAGAAAATATATTTTTGACTTGGCATCATTAACCCTATGCCCATCAGCCACCTCAAGTTTATTTAAGAGATTCCTTAAAGTTCTTTCTTGTTTGATTTTGGTAGTGCCAAAAAGGAGGGTATCATCTGCAAATTGTAGATGTGAAATGTTGTTGATTCCACTGAAGACCTGGATGACTTCCAAGTAGTCTTCTTGAATATTCTTCAAATTTATACCAAGAACCTTTGCGACCAAGAGAAATAGAAAGGGTGAAAGCGGATCACCTTGATGTAGCCCCTTTTTAGCTGGGAAAGAGTTTTTAGGAACACCATTAATTAGAACAACATAATAAGTGGAAGAGATTCAACTATAAATCCACTTGCACCAGGATTTGTTGAAGCCAAATCTTCTCATGATCTCAATCAAAAAATCCCATGGGTTATGATGATACCATCAAGGATTTGTTTATCCTTTAATAATCCAATCTTCTCTTTGTTTATTGTGTTATTGAAACAAAATATGAGTCTAGTTTCCATTTCTTTTGCCATAATTTTATATATTGAATTGCATAAAGAAATCAACTTGTACTAATTAAAAGAGGATGGAGATTTTATTTTTTGGATCATGGTAAGATATGTAGCATTCCATGACTTAAACACAACCCTATGTTTCCTACATCCTTACCATTATCAAAACCATTACCAGAATGCTAAACTCTGGTGGAATGTTTCCTTGGACCTTGTTGGATCTCAAGTCCAACAATTGTAGATTCTTAAGATGGCTTAATGTACTTGAAACTTCCCCAATAAAATTATTATATCATAGATTAAGATAGAACAAGCCTGTAAGGTTTCCAATATCCTCAGGTATATTTCCAGTGCTATTATTGCTTACCAAGCGAAATCTAGATAGCCTAGGAGAGAGGTTTCCTATACCTCTTGACAAAGTCCCATTGAAATTGTTCCATGATAGATTAGTTAAATTTAGTTTCACCGGGTCAATTTTAATAATCAGTAGACTGTAGATTATTTATATATATATAGAAGGATATATATTGCTTCAAGATTTGATGCCCTAGGTAGATACTTTCCATGTTAGATGGGTCATATGGTGGTTATAGGTTAGATTGGAATAAAAAGGTTGTCTTTAAACCTTTTATAAGTCTTTAAGTATGGGAATTAGAGGTTATGTTGTTGAGTGGGTAACTTTTGTTGTCTACTTGACAACAATATTTGGTTTATTTTGTTGACAGTCAGTTTAGACTATTTAGGAATAGTTAAAAAAATAGTTATTTGGTGGTTGTCAATTTATTTGGGGAGAATGGAGTCTATTTTGAGGGGGGATCCATGTGAGGAAGGGTGTGAAGAAAGGTGGTGTGAAAAACCATGAATATGTAACAAGGTTATCATCAATAAAATTTATTTCTCTACATTTTTGTATCTCACTGTCATGAAGGAATAATTAGGGAATCCATAACTCCAATGGTTGATGAAACATTATTGAGACTTAGTTAAGTAATGTAAGAAAGTCCTCCATTTCTTATTTTCATGTTTATGTATTTACCTTAGCATTTGGTTTGATCTCAAGGAAGAAAAATTGACTGGTGTGACTGTGACTGGCTTTTAGAGGGTACACTCAATACTTTAAGGTTGTATTCCTTAATACAATATGGATAAGTTTCACCACCTCCCTAAACCATGGTACCAAAAATATGGCTAAGGTCCTAGATATCTTCCATAGACTTTTTCTTGTACACAACATGGGTGTCACACATCTTTATGTTGATGGATATTCTCTAATTATAATTGAAGCATGCAAGAAAAGAGTTTTCCAAAATTGGTGAATCCATTATGTTTAGCAACAATCTTGGGTGATCCTTCTAAAATTTGATAACTTTACATTATATCAAATACATATAGAGAGTGAAATAGGTTATCTGATCTACTTGCAAATTGGGCATGTGGTAGGGATAAAATGGTGTTTTCTAATGACATTAACCCATTATAAATTTACCTATAGCTAGAAGATATAGTACTCAAGGACTGAGGTTACAGTGAGAATTAAATTACTTTGACTCTATCATGTTGTCAACTCTCATGTTTAGGATTGCATTTTTATCGTCACTTTATTTGAAACTAGTCACCTCATTATTTTCTAGTAGTTTTGATCTTATGAAAATACAAATCCTTAAATTTGGAAATAATCTTGTAGATTGTTCACTATCATTGACAATTTTGTATAACATATTTTTTCTTACAGGAGTAGCCATTAGATCAAGGTGGTAGTAAATTGTTGCTTATGTTAACATTGGTTACTATTATGTAAATGGTGTCCTATTTTATGTGGTTCTTAGTTGGGTGTTTCACCTCATATTATTGGTGAGTGGCTATCCCTTGCTAAAAAATAATCAAACTTTTATTTTAAGGGTTTAAAATTGAGTAGTATGATTTTAGATTACTCTGCATTTGACAAAATATGCAGTCCAGATTTTACTGTGTCATTTTTGTTCTCTTAGATTCACAAAAAGTTACCTTGACTAACATATACATGGAGCTTAATTCACCCTTATGAATATCAATGGTTGTGGCTTCAAGTGTTTGTGTTCATATGATAAATGGTAGGGCTACATCTTATTTTGGGATGAGAGTGAGGCTTAGTCTACCATTGTAAGAAATGTAGGTCAATTATGTTATATCACATGAAAATTTTATTATTTTTTATGTATTAAGTAATGTGTAATAATCTTGAGGATTTGAATTATGTTACATGATATTCATTAATATCTCTTACTCTATTCTAACTTGTATGTGAGCAGTTCCTTCCAGTAACTATTGATGTTTCTTAATGTGTTTAGGGATCATCTTGTCCTTAAATATTTTGTGTCAGTTACAAACTATCCATAGCAACACAGTAATCACGTTAGATATAATAAATTTTAGTAGAGATAACATTATAACATTCATGTCAAATGATCATAATCCAAGCACCATACATCTATCAAAGGTTAACTATGAACAATAACTTGGTCAACCCTTTCAACTTCAACCCAAATCCTAAATCATTTCTATAAAGTGAGGTAATGGCCCATTCACATATCCATATTAATGGCCATTAGTAACTTAATAAAAGATAGATGAAACAGATCATTATAATGCAAGAATCATAGCCTAAAAGTTCACTTAAATGGAATACACAATACCAAAATCATCATTTGGAGTTTGGTGAATAATAGCCTAAAGGTTCATCATTTGGAATCATAGCTTAAAAGTTCACTTAAATGGAATTCAACTCTATTGGCATTTCATAGGGAAACCAAAACACAAACTTGGTCTTATCACACCCAAAATTCAGAACTATCCTCTTAGACAGGGTATTCACCAGTTAATTATGGCCATTATTTTAATCTTTCTCACCAAGTTTCCCATAGGACCAATAGGGATAGTAAGGTATTCTTGGTTCTAATAGTTGGGTAGTAAGTCTCCCAAATGGATTGGTTCTAAATCTCCTCCAAACAGAAAATATTCAACAATCTTCTCCAAAGGGTAGGAGGCCTAAATGGTTGGTTTAGTGAAGGAGGTGCAACTTAGACATGGTCTCTATCCAATATAACTATAGGAACATTTAGAGGAACTTGAAAGAAGTCCAAACCTCCAATATTATCCTCTAAATTGAATCCCATCAAAATTTATGGGATCTACAACTTCTGGTTATCCCACTCTGCCAGTCACATAGAGATGATCGACTAGGTTTTTAGTCCTATCTCCTTGGAATCACCACCATTTGGTTAGAAACTAACTGCAAAATAAAATAGACCCTCATATCTCTCATTTAAACCTAGAATTAGAATTTTCCCATGGTTGAATTGAGAGATATGATTCAACAAAGTTGACAACCCTATTTTATGTGCAAAAATGACATGTTATTGACTATCACCCAATTTATCTTCAATTTCTCAACCAAAAAACCTTAGATTTGTTGCAACAAGAAGCTAAGACATCTCAAAAACTTCCTATGAAGTTATTTTTGCCATGCTAATCTTCACGGGTTCAGGAGAAATGAAACACCACTCAAAAAATGTTAAAAATAACAAATTTTTTCCAAGAGAAATAAACTAAAAGAGCTTAAATTGAATATTTTGGGCACTAATGATGATGCCCACAAAATTGATAATCTAGACTTCCTCTAAGTCTTACAATGCCATTATCTACTGAATGTTCAAAGATATAGTAAAAAAACCACACTTACATTAATAAACATTATTTTCCAATGGTTTTAATAAGCATTTGTAAGGTTAGGGTTAAGAGATGAAACCAGTGAAGATGGTTGATCCAAGAAACCAGGGTTAACCATTGATGATTAAATTACGGTGTTGATAGATGCCCTCCTTCTCTCCTTAACCTCTACTTTACATGCAAAGTAAGTGCAAGGTTAGGGTTATAAAATGAAACTATGTATTTTTTTAAAGTTATTTTCCCATGGTTGAATCGAGAGATATGATTCAACAAAGTTGACAACCCTAGTTTATGTGCAAAAATGACCTATTATTGACTGTTACCTAATTTATCTTCAATTTCTCAACTAAACCTCAAATTTGTTGCAACAAGAAGCTAAGACATCTAAAAACCTTCATATGAAGTTATTTTTGCCATACTAATCCACACAAGTTTAGGAGAAATCAAACACCACTCAAAAAATGTAAAAAAACACAATTTTTCAAAGAGAAATAAACTAAAAGAGCTCAAATTGAATATTTTCAGCACTAATGGAGATGCCCACAAAATTGATAATCTAGACTTCCTCTAAGTCTTCTAATGCCATTATCCACTGAATGTTCAAAGATACAGTCAAACAACTACACTTACATTAATAGACATTATTTTCCCAATGGTTTTAATAAACATTTATAAGGTTAGGGTTAAGAGATGAAACCAGTGAAGATGATCGATCCAAGAAACTAGGGTTAAGTGCTGATGATTGAATTTGAGTGTCGACAGATGCCCTCCTCTCCTTCACCTTTCCTTTACGCATGAAGTAATTGCAAGGTTAGGGTTATAAAATGAAACCGTGCATTTTTTTTAACTTATATTCCCGTGTTGGTCAGAATTATGACCACATGTCATGGTCGTAATTTTGACCAACATGGGAATAGATTAAAAAAAAACAAATTTTTCCTTCTATAAACCGACCAAGGAAAATCATTTTAATGCTTGGTCAGAAATGTTGGTCTAAAAAGTGGGTCAAATGTACTAGTGATGGTGTTATAACTTAAGTATGTAGATGATTAAAAGGATTCAGAAAACTTCTAAAATCAAAACTCATGTACTCTCAATAGATGCATCTAGCACAATTCAAATGCTAAGGTACTAAGGTTTAAAACCTTCTTCACTTTGAGTATGAAACTCAGGTGGGTTTACCTTTCTCACCAGCTTCTACAAAGCATTATAATGTTGATCTATGTGCTTGACATAGATGATTCAATTCAAAAATATGCAATAAAAATAAATTGAATAGATTATTTAAGTTTTTTGGTGGTGAATACAAGAAAATCAAGTAAATAACTAGTGCCTTATTCATTGGGCATCAAAGTCTAACCTTACATCAATAGAATCCCATTAAAGAAAACATACCAAAACTTAAATGAAATGCCCGATGCTCCATTCTTCCAATCACTAACCCTGCCATCAAATTTATATATAGATAGTTGATTCCCAGAGACCTCCCTTAATAATTATTCCTTCCTTGAAAGAACTTAAGCTCAACCCCTATGTTTACCTTTTAAACAATGCATTAAAGAGCCTTAAAATTTAACACATAAAATAATCAAAGAATCCATATACAAAGAAAACCAGAAATAGTAAAGAAGTTCCAGTATTTTTAATTAATAAATCAATTGTATCAATACAATTTGACAGAGACTTCTTAGAAAATAAGATCCTAAATTTAGAACTTTCTTTACAAATTATAACTAACCACCCTTACAAAAGAAGCAAAATTGCTATATATACTACTGGTGATCTTGGAATCCTCAAAGAAAGGATGCAACAAGCTTCAGATGGCCAAGAAAGTGACTTGCACTACAGATAAAAAGTACAAACATAATGACAACAACTAGAGAAAATAGAAAGTAGGTCCTAATAAATGGAATCTTCATAGCTGGCACCTTTGTCTAAGGATATTTCAAAGCAGTTGCTTGATTTTTTTGCATGAATGATGACCACCAATACAAGCTAACTTACATCATTCTTTTTTTGATACATGCTCTCTCTAGAATTCTAGATCAAGGGCCAGTTGTACTTTATTCTTCTTCTTCTTCTGCTTCCAGCTCCATTACAGTTCGCTTCTTCTTCTATTTCTTTGCACTTTTATCCCAGGTAGCTACATCATCATCAGAGGGCCAATTATAGCTTTGTAGGTCCTATAGTGTCTTCAGCTACAATTCCCACCTGGAATTAGTTATGCCTTTAACATCGATAATAAACTTTGTACATTCATTCTCAACTTTTATCAATTTGTCCACTATGTTGTTACACCCTTGTAAGTCCAGATAATTGTCACCACCAAGGAAAGCCTCCTACTTAATTGTTATTAGGCCCATGTTGAACCCCCACTCATCCATACTGATTATGCCTCCATCATCATTGTACACTGAGGGTAAATATTTACTATAGTTTTTATCAAACATAGCCATCTTGGCCTTTATTTGATTTGACTTTCCTTTAAAGAACATTGAAATGGTACTAACCAACCCTATCTTCTCATACACTTCTATAACCACTTTAGGAATGTCAGGCCTATGTTGTGGTAGGGCATCTAATTTCTCAAATGACATATTCCTCCTAGACCAAATACTGTAAAGTGGCTCTAAAGTAGCCAGTGACTCATTCACCTTTTCATTTTCCTTATGCAACATGATAACTAAATGATGGATTGTGTCAATTCTCTCCTTAATTTTATCCAGTCTATGTTGCACCACCTTTGACATGGTCTTCAAGGCTACCTCAAGCTTTACCTTCTCTAGATCTTCAATTGGCCTGTCAGGAATTTCTACCTCTGGTTGAGATGGAGCCTCAATTTTCAAACAAGGAGGAATTTCCTTTGAGGCCTCTTCAAGCTTATCCCTCAAATCTTCAAGTTCATCTTCCTTTTTCTTGATCATCATTAGTTTCAAGTCTCTATCCTTAGCCACCTTCACTGAATTCTCAAATAATTTTTTATACCTCTCAGAAAACTAGGCTATTTTTTCTTCATTGAGGTGGGCAAAGTGTGTCACTGCCTTGGAAACCTCAAGATCGGTTGTATTCTAGATAGTCCAAACAATTTTATCTCCTTCCATCTTGTCCTCAATACTTACCAAAGCAGGCTTTTGAGTTCTAGAAGCTAGTGACCATAAAGCTTTAGCCTGAGACTTAGGTTCATAGCCACTTCCTCTTATCATGTCTCCTATATGCACCTCATAGAATAGGCTACCCTCTAGTTGTTTTCTTATCTGATCAATGATGAAAGCAAAGGTGAGGTCCCAACCAAGGGTCATAAGCATCCCAGTTGATCTTACCATTTCTCTGGCCTCCTCAATAGTGATCTACTCAAGGCTTGGGTCATATGATGTCAGGGCTCTCATTGTTTCTTCACTTGGTTCCATACCCTCAAGCATAGCCTTGGACACTTCTCTTTCTTTCCTCCAAACAAGAAAGCTATGAAATTGTTCACTTTTTATCAACTAGTCATCATTAAGGAACTCTTCTTGATATAATTATCTCTCATCCTTTCCCAATAATAGAGGCTATTCAGCTTCTTCTTGTGACTATATTTTCTTGCCCTCTCTAATGGCTTTTCTCAATTGGTGATGATAGACCAGGTCACTAGGAACTAGAACAGAGGCCCTATCAACAACCCTCTTTTGCTTTTTCTCTTGGGAAGGTCCACCAGTCTCAAGCCTTTGTTTCTTCAAGGGTAGATCTAAGGTATCCCTTTTTTATGGTGGATCTTGAGTTAAATCAATGATGGGTGAGTCCCTTGCTTGAGGTGGACTATCACCCTATTGTGATTCATTAGTGAACTCCTCAAGTTCAAAAATCAAAGGCTTTCATAAAAGAACCCATATTTAAAGTCACCAAGGTAGATTGGTCTACTTTTCTGATTGTTTTTGAGATAGGGTCATATAATCTAGCTAGCTCAATGATAAGATCAACATCAAGAAAAACATCAAGGATAATTAACTTATCCATCCCTAAGGCCCAGGCATTGCAAATTGGTATAGCCTTACTCCTATTGTTGTAAAAGTAGGTAAAAATAGTGTAACCTGATTTGGAGGGAGTGACAGGGTCTCTGCAATTCTCCATTAGATCTTCAAAGGCCTCATAAGTCACCTTCTTGTTTTGGTTGGACCCCAGAAGCAATCTGATAAACTCATCTGTGTAATTGGGTTTCCCCCTCTCCTCACCACTATGTTCTTTAGCTTGTCCACTAGATGACTCCATGCTTGCTTCTGGTTGACTCATTCTGCAAGATGAATGCTTTAGCTCTGCAATCTTTTCTAACTTCACACTTTTTGCCTTTGCTCTAGAGAACACTATTTGCTTTAGAAAAATTTGAACACAAAAAACAATGATGTCCTGGCTATATATCATTGAGAATTGAATGTGTGTAGTTACCAAAATCATTACAATTCCATCTTATATCACCTTTGGATTCAATTATGCACCTTATCAATTTCAAATCAAGGCTAGCTATGGTGTAGATGTTGACAGGTTGATTTAAAATTTAGAAATAAAGAACAAATGAAATGATTATGGCTTTTGGCTTTAAACCCCTCATTAATTGATAAAAACCCTTGTTTAAATCTTATTGGGTGTCGTTCTACTTTTTTCCATCTTGGCAATGTACTTTTCCACATAGGCAACAATGCATAACCTTTCACTGATGAAATCTTATCCTGGCTTGATGTAGAGATCAAATGAACAAAATATTCTCACAATCTCTAAATAAAATGCCAACTTTGGGTTAAATTTTGAGATTCAGCGAAAGAGCCATTTGCATGATCTCAAAATGGTTTCCTAACTCATGGTTTCATTTAGAGATTTAGCAACCACTGTTGATCCCAAAGATGATCAACGGTCCTTGGATTAAGCTTTGAAACTCATGACAACTCCCTTGTTATTTAGAGAATAGGCATTCTCCAATTCTCACAATTTTAAAATTAACCATGGTTTAATTCAGAGAATAGGTGACTAAAGACTTCACCCATTCTCGCAATCCTTTACTTAACCCAGCAACCATCCGAAGATCCAGTGAACACTACCTTTTTTGAACCCATGCACTTGAAACCTTTACCACAGTCAAATCTGGAGATTTAGTGACAAGGAAATCTCTTAATCTTGGAATTCCTTTCTTAACTCATGATTCATCACAAGACTCAGTGAACAAGGTAATCTAATAGTCTCTAAATAAAATACTTAACCCTAGGTTCATTATGAGATTGGGAGACCAAAGAAATTTTCTAGTTTGTCGAATGCTTCCCTTAACTTGATTTTTGTTTAGAGATTAAGCGCTAGCCCTAGATCTTGGGAATAATCAAAGGTTGTCACTGAGTTGCTAAATATTTTAAACCTTTATATTTTCTTTGTTCGCTGAATCACCGAAAGATTTGGGACTTCACTAACTAATCATGAGATTTCATGAACACTTCATTCACTTAATCACCAAATGATTTGGATCTTCACCATCTTTTCTTGAGATCTAGCGAATGCAAAAAAATTTATCCTTTACCAGATTACTTTATCAGAGCCACCAGACTTAGTGAACATGAGATTAAGACTTAGTCACTGAATTGCCAAATAGCTTTCTATAGGACCCATTCTTTGTGAGATTAAAACATCATCATTGATCTTAGAGATGATCAATGCTCTTCGTTGAGTCACCAAAAAACAAAGAGCAAGACTTCTCAATTCAATGATTAAGAGATAACCACTACGCCCATTCACTGAATGTTAAGAGCAAACCACCAGGAAATAAGAGAATAGGAGACTACACAGTCACTGAATCACTGGATAAAAGACTAATTGTGACATAGACTAGGAGATTCAGCAACTAAGGAAAAAGTTTAACAAGGACTCACCACTGTCGCTAGCTCACTGAAAGACTTGAAGACATGAAAAATATTGCGTGATTCAGTGAACACAAGGGAAAGAATGACCACATGTAAATTAGGAGACTTAAGTGACCAAAAAGTAACACCCAAATATAAAGAACTAGGGTACACTCAAGATGAACCAAGGAATTTATCTTACCAAGGTAAAAAAACATAAGGCAAGGTTTTCCAACATAAACATGATAGATTTTGAGAAATTCTAAAACCCTAAACCAGACGAAGACACATGCAGAGACAAAAACAATGACCTAAAGCAAAAATCTCAGAAAACCTAAAATATACCCAATAGTGGCTCTATCTAAGGATGCTTGAATGCAAGTTCATAGCAAGAAACCATGAATCTCTGGGTGGCAGACCACAAAACCCTAACCTAAAGCCAAAAGAAAACACACAACAAAAGAAAACACACTTGTACATATTTACAAAGCTACTATGCATGGAAGAGATTGAGAATCAATTGAAGAAATATTTCAAGAATTGTCCATGCACTAGTAATTCCTGTGCCTCACCATCCAAGTTTCTTAAAAAATAAGAATCCTTGCCATGAATCTGATGAATAATGAAAGGTCCTAACCATAGGGATTTAAATTTTTTATGCTTTCCTCTGTCCTCAGCCCTGGCATTCCATTGAAGCACCATATCATCAAGCTGGAACTTTCTAACAGTTGCTCTCTTATCAAAGAGATATTTCATTTTCTGCTGCAACTTTACATTTTCTTTCTGACCTTCCCTTTTGAGGTCATCTAGTTCAACTAACTAAATCATCATATCTTGCAATGGATCACTGACTTCCATATCTTCTTCTCTTATGAACTAGTAGATAGGAAATAGATTATTAACAAAAAGTCTAGAATTTACACCATAAACCAATTCAAAAGGGGATTTACCTATTTATTTCTTTTCAACAATTCTATCAGCCCATAATGCTAATTTCAATTTGGCATGCCAGCTCCTTTTGTTATTTTCCAAGGTTTTCTTCAAAATCTGTAGAATACTCTTGTTACTAGATGATGCTTTCCCATTGGCCCATGGATGGTATGGAGATGAATATGATGGACCTATTCCCATTTCAGAACAAAATTTAGTGAATTCCTATGACCTAAAGCTCATAGCATTGTCCATTACCAATTTCATGGGTACACCAAACCTAGCGATTATGTTATTCATCAAAAATTCAATTACTACTGCACTGGTTTCTTTCTTGGTTAGAATGGCCTCAATCCATTTGGTAAAATAGTCAGTGGCCACCAAAATATAACTATGCCCACCACTGGACTTCTCTAAGAACTCCCCAATAAAATCCATGCCCCACATAGCAAAAGGGGCCTCTGCAACCACAGGATTCAATAGCAAAGCGCCTGAGAATTTTAATTTCTTTGAAAATATTTGACATGGCTCACATTTCCTGACAAAAGAATGAGTGTCCTTGAACAAAATAGGCCAATAGTATCTATCTCTTAGAATCTTATGAGCTATAGACCTAGCTGAATGATGCCCTCCACACAATCTTGAGTGCATCTCTTGCAAAACCTTTTTAGATTGGTGTTTGTCTAAACAAAAATGCAATATCCCATCATTGTCCTTCCAAAACAAATCACCTTGTATTAGCACATACCTCTGAGCCTACAATCTTAAGATTCTTCTTTGATTGTCACTTAACTCATGTGGGTAGCTAGCATATTTGAGAAAATGAACAATATTTGTGTACCATGGCTACATTTCAATACTAGTTACATCTCCTCTACCAATGGTCACATTGTTTACTTGTACAAGATCCATGTTCTCCTCTATCATAGGCTTAGCAAGTCCCAAACCTCTTACAAGCTTGGTAATATGGAGATCTTTATCAAATTCTTGGATCCTATTAATCCATTTACATCTTTTTCCAGTGACCTCACTCTGACTTAAGATGTCATTCACTATTGCATGAGGTACATATGCATTTACTTTAGAAAAAAAAGATAAGGTCCAAAGGCCTTGACTGCCTTGACAAGTGCATATGCTTTCTTTTCCATCAGTTCATAATTAAGCTCAACAGATTGCAGTGATTTACTAAAGAAGGCAATAGGATGTTCAAACTCTTCTTCATCCTTTTGTAACAGAATAGCTGCAATTGTGTGCAAAGATGCAAAGGAAAATAAAGAGAAAGGCTTGGAATAGTCAGGAGATATCAAGACAGGTTCCTCTTGGATTTCTTGCTTGATCCTTTCAAAAGCTTGATGAGATTCACATTTCCAATCAAGCCTTACATCCTTTTTCAAGATCTTTGCTATGGGTTTGACTAGTTCTGCAAAATTAGCAATAAACCTCCTGACAAAACTAATTTGTCCTAAAAAGGACTACACACCTTTGATATTCTTAGGGGGAGGGACCTTTTTGATTGCCTCTACTCTTTCAGGATCAATTCTAACTCCCTCCTTTGATACTTTATGACCAAGTAATTTTCCCTCAGTCACAACAAACTGACACTTTTTGGGATTCAGTAAGATACCAAACTCCAAAGCCTTGAGAATGACCTTCTCCAAATGGTTACAGTGATCCTCAGCTTTCTTATATTATACATTTAAATCATCTTCATATACAACCATAAGGATATTAATCAAATCTTTGAAAGCAACATCCATTGCCCTCTGAAAGGTTGCCCTAACATTTTTGAAACCAAATGGCATACAGACATATACATAGGTTCCCCATGGGGTGGTGAATGTTGTCTTGAATTTTTCAGATTCTTTGACCAAAACTTGATTGTATCCTAAAAAACCATCCATCATAGACAATAATTCACAACCAGTTACCCTATGTAACATAGCTTCCATGTTTGGCAACCCATAATTGTCTTTGAGTGAGACAATATTTAAATTCCTGAAGTCAACACAGAGTCTGATATCACCATTCTTTTTTCTTACTGTCACAAGATTAGACACCCATGAGGAATGCCTAATAGGCTCAATAATACTAGCATCTCTTAATTTTGTCAATTCATCTTTCATTTTTGTGGCTAATAAGGGATTGATTGGCCCCTATTTTTGTCTAAATGGTTTGGTCTCTTCCCTTAGAGGGATCTCATGTTGAAAAAAATCTACTCTGTAAGCTTGGAGGTCATCATAAGACCAAGAAAACACATGCTTGTACCTTTTCAACAATCTTATCAAATTTCCTCTGACTTCCCTAGTCATCCTTTTTCCAATATATACCATCTAAGGGGATGTTTCTGAACCTAAATTTATTTCCTCTAGGTCCTCCATTTTGGTATTATAATTTTGAGACATATACCCATCATTTATCTTAAACATTCCTTCTAATTCCACTAACCCCTTTGATATGTGATTTGTGGGTAACTAGACTATCTCATTTCCCATCACACACTCCTTTCCATCAACAGTATGTTGTGAAGCACTGAAATCTATCTATTGCCCATCATATTGATCTAGACCTTGAAGAAACCTAAGGATATCAAAGTCATCTTCAAAGACTTCCCAATTAGAACATTGTTAGATACTACAGACCTACTTTTGATTTCTAACATGGATACACCAATCAGAGTAATATCATTGTTTTTCAGGGCTACATTGACGAGGAAATCAGCCATAATATTATTTTACCTTTCTACCCAAAGGATATTGAAAGCCTCAAAGAATTCTAATCTATCCTAGATAGTATGCTTATACAATTTTAGTCTGTCATCATTAGCAACATATTTAGATCTAACTTGTGCTATAATTAATTGGGAATTACCATGGACTTTCAAGCATTTGATACCATGTTTTATAGCAACATCTAAATCCAATATTAAAGCCTCATATTCAGTAGTTTTATTAGTGCATTCAAAGGTCAATAGAAAAGAGTACTTGAATGTAGTACCTGATAGGGAAATAAACACAACACCAGCTCCTGATCCTTCCTTAGAGCATCCACCATCAAAATACATTTTCCAGAGCCCAGCTTGCTGCAGTATCATCTCATCCACTATTGGATGAGTGTTTCTCATTTGAGGTACTATCTCTTCAACCATGAGATTATCCATGTCAATGTCCACAAAATAGTTTAAATCTTCTAGTGCAACCTTCTCAACCATTACTGAGGAATGGGGCTCTTGATATAACTTTACTTCAGTTCCATTGACTGGAATAGTGGCATATGATAGATCTAATTGCAATTTTCCCCCTACTACTGTGGCCCACTGTCTTGATAGAAGCATGCCATAATGGGGTTTTGTATCAACAACAACCACATCCATCTTGTATGTGACCTCTGGTAATGCATCAATCTTTAATTTGATCCCAAATAGGGTTCCCACAACAAGCACTGCCCTATTATCCATGGCATAACATCTACCATTGGATGTGTCAAGTTGCAATCCTAGCTCTCTCATTACATGATATGGCATTACAGTGGTAGCAGCACCAAAATCAATCATACAATTTTTTAGCAAACAATTGTTCACAATTAATGTAAGATAGAAGGGATCAATAGAAGAAGGCTCTTGTGTCACAATGTTTCCAACACACACATTAGAAATGTCTTTAGATGCCTCTAGTCTATCTATTGCATTTCCCTTTCCTGATACAATAGGATCTATTCCTTATTCACTTATGAGAGCCAGAGTTGATGTCTTGTGCTCTTTGACTTTTAGCATTTCTAATAAAGGAATAGAAACTATCATTTGAGATAGGGCATGTCTCATATCAAAAGCAGGGGGATCAGTAGAAAGATCAGAAGAATCTTTTGGTCTACCAACCCTCTTCTTAGCCTTGTTAGAAACAACTTCCTCATTCCCTTTTTTTTTGTAATAGGACCTTCTCTCCTATCACCTCCATCTCTATCCTTAACAACACTTGGTTCAGGGGAGTCTTTATTCTGAGGGTCATCTTTAATAAATATTGGCCTCAGAACCCCTTGATCAGCATCCACCCTTCTATTCCTCAAATTGTATGAGGACTTAGCTTGTGTTATAGTAGCCACAGTCAAAGTTCTAATTTCCTCCTCATTGGGCTTTCTCCATTGTTTCTCATCTGACTCTGATCCAACCACATTAGTTTTACATGTATCATAATTAGGCTCATCTTGATCAAAATAAGTAAAAACCTATTGCTCATAATTAGGGAGAATCCTCCTTTTATGATCAACATTAGTACTAATTCCTTCATCATCTAAAGATAAAAGATCTTCTACCCTTTCGGTGGTAAACCTGTTGACAGCAAGCTTTTTAGATTCTTCATAATCTCTTGCATGTGAGTTATTATCTTCTTCCCCTAAAGCCTGAGCCACAAAACACTGGAAAGGTGAATGTGGCATGTTACATTCCACACACCAAGGAATACTCTCCACATTGTGTGTTGTATTTTTATTTAAAGGGTCTAGTGTATCTCTCCCCTTTTGAGGCTCATTATTATCAAAGACTGGCTTCCCATCCTTCCAGTTTGTCTTATAAGGCATATCACATAGATTAGGGAGTCTTTCCTACATCTGATAAGGTGGTCTAGCATCTTGATAGTTTCTCCCACCCTTTTCAATTTCTTTTGAGAGATCCTTGACTACACTGGCTAGTTTATCAACTTTGTCTTCATCCTTAGTTGGCCTTGCAGGTTGTGGCCTTGTTTCTTTCCACAATCTTCCCTCATCCCTTTTATATATTTGACTAGATGCCTTCCTTTTTCTCTCAATATTTATAGCCAATTTAAAAGCATCTCTTAAAGTGTGAGGACTCTTATCTCTCAAAAGATATGACATCTTTCCATCCAAGGCATTGAAATAAGTAGTCAAGAAAAAAGTATCATCTAGCCTCAACACTTGGAACAATTTGTACATGGCCTTTTGGAACCTTCCATTAAACTCTAACATGCTCTCATTTTGATTCTTTTTTATTTTGTTAAACTCATTGAACATGTAGCTTGAATTGAGATGTTCTTCATATTGTTCCCTAAAGTATCTAATGAACTCATCCCATGATGCAATGTTGTTCTCTAGTAAACCTCTATACCGATCCCTGGCATCTTCAATTAATGACTGAATAAAGACCTTCATTACAATATCCTCATGCTCAATTTCATAGTCATTGATTTTGTCTATGAATAACTTCAGATGCTCTTCACATGTGATCAAATTGTTTCTAGTAAACTTAGGGATTTTTTCTTTGATCTCATTTGGGATGACATTAGGCTGACCAAGGATTCCATCAAAATATAAAGGCCTATATCTATCCAGGTGAACTAGTCTCCTTTGGAATTTTGGCTGGGGTTGGGGAACCACTCCAACATTTTGACCAGGTATAGTTGCAATTTGACCATCGGTCATCGGGGCTATTGGATTAGTATTTGAAATAGATCTAGGTATACCTTGTTTGGGAAATGAGGCTTGGAGATTGGGAATTGTATTAGAAGGATGACTTGATGGGATTGTTCCTAAAGTTACAAGGACATAGATACTAGCAGATGTATTCATATTAGCATGTAAGAAGGTTATCTTTCTCTTCATTGCATCAACAACAGCTTCCAATTCTAATTTCTCAAGCTGGAGAGCCAAATCCTCCTTAGCCTTTCTTGCCTTTTCCAATCTAAGCTTTCTTGGGAGACAGTGTTGGAAACAACAACAATCTTCTTAGGTTCATTAATGCCTACACCAACTACCTTATGCTTCCCTTTATCAGTGACATCCTGTAGACTAGGATTTGAGTGTGCACCTAAACCTGTTTTGAAGGCCAAAGACAAACAAACGTCATAGCATATAATCAAATCAAATTTAATGGCAAACAAACTAAAATCAAAGCCACCTCAGTTTAAGCCTAAAACGGATGCGCCCATGCACCGTTTGATATGCTTGGATATAGATGGATGTGGGTGTGCAAACTCAAGCACTTGGAGCATGCAAATTAGGATGATTTGAGGATCAAGAAGACCCAAAATGACACAAAATAGGTATGAGGAACCTATTCTGCCTCAAAGGCCTCAAGAACACACAAATATGCAAAGCTAAAAGATGAATTAAGACTTATTAAACAAGAAATGAATCTATGTTAATCCAATTAAGCTAATTTAGATGTGATTTAAGCTTGGAAATGATCTAAAATGATGAGTTTATGCTTATGCTAGAATGAAAATGGCATTATAACTTTTCTATTGAGTTTGAGAGTTGAAAGATGATTTGCCTTAGGAAGTGAGGGTATTTATAGGAAAAGAGAAGGGCTTGGTTTAAAAGGATGAGTCAGAGTTAGGGCTAAGGTTAGGGTTGAGTCAAGGACAAGTGTCCTGACAAGTGTTGAGGGAGGATTGAGTTGAAAGTTTGAGGGCATGTGCACAATTTGGTAAATGTGCCCAAGGCCAAGAGGTGGCAAGGAAGGGATAAGAAGGTCTTAAATGCATAATGAATGCATGTAAGAAAGATAAGGAAGGCTTAAATGCATCCTTAAATGCATTTGCAAGAGGTGGCCAAGAGGTGGCAATCCTTGTTGACTAAGGAGGAGGTTAGCATAAGTTTTGGTAAACCTTTTGCTAATGGAATGTGACAAGATTAGAAAGGGGATTAGGATTAGGATTAGGAGAAAGGGATGGGCAAGTGGCTTTTGGTGAGATTTAGATATTTATTAAAGGTAAATTTAATAAATATTAAATATCTAGGCTTAGGGTTTGAAGGGACTAGATTAGGGACTTGACCCATTTAGAGGAAGGTTTAGGACTTTCTAGAAGAGTTTAGTGCTCTTTAGAATTTTGGCCAACTTTGGGATAAAAAATAAATTAAAAATAAATTAATTTATTTTTGAAGTTTTTTGGTCAATTTATTAATTAAATAATTAATAAATTAGGGATAATGTCCAAATGACATTTTTAGGCTAGATTCCTTAATTAAAGATTTTTAATTAAGAGAGAGGGATTTAATGCCATAAAAATAAATTAATTAATTAAATAAATAATTAATTAATAAATGATGATGTCATCAAGGATTTTCAGAAAACAAAAATAATTTATTTTCTGAAGGATTTTTCGGTGTCTACACATCCATTGTGGGATTTCTAACATCTTCATTTCTTTTTATTTCAAATGGGTGTAATTTCCTAAGAACATGACCCATCCCTTCAAATTCATCATTAATCTTTGGGTTAGGTTTACTACCACTAGCTTGCTTTCCTAAGGCCCCCATGTCACCAAATAGCTCATTGTCTAAACCTTGGACATTTTGGCTTAGATTCTTAGCTTGGATCTCATTGTTCTTGGTTTTTCTTATGAGATATTGTCTCTCCATAAGTAGTTCATAGATTTTTTGTTCCCTCACCTTTCTCCTATTAGCAATTTCTCACGTTCTTTCTTCCTCAGAGCAATTACTTCCTCTCTCAATTTTTTTGAATCATAGGAGGCAATTTTTGCAGTAGAGGTTTCCCTTGTGTGATCTAAAGTTTCTCTAGCAAGGAAGTAACCTATCTCTGTGACCTCCTCATCACTAAGCTTGGTTTTCTTAACGAATTCTAGGTCATCAAAAGAAGAAGAAACCTCCTAAGGATTGGGTGTAGGGATTCTTTCTCTTGAGGGTCTAGGAGAATTAGCAGTAAAATGACCTCTCCTAGACCATTTTTTCCTACTAGGTGTGTGAATTTCCTCACCCATATTACTCTCTAGATGATCTCTAAAGTAAGACCTAGTAAATCTTGGCCGAATCATGGCATGTTATAGAAATACAACAAATCTTTGGTTGAATACTAGCAACTAGTAAACACAAAACTCAAAGTCGCCACCCATAAAAAAATGGGAATAAAATTATAAAGCTAGTCTACAACAAATACAACGGATGGTTTAGCATGAACAACACAAATCCACTACATATTTTCGCGTTAAGTCCCCAGTAGAGTCACCATTTTTGTTAGCACTTAAACATGTAGATGATTAAAAGGATTCAGAAAACTTCTAAAATAAAAACTCATGTATTCCCAATAGATGCATCTAGCACAATTCAAATGCTAAGGTACTAAGGTTTAAAACCTTCTTCACTTTGAGTATGAAACTTAGGTGGGTCTACCTTTTTCAATAGCTTCTACAAAGCATTATAATTTTGATCTATGTTCTTGACATAGATTATTCAATTTGAAAATATGCAATAAAAGTAAATTGAATAGATTATTTAAGTTTTTTGGTGGTGAATACAAGAAAATCAAGTAATAACCAGTGCCTTATTCATTGGGAATCAAAGTCTAACCTTACATCAATAGAAGCCCATTAAAGCAAACATACTAAAACTTAAATGAAATGACTGACACTCCACTCTTCCAATCACTAACCCTACCATCAAATTCATATACAGATAATTGATTCCAAGAGACCTCCCTTGATAATTATTCTTTACTTGAAAGAACTTAAGCTCAACCCCTATGTTTACCTTGTAAATAATGCATTAAAGAGCCTTAAAATTTAACACATAAAATAATCAAAGCATCCATATACAAAGAAAACTAGAAATAGTAAAGAAGTTCCAGTATTTTGTATTAATTAATCAACTGTATCAGTCCAATTCAATAGAGACTTCTTAGAAAATAAGATCTTAAATTCAGAACTTTCTTTACAAAGTATAACTAACCACCCTTACAAAAGAAGAAAAATGTCTATATATACTACTGGTCATCTTGGAATCCTCAAAGAAAGGATGCAACAAGCTTTGGATGGCTAGGAAAGTGACTTGCACTATAGACAAAAATTACAAACATGATGACAATGACTAGAGAAAATAGAAAGTAGTTCCTAACAAATAGAATCTTCATAGTTGGCACCTTTGTCTAAGGATATTTCAAAGTAGTTTCTTGAGTTAGTTGCATGAATGATGACCACCAATATAAGATAACTTACATCATTCTTTATTTCATACATGCTCTCCCTAGAATTTTGGATCAGGTGCCAGGTGTACTTTATTCTTCTTCTTCTTCTTGCAACTCTATTATAGGTGGCTTCTTCTTCTATTTCTTAGCACTTTTATCCCAGGAATATACATCATCATTAGAGGGCCAATTATAGCTCTACAAGTCCTGTAGTGTCTTCAGATGCAATTCTCACCTAGAATTAGTTATGCCTTTAACATCGATAACAAACTCTGTACAGTCATTCTCAACTTTTATCAAGTTGTCCACTATGTTGTTACACCCTTGTAAGCTGAAAGAATTATCACCACCAAGGAAAGCCTCCTCCTTAATCATTATTAGGCCCATGCTTAACCCCCACTCATCCATACTGATTATGCTTCCATCATCATTGTACATTGAGGGTAAATATTTACTATAGCTTTTATCAAACATAGCCATCCTGGCCTTTATTTGATTTGACTTTCCTTTAAAGAACTTTGAAATGGCACTAACCAACCCTATCTTCTCATACACTTTTGTAACCACTTCAGGAATGTTAGGCCTATGTTACTGCAGGGCATCTAATTTCTCAAATGACATATTCTTCCCAGACCAAATACTGTAAAGTGGCTCTAAAGTAGCTAGTGACTCATTCACCTTTTCATTTTCCTTATGCAACATGATAACTGAATGATGGATTGAGTCAATTCTCTCCTTAATTTTATCTAGTCTATATTACACCATGTCTGACATGGTCTTCAAGGATGCCTCAAGCTTTACCTTCTCTAGATCTTCAATTGGCCTATCAGGAATTTCTGCCTCTAACTGAGATGGAGCCTCAATTTGCAAAGGAGGAGGAACTACCTTTGAGGCCTCTTCAAGATTAGCCGTCAAATCTTCAAGTTCATCTTCCATTTTGTTGATCATCATTAGTTTCAAGTCTTTTTCCTTAGCCGCATTCATTGAATTCTCAAATAATTTGTTATTCCTCTCAGACAACTGAGCTATTTTTTCTTCATTGAGGTGGGAAAAGTGTGTCACTACCTTGGACATGTCAAGATTAGTTGTACTCTGGACAGTCAAAACAATTTTATCTCCTTCCAGCTTGTCCTTGATACTTACCAAAGAAGACTTTTGAGTTCTAGGAACCAATGACCATAAAGCAACATCGTGAGACTTAGGTTCATAGCCACTTCCTCTTATCAAGTCTCCTATATGCACCTCATAAGACAGGCTACCCTCTGGCTATTTTCTTATCTGATCAATGATGAAAGAAAAGGTGAGGTCCCATCCAGGGGTTAGAAGCATCCCACTTGATCTTACCATTTCTCTAGCCTCCTTAACAGTGATCTGCTCAAGGCTTGGGTCATAAGATGTCAGAGCTCTCATAGTTTCTTCACTTGGTTAGGCATAGCCTTGGAAACTTCTCTTTGTTTACTCCAAATGAGAAAGCTCTAAAATTCTTCACTTTTGATGAACTGGTCATCAATAAGGAACTCTTCTTGATATAATTATCTCTCATCCTTTCCCAATAATAGAGGGAATTTAGCTTCTTCTTGTGACTTTATTTTCATTCCCTCTCTAATGGCTTTTCTCAATTGGTGATGATAGACCCAGTCACTAGGAACTAGAATAGAGGCCCTATCAACAACCCTCTATTTTTTTTTCTCTTGGGAAGGTCCACCAGTCTCAAGCCTTTATTTCTTAAAGGGTGGCTATGAGATATCCCTTGTTTCTGGTGGATCTTGAGTTAAATGAATGATGGGGGAGTCTCTTACTTGAGGTGGACTATCACCCTCTTGTGATTCATTAGTGAACTCCTCAGGTTTAGAAGTAGAGTAGTCTTTCTTAACATCTAATTTCTCCTCAATCATCCCTTCCAATTTATTGGACAAGGTGCCATACATTTCAATCATTTTCTCCATCCTTTTGAGATAAGGGAGATCAGGGAAAAACCCAACAAAAGAAATTTTAGCAGCCTTGAGTTGAGCCTCCAGATTAAGCAAATCAAAATACTTAGTCCATCTCCTTTGAGCCGCATCTTCATCCAACAAATTTCTGATCACATCTTCTTCATCCAATCCCTCATGTTCTCTGATTGTGTCAATATTTGAAATTAATGTCATCCTTACAGTCTTAATAAAATCTACATGATCAACATACCAGAAGTCATTTTGAAATGATTGAGCCAACTGCTGAACTTTGGCAATGCCCTCTTTCTAATCAAGAAACTACAAACTCTGAACTACCTTGGCATGAATGTACCTTTCCTGTGAGGGTCCAAGTGTTCCTTATCAGTCCATATCAATTTCAAGATGAATGCTAACATGGAATCCCTTGGAGGCACAAATCTTGGAAGGAGATGTGGGGGTTACGGGAAACCATAAACCCTAAGAATAGTGAAGTTTTCCCCAAGGTAGTAGTCACCCCAATTATGGTTTCTAGGCACTTGTCTTCAAACTGCATTGGCCTTAAAAGCCTCAAGACCTTAGTTGATAATATTACCACATTTGTGCCCAACAACCCAAGAATTGGATAAACAAAATAATTTTGAAACAAAGAAAAATTACACTCATTAGAGGTATAGTTCCAAGCTCTGAGCCAATATTGCACTGGATTGGGATGGCCTTCAAATGAGAATCTCAACTTTAGAATACTTGCATCCAAACTATCAACATTGAAATATAGAATTAAATGCATTAAGAGAGAATAATGCATAAACCTAATGGGTCTCTTATTCTCCTTAATAGTTATCAGACCCTCATGAATTCTATCAATCACATACTAAATGTACTCTTAATCAGTGTTTGCATGGGAATTCTTGATATCTAGGATAATCATTAAAAGATCAAGAGGAAACATCTATGGATCACCATCTATTCCTAGAACCCTACACAATCCATGGCACAAGACTTTCATATAGAAACTGAGGTTCTTAGGGAGAGTGGCTATATATTTACCCTATTTAGGCATGTGCTTGCTTATTTGACTCTTCACAGTCCCCACATTACTCATGTATTTTTTCCTCTATTTCTGTAGGTCAATTTTAGTGGAAGAGGAAGCAAAGAAATCAAAGGCTTTCATAAAAGAGCCCATATATAAAGTCATCGGGGTAGATTGGTCTTCTTTTCTGATTGTTTTTGAGATAGCTTCATATAATCTAGATAGCTCAATGATAAGGTCAACATCAAGAAAAAAATCAGGGATAATTAACTTAGCCATCCCTAAGGCCCAAGCATTTCAAATTGGTATAGCCTTACTCTTATTATTGTAAAAGTAGGTAAAAATAGTGTAACCTGATCTGGAGGGAGTGATAATGTCTCTACAATTCTCCATTAGATCTTTAAAGGCCTCATCATTCACCTTCTTGTTTTGGTTGGACCTCAGAAGTAGTTTGATAAACTCATCTAAGTAATTGGGTTTCCCCCTCTCCTCACCACTGTGTTCTTTAGCTTGTCCACTAGATGACGCCATGCTTGCTTCTAGTTGACTCATTCTTTAATATGAATGCTTCAGCTCTACAAACTCTTCTAACTTCATAGTTAATGCCTTTTCTTTGGAGAACACTATTCACTTCAGAAAACTTTGATCACATAAAATAATGATGTCCTGGCTATATATCATTGAGAATTGAATGTGTGCAGTTGCAAAAATCATTACAAATCCATCTTATATCACCTTTGCATTCAATTCTGCACCTTATCAATTTCAAATCTAGGCTAGCCATGGTGTGGATGTTGACAGGTTGATTTAAAGCTTAGAAATAAAGCACAAAATAAATGATTACAACTTTTGGCTTTAAAACCCTCATTAACTGATAAAAACCCTTGTTTAAATCTGATTGGGTGTCATTCTACTTTTTTCTAGGTTGGCAATGTACTTTTCCACATAGGCAATGACACATAACCTTTCACTAATGAACTCTTAACCTGGCTTGATTCAAAGATCCAGTGAACAAAAGCTTCTCCAATCTCTAAATAAAATGCCAACTTTGGGTTAAACTTGGAGATTCAATAAAAGAGCCATTCACATGATCTTGAAATGGTTTCCTAACTCATGGTTTCATTTGGAGATTCAGTGACCACCGTTGATCCCAAAGATGATCAATGGTCCTTGGATTAAGCTTTGAAACTGATGACAACTCCCTCACTATTTAGAGAATAGGTGACTAAAGGCGTTCTCCAGTTCTTGCAATTTGAAAATCAACCATGGTTTGATTTAGAGAATAGGCAACTAAAGACTTGTCCCATTCTTACAATCCTTTACTTAAGCTAGCAACCATCTAGAGATCTAGTGAACACTACCTTTTTTGAACCCATGCACTTGAAACCTTTACCATAGTCAAATCTGGAGATTCAATGACAAGGAAATATATTAATCTTGGAATGCCTTGCTTAAGTCATGATTCATCATGAGACTTGGTGAACAAGGTAATCTCGTAGTCTCTAAATAAAATACTTAACCCTAGGTTCATTATGAGATTGGTTGACCAAAGGTATCCACTAGTTCATTGAGTGCTTTCCTTAACTTGAGTTTTGTTCAGAGATTAAGCATTGGTTGTAGATCTTGGGAATAATCAAAGGTTGTCACTAAGTCACCAAATCTTTTAAACCTTTATCTTTGCTTTGTTCACTAAATAACTGAAGGACTTGGGACTTCACTAACTAATCATAAGATTTCATGAACACTTGATTCACTTAATCGCAAAATGATTTGGAACTTCACCATATTTTCCTAAGATCCAACGAAAGTAGAGAACTTTTTCCTTTGTCAGATTACTTTATCAGAGCCACCAAACTTAGTGAACATGAGATTAAGACTCAGTCACTGAATCACCAAATAGCTTGCTATAGGGCCTATTCTTTGTGATATTAAAACATCATCGTTGATCTTAAAGATGATCAATAGTCTTCGTTGAGTCGCCAAAAAACAAAGAGCAAGACCACTCAATTCAGCAATTAAGAGATAATTTCTACGCCCATTCGCTAAATGTTAAGAGCAAACCACCAGGAAATAAGAGAACAAGAGACTACATAGTCACTGAATCACTAGATAAGAGACTAATCGTGACATAGACTAGGAGATTCAGCAACTAAGGAAAAAGTTTAACAAGGACTCACCACTATCACTAGTTCGCTAAAAGACTTGAAGGCATGAAAAATATTGTGCGATTCAGCGAACACAAGGGGAAGAATGACCATGTACAAATTGGGAGACTTAAGTGACCAAAAAGCAATGCACAAATATAAGGATCTAGGGCACACTCAAGACGAACAAAGGAATTTATCTTACCAAGGCAAAAAAAACATAAGGCAAGGGTTTTCCAACATAAAAATGACAGATTTTGAGAAATTCTAAAACCCTAAACTAGATGAAGACACATGTAGAGATAAAAAATATGACCTAAAGAAAAAATCTCAGAAAACCTAAAATATACCCAACAAACGTGAAGTCCTCCAATCACATGAGTGTGTCCACAAACAGTACAAAAGGGCCCAAGGACAACAAACCCTAGCCTATGAATGTAGACAAAAGCACCCAACCAATGAAAAACATTCCACACCCTCACAAATCCATTTGAATCATCATCCTCATCCTCATTCATGTCTCTTGTAACAAAAAAATTTGAAAGTCCCTCACTCTTGCTCAAACACTCCATCATTTTCAAAAATCTTGTATTAATCTTTTGATTACTTAATAATTTTTGTATATAATTTTAAAGCTATTTTATATATGAACATTTCATGTTATTTTCTATATTAAAAATTATTTCATGTAACTTTTAAATTATTAATTCTATCATAATCTAGCATTGTTATTTTATTTTTATTTTTTAAAACTACATAAATTTTATGAACTTATATGTTATTTTAATAATTTAGTTTTTAAAAACTTTATAAATTCTTTCAAAACATATATTTAATATATTTTAATTATTGTATTCATGACAGAACATCCTATGCACCTTATTAAATCTCCATTCACACCCAACACATTTCATTTTTTGTATGTGTGTGTGTGTGTATTGTTAGAAAGTAAAGTCCAGCAAGATAACTGAGAGGGGGGGGGGGTGAATCAGTTATCTGATAATTATAACATTAATCAACTTCAATAGAATTTAACCATATAAGCAATGTAATCAACAACCATAGAAAGATATTCATACACAATAACACAATGACACAAGATATGTTGACTAGGGAACCTCTTGATCAAATAGTAAACCCCGATGGGAATGATGCCCACAAAAGATGCACTAATATGAATATTCCTTGTGAAAGGATGGACTCTTTTAGGAGTCTTGTGAAACACATTTAGTACATATGAGTCCCTATTAGGAGACTTTGAATCCATGCTAAAAGATTCTAACCCGGTTAGGAGTTATGGAAGACAAAAGGATCCACTGCCCAAACAGCTTCAATGGAAAGATCACTGAACACACTATCCAACTGATCTCTAGATTATTCAATAGAATAATATTAAACTATTACTGATCTTCAACAATATGTTACCTCTTCTTTGACTGTGCCAAATTGCACTTACTGCTATACCATATCTCAGATTCAAATCTCTGTACCTCGCATACCTTCTTTCCACAAATTTGCTTTCACAATTTCATTCACTCTTTTCTTCAATTCATTTTCTTACATTAAAACAAGGAAAAAATTCCTTCATTGATACCAAAATCAAGTAATTACAAATGAGTCAGCATCCAAATTACAAAATAAAAGTTTCCACACGTTACATCAAAATTACACAAAATTGTCAGCTTCCAATCACTATAATCCTTTACTCACGCGACCTCAAAGTTTGCACTGTCATCCATGTCACTATCAACATGTCTTCAAATGCTCTCTAACTGTGTATAACCAAATTCCATCCTGATTAGGAGATATCATCCAATTTCCAAAAACTGCTACTCAGGAACACTGCCTGAATACTGCTTCCACTGAAATGCTCATAACTTTCATGAATAAATGAATTACTATCTTCACTCTTAACCATGAACATATAAAATATCATAGACTAAATCCTCAACATCACATAGCTTGATCTCCAATATCCCATGTGTGCTAATCCAAACACTGTCTTCTCCTATGCTAATCTCGGTAGATCACTGTGTTGACATCAATGACAATCACAGTCATGAATGCAACAAAAACTACTACAGAATAGTTGCTAATACTCCCATAGGATATATTCATCATTCATTCTTAATAATCTCCCCCATTGGCATTGATGGCAACATAGATGAAAAACATCCAATGTTCCATAAATCCAACACTGCAATACAGCTGCTCTGAAAAATATTTTCAAGTCCTCTTCATCAATCAAGTCTTGCTTTGTTTTCCCATTCAATTCTCTCCAACAAATGGTACAAATGGTTTTTCATGTACACTTCTCCCCCATTGACATCAATGACAAAAATTTCATCATTATGTCAACAACAACTCCAATGTCAAAAGACACTGTTCAGAAAATACATTCACTAGAGTCCTGATGACTTAGCTCAAATACACATACTCCCCCTTAGAGAAAGTACCAACATCCAGTCTAGAAGAAAGATAAGGCTCATATACCTTTGGATGAATGCAACAATATACATTAATTCTCAAAAGTAGGCTGGGGCATAACCCCAAGCATACCTCTCAGATAATCAAATGTATCCTTAGGAAAATTTTTTGTAAATATATCTACAATCTTCTCCTTTGTGCTTATGTATTCAAGTCTCACTTCTTTCTCAGCAACTTTCTCTCTTACTAAATGATACTTAATCTCTATATGCTTTGTCTTAGAATGCAATACAAGGTTCTTAGACATACTAATTGTGCTGGTGTTATCAAAATGTATAACAATAGGATCAACAAATTTTATTCCAATATCTTTCAGCATCTGCTCCATCCAAATTATCTAGTTACAATTGTTTGTTGCTGCTACATACTCTACTTCTACTATGCTTTGTGAAATAGAATTATGCTTATTTCTTAACAAAGAAACCAATCTTCCTCCAAGGAAAAATGCTCCACCATTGGTGCTCTTTTTATCATCAACACTTCCTCCCCAATCAACATCTATATATGCACATAGGGAAAAATCATTAGATTTTTCATACCATAATCCATAGTCCATTGTGCCTCTTAAATATCTTAGTATCCTCTTCACTGCTGCATAATGTGATTCTCTAGGTTCACCTTGAAATCTTGCTACAATTCCAACTGAATGTGCTATATCAGGTCTTGTATGTGTCAAGTACTATAATCCTCCAATCATAGATCTGTACCTTTTATGTTCAATTGTAGGAGTCTCATTTGTGCTAGATAATTTATGCCTAGTTACCATAGGTATTCCAACTAGTTTACAGTTCTCCATTCCAAATCTTTTCAAAAAAGCATTCAAGTACTTTTTCTGACTTACAAAGATTTTTTTGTGTTATCTACAATCCCAAAAAATATTTCATTTCACCAATCATACTCATTTCAAATTCAATCTTCATTTCATCTACAAATTTATCACTGTCTTCATCTTCTCCTCCAAAAATAATGTCATCAAAAAAAATAACTACAATCAACAAACCATTTTCAATTTCTTTTGTGTATAGGTTACTATTAGCTGTTCCTTTTTTAAATCCCAATTTTATCAAATACTTGTCCAATCTTGCATACCAAGTTCTAAGTGCTTGTTTTAGTCCATATAAAGCTTTCTTCAGTTTACATACCATGTATCCTTCTTGAGTTAATGGAAAACCTTCAGGCTACTCAATGTAGACTTCTTCCAACTCTCCATTCAAAGATGCCAACTTTACATCCATTTGATATACTTTGAACTTCTTGTAAGCTGCATAGGCCAAAAACATTCTTACTGCTTCAATTCTTGCTACTAGTGAAAAAGTTTATTCATAATCAATTCCTTGTTGTTGTGAGTATCCTTTACATACAAATCTTGCTTTGTTCCTTACTACTTCTCCTTGTTCATTCATCTTATTTCTGAATACCCATTTTGTTCCTATAACATTCTTATCTTTAGGTCTAGGTACCAATTCCCATGTTTTGTTCTTTTCAATCTGATCCAGTTCTTCTTTCATAGCTTTAATCCAATGTTCATCTTCACAAGCTTCACTAGTAGATTTAGGTTCAATTGAGAAATCAGACATAATTTTTCTTGTACCTTATTTCGAGTTAGAACTCTTTTTTCTATGCTTCCAATAATCTTCTCAATAGGATGATTCCTTGACAAATTCTTGTTAGATGTCACTATCTCAGATCTCACTTCAGGTGTCGATTCTTCAATGATCTCACTGTGGATTTCATTCAACAAATCACTATCAGTTTTATAGAATAATTCAATAGTCTCAATGTTAGGTCTAGGATGAGTTCCTTCATCTGATTCATAATCAAGCATTCTTTCCTAAATTTTAAACATTTCATCAACTTTAACATTTGTGTTCTCAACAATAGTCTTAGTTCTCTTATTGTAACTTCTATAAGCTTTTCTTTTCAAAGAATATCCAAGAAATATACCTTCATCACTTCTAGGATCAAACTTTCCAATATCATCATCTCTCTTTATATAACATTTGCTTCCAAAAATTCTAAAATACTTAATTGAGGGTGCATATCCAAACCATAATTCATAGGGTGTCTTGTTTGTGTCTTCATTGATTTGTACTTTGTTCATTGTATATACTATTGTGTTCACTGCTTCTCTCCAGAATATCTTCACCAATTTATTCTCAAACAATATAGCTCTTGTTTCTTCAGTCATTGATCTATTTCTTCTTTCTGCAATACCATTTTTTGGAGGTGGCCTAAGGGCTTAAAATTGTCTCTTAATACCATTCACTTCACAAAAGGTGTTAAATTCTCTAGAAGTAAATTCTCCACCTCTATCAGATCTCAAACATTTAATCTTCATTCCAGATTCATTCTCAACTTTATTTTTAATGATCTTAAACTTATCAAATGCTTCAAAATTTTCTTTAAGAAATGCAATCCACATCATTCTTGTAAAATCATCAACAAGAATCATAAAATGCCTTTCTCCATAGAATCCTCTAGTCCTTGTAGGACCACTCAAGTATGTATGAATAATCTCCAACTTCTCTTCTGAAGTAAACTTCTTATTGGGAAATGAACTTCTCTTATGTTTAGCCATCACACATTCCTTGCAAATCATGTTAGTAGGCTTCATAATTTTAGGCAAATCTCTTACTGCAAGTGTAGTACTCACTTTCACAATGTTATCAAAATTTGTATGAAAAAATCTTCTGTGCCATAACCAATTTTCATCAATCTTAGTAATCAAACATGTCATCTCAGTAGGATTCAATTGAAATACATTACATCTTGTTCTAGATCCAGAACCAATCAAATTTCCATCTTTTTCTTTTATCACACATGTTTTCTCAATAAACCAAACTTGATATCCCTTATCAACTAACTATCTAACACTCAAAAGATTATGTTTCAAACCATCCACAAAGTAAACATCATCAGTATTAGTCTTTCCATCAAGAGTAATAGATCCTATACCTTTAATCAAACAAGGTGCATTGTTTCCAACTCTAACAACCCCTCCATCATAATTGTTAAACTTTATGAACTTTATCATGTCTCTAGTCATATGATGTGAAAAACCACTATCTATAATCCAATCAGCTTTCATTTCAACTTGAGAAACTAGGGATTTTTCTTCCTTAACCTCTATTTCAGGATTTTCTTCTTTAATTGCTACAAATCCTATATCATCATTATTCTCAGTATCAGTTTCACTTAAGGTTCTCTCTATACTAGCTTCAAGTTCTTCATCATTTGCATAATAACATTCCTTAGGTCTTCTAGGCTTAAAATTATTTCTCTACTTTTTAACTCTCTTAGGACATTTAGATGCAAAATGACCATATTCTTGACATTTCCAACATTTAAAAGTTTTCTTACCATTTGGTTCTCTCTTCACAAGCAAGGCAATACCTTCTTCAATCTTCATGTCTTCTTTATTTCTAGATCTGGTACTACCAGCATAATCTCTATTCACAGTGATGCTTCTTGACAAAGTAGGGTGAACACTAAGAGCACTGAATGTTGTCTCCATTTTAGGCAAGTCTCCTAATAACCTTAGGTTCATCTATGTTGCTTCCAATCTTCCAAGAAGAGTCTCTCTAGTAAAATTTGAAGTACAAGGTATAACTTGTTCAATTATCTTTGTTGTCTTCTTAAATGCAGGAGTCAATGTCCTTAGAATTTTCCATATCACTTCATTCTCAGTCTTTGTTCCTCCACAAGATTTTATACCTAAACAATTTTTTACATTTTACCAATATAGCTTCTAACATATTCATCTTTCATCATTCTTATATCATCAAATACACATATCCAATTATGTAATCTGACTTTCTTTGCATTTTCATCACCTTCAAAAGTAGAGTGTAAAGCTATCCAAATTTCATGAGATTTTTTCAAATATTTTGTCTGACTGTACTCATTCTCTGAGAGGGATGACAAAAGTGCTTCTCTGGCAAGTATGTTACACATGAATAGATCTCTTTCATCATTAGTACATGTTTCAAGATTATCCTCATCAATGATAGTATTTTGATTATTTTTAATGAACCAATAACCTGGTCCTAAATACAGTAGGTGTATCTTCATCTTTTCTTTCCAGCTGTCAAAATTCACTCCATCAAACTTAGGGCTTTCTTTCTTGCAATTTTCCATCGATCTCCTTAAGCTGTTAAACTTTTCTTTCAAGGACCTGCCGCTCTGATACCAATTGTTAGAAAGTAAACTCCAACAAGATAACTTAGAGGGGGGTGAATTAGTTATCTGATAATTATAACCTTTATCAAATTCAACACCATTTAACCATATAAGAAATGTAATCAACAACCATAGAAAGATATTCATACATAATAACACAATGACATAAGATATGTTGACTAGGGAACCTCTTGATCAAAGATTAAACCCCGGTGGGAATGATGCTCATAAAAGATGCACTAATATTAATATTCCTTGTGAAAGGATAGACTCTGTTAGGAGTCTTATGAAATACATTCAATACATATGAGTCCCTGTTAGGAGACTTTGAAACCCTACTAAAAGATTCTAACCCGGTTAGGAGTTATGGAAGATAGAAGGACCCACTACCCAAATAGCTTCAATGGAAAGATCACTGAACATACTATCCAACTAAACTCTAGATTATTCAATAGAATAATATCAAACTATTACTAATTTTCAACAATATGTTACCTCTTCTCTGACTATTCCAAACCGCACTTACTACTACACCAAATCTCAGATTTAGATCTCTGTACCTTGCATACCTTTTTTCCACAAATTTGCTTTCACAATTTCATTCACTCTTTTCTTCACTCAATTCTCTTACATTACAACAAGGAAAAAATTCCTTCCTTTATACCAAACTCAAGTAATTACAAATGAGTTGGCATCCAAATTACAAAATAAAATTTTCCACATGTTACATCAAAATTACACAAAACTGTCGGCTTCCAATCACTATAATTCTTTACTCATGTGACCTTAAAGTTTTCATTTTCATCCACATCGCTATCAACATGTCTTCAACTTCTCTCTAACTACACATAACCAAATTCCATCCCAATTAAAAGATATCATCCGATTTCCAAAAACTGCTACTCAGGAACACTGTCTAAATACTGCTTCCACTGAAATGCTCATAACTTTCATGAAT
Organism: Chamaecyparis obtusa; assembly: GCA_027943335.1. Lineage (NCBI taxonomy): Eukaryota > Viridiplantae > Streptophyta > Pinopsida > Cupressales > Cupressaceae > Chamaecyparis > Chamaecyparis obtusa. Next base: position 159,403 of record BSBK01004460.1, read on the forward strand.
AAATGAATTACTATCTACGCTCTTAACCATGAACATATAACATATCATAGAGTAAATCCTCAACATCACATAGCTTGATCTCAAATAGCCCATGTGCCCTAATCCAAACATTGTTTGCTCCTGTGCTAATCTCGGTAGATCACTGTGTTGACATCAATGACAATCACAGTCATGAATGTAACAACAACTACTACAGAATGGCTGCTAATACTCCTCTTACCCAAAATTTCCCATTTCATACAATTTTGGCCATAGGCTAGGCTCTATCCAGCATTTTTGTAAAATCTTGTTGAACACCTTGAAATTTTCATGGGTCTATGACTTTTCCTCTGGTCTTTGCAAATTGTTAACTCTCTAGTCTGATAGCCATTAAATTTGAAAATGTGACCATTGAGAAGGAAAACCCTATGGCCTACTCTATTTTTCCATTACCTTTTTTCAGCCACTTAAGTCTTCATTTTGCATGTGCGCTTTTCCATAATCGGTTAGTCACGAGATCTCTTAAGCTAAAAAGAATATGCATTTCTATCTCCTGATCTTGCGACTACCTTTTATCTCTTAATCTCCTAATCATATGGAATATTCCATTTCCATTCAAAAACTCAGTGATTTCTCTTTAGTCATGAAATATCTCAATGAAATCCCTTCAGTCGAGAAGTCACAAGAGTTAACCATGGTTAGCCAGATCTTCATGAGACTTTGAGTTTGCTCAGTCGAGAGGTCACCAGATTTGATTATGGTCGAGAGGTGGTCTACTTAGGACAAAGTATAGTGCAATGATAATGTTCCACATGTCCAGTGGGCTTGAATGTAGAAAGGTTCAGTCGCCAAGTCTCTGGATCTGACCACGGTTATGTGGGGCTTTATTTTTCTTCAGTCGCAAGGTCTCATGAAGGTAATGAGTTAAGTTAATTCATCTGGTGACTTGGAGACTTGTAGTTCAATTGTGTGGTCTCATAAAAAACCTAGGGTCAAAGATTTCATCTAATGATTTGGAGATTTAAGAGAAAAGGTAACTCAAGGTCAATGCACAGTTAGTTCAGACAGCAAGGTAGGATGACGGACAATAAAATATCATAAGGTGCCACGTGTCTCTAGCAAGCCCAGGCTCTATAGGCTCGGTCTCTTAGTCCCATGAAGTAGACTAAATATTCCAATCCATTCAGTGACAATGAAATTTTCCTTAGTCGGGTGATCTCGGATTAGAAGTGGAATATTGTTTCTATCGGGCAACTTGGAGGTTAAGGTGTAGTCGCTAGATCTCTGAATTCAAATACATGGTAAAAGTTGAATCAGAATCCCTTCAGTCACAAAGTCTTAGGAAGGTAATGAGTTAAGTTAAGATGTCTCAAAACCTAGAGACTTAAGTGTTGTTGCTAGATCTCCAAATATTATTCACCGATTCAGCAACTGAGGCTCAATCGGGTGATCTTGTAATGCAGAATGAATATTCTATGAAGTCATGAGATCATGAGATTTATGCAGTTGGTTAATCACTTGGCACAAAAGGAATATTCCAAAGGATTAGGAGACTTGGATATTAAAGGCTTAGTCATGTGATCACTTGATTAAAGGCAGAGGTTAGAGCTGGGTCAGATTTCCTTCAGTCAGGGAGTCTCATGATCAAACCCAGGGTTAGAAAAAGTTCACGAGACTTGAAATTTTATACAGTCGCCCAATCTCCAAATTTTCTATGGTTAAGATAGGGTGGGTCAATTTCAGAATAGTTGGTGGTTGTTAGAGCTGACAAAGTAGCCAAAAGAAAATGAAAGGGTGGCAGAATGTGCCCAAGTTTGTAAGTTCAATCGGGTGGTCGCTCAATGAAAGGGGAATATTCTTTTCTATCTAGTGATTATGAGATTGCCTTTAGTCGAGTAATCTCCTAATGAGAAGGAATATGAAAAATCTATCAAGAGACTCAATGACTATCATTTGATCAAAGAAAGGATCAATGCTTGTTGTGTAATCACTAGAATAAGCTAGAGTTAGTGAAAAGGTCATGAGATCCAGCGACTAAAGGGAAAAGAGGACCTGAGGTTAAGTGCAGAGTTAAGGTTAAAGTCCAAGATGGTGCCCGGGTAAATTAAAATATCTACGGCCATGTTTTAAAATTGCATCAGATTTGATTCTCGGCCATAGATACAAGTGTCACACCTTCACTGACTGTTGTCTTTTAAAGATTTTAAAATTCAAATATCTGATCTAAACAGTTATGGCCAACCTGACTTGCAGAGAGGTAGATGGATCAAGGCAGCTCATCTACAGGCAGATATAGTAATGAAATGGACAGGGAGAGACAGATATCTGATCGGCCAAGATATTTTCAAGGATGCATTTATGATCAGAAATGATAGAATTAGGGTTTCCATTATTCTATGAAAATCTATGTAACCCTAATTAGATTTTTTGCTCCTACCTATGTGTAATAGAAGAGATGTATATATTATTTTTTAGAGCTCTTGGAGCTTAGAGTTTACCTTCTGGAGAGTGTTACTTTTTGAAAGAGTTTTCCTTTCTTAGAAGTTATCTATGGCATTCTTTCTACCCTCTAGCCCCTACAGTCTATAATCTTTCATTGATTTCTTAGATATTGCAAAGGCATTTTGTGACATTCTTTTTGTACCTGTGCTTTCTTGTCTAAGTTTTCTCTTATTGAATATGATATACTGGCTTTGTTAGAGAAACCTTGGAGTTCCAGAGCCCTTCTTTCTTTTAGCTTATTTGTGTACTATTATGTCTAATTTGATTTGAATGATTTTTTGGGTATACTTCAACCCCCTCTCATTCTATCTCATTCCTGTGCCCTTTTGCTGAAGAGAACGTTTGCTTGCAGGTCACAATCTATGTCTTTTTTTTAGACCCCTCTATGAAACACTTATGAAAACCTATTTAGAAAGATTGTGTTCTATTAGATTTGAGAGCTTTCATGCTAGTTTGGTCATTGTATTGTTTTCATTTCATTTTTGGTGTATCACCTAGTAGGATAGTTTGCTTTCAGTCATTTCCCTTCAGCATTCCTTCTATCCCTTTTCCCTCAAGAATTTACTTTCCTGTCAAGAAGAAAATTAAGGTGATTATCCAAGAGGAACCAACCTAGAACCTAGAGGTCTCATCTCAATTAGCATAGGTCCCACACCTGGAGATGATTCCCATGTTATACTAGGTTATCAAGACCAAGAGAGTTTGAAACAAGGGTGCAAACTTAGTGTATAACAATTCTGGCATGCCCAGTGGGACTACAAGTTCAAATTTATGTTCAAGGTGCTCCTATAAGTTCAAAATCTTAGATTCAAAGATATCCCACTTTGGGCATAATAATTCTGACTACAACAAAATAAGTCTATTTTGCAAATGATATGCTATCTTTGATATGTTGATAACATACTATAGACCTAGAAGAGGTCATTTTGTTGCATATTTGGCGACTTTGGAAGGTCTAATAGTTTCAAGGATCAAGTGCTGGTATGTTTCAAATCTTTCATATTCAAATTCTAGCTAATTGCATAAGTACACATGTCAAGTTATTATGGACAGTTAGGTTACTCACAATCCTATTATGAGAAAAATGCTCAATGGGCCAATCATCAACCATATGAAAATCACCCAAATCCTTCCTTTAACCCAAGCTTCCATAATATACAAGGCCATCAATATATTCAGTATGCCCCTAATCAATACACCTCTGCATAAGCTTATGAGTAGGCCCTCCAACAAGAGAGATCATGGGCGCAAAGGGCACAACAAGAAAATCAAAGCCAACTACCCCATCTTTCTTACCACCCACCCACCCCTTCTCAGCCTAATTGGTAGTAGATTCAAAGCTTAAATTTGATAAAAGAGCAAGAGAAGATAAAGAATATGTTTCTTGATATGATTGAGCAAGTGTCTGAGATCAGGGAGTAGCAGGAGATGGACGCTCAAAGTTATGAACAAGGGTCAGTTCCCTACCAAGTGGTAGAGGCTCTTGTTGATGAGAAACAAATGAGACAATTTCAAAAAGAGATTAATCACCTAGCTGATATTGAGTCAGCAAGGCTAAGATCAAAAATTGCTGAACAAGAGGCTCCTAAACCTAAGATCCCAAGCTAGAGGACCCATTTGTCTCAAGATCCTACACATGAAGAGCCTACAAAGTGTTCATTTCCAAGCTTTAGGAGTACCCTTCAAGAGTCTAAGCCTATTTTGGAGCAATTGCAACCTTATGGTGGTCTGCAAAAATATAAGGGCTATATTGAGATAGAGCAACACCAAGATGACAAGGCCTTCAGTTTTCCAAGCTTCAAGATAAGTATGCCTTCTATGTCTACCCTTGAGCCCCTTCAATTTCACATCCCAAGTTTTAAGGCAATGAAATCTTCCCAAGGCCCTATACTTGAGATTTAGTCTACCACTCGACAAGAACAGTCTATTCAAGAAAATTGTTTATCTCAAGAGGCCCCTCTAGACTCTCAAGATGATGAAGTGTCATGGATACCCCAATGGACTCTACCTCCTAGCTGTCAGATGAAAACTCTTTCCAAAGATACTAGTCTAGTGTTTGAGCAAGGACCTATGGTAAATGAGCTTTCATGTGATGAGGAGGAGATAAAATCTAAGGTATCAGTGTTGAGTGATGACTATGATAGATTGGGACAACAAGATCAAGAAGTGGAGATTGATAATCAACCTGGTGTCTTGGTTGAATTATTTGATGAGCTCCCCCTCTTTGTTGATGATGAAGAAGAGACCATGCAATTACCTATGGGTGAAGATCAATCAGAACAAAAGGTTCACCATCAATAGGAGATTGATACAAGGGAAGATGCCATGTCCTTAATGGATGATTTTCCTAGTTTTGTTGAGAAAAATGAAGAGGTTATGATCATAGCCACCTCTGTAATATTGCAGCAGCTAGATGAGATTGATCTTGAGGATATGTTGGTTCATGAGCTTGATCCCATCTTTGAGGAGGAGACTTCCCAATATGCAGAAGATAACCAGAGCCTCAATAAAGATTGTTTGGGGAGCATCATAGGAGGTTTGTGTGTGGAACTTGATTATAAAGAGCCAGTCATTCCTGGGGGTCTTCAAGATATTGACCACTTTGATGAGCTCTTAGCCTATTTAAAAGGAGAGGATGATAGTCCCCTGACTATAGAGGATGAGTTGACATGGCTATCCATAATAAAGGGAAACCATGAAGATAAAGAAGAAACCATCAAGGAAAGTCTTGCCTTCAAAATTTTGAGAGGCTGCCCTATCAGATACTTGGCCCAGAAGGAGTTTACTAAGACATCTCCATATGATCAATTTGAGGTTAGTAAACTTGATCCTATCTTTGCAAAGGCAGATCATCATCATTTGATAAATTTTTATGTGCCTCATATCCTTGTAGCTATCCTTATGCATTCAATGCAAAATATCCTAATGAGGAAGGGTATTTATTTTAGCCTACCAGTGAATGGTTTTGTTTGACCAGTTTTATGTACTGGTTAGTTTAGGTTAGGTGAGTTTTCATGCTTTTTCTTTTTTCTAGTTTAGTTTTCTTACTTTTCAAGAAGTGCTTGAGCATAGTTTTTGTTCCCCTAGTTCCAAGTCTCTCTCTCTATCAAGAAAGTTTTACATTTCTGAGACAACTCCATGCCCAATTAATTGCATCTAAGGTCACTAGTTTCCAATGTCTAGTAGGCTAACATCTAGCAGAAATCACCAAAATGTTACCCAAAATTTCCTGTTTCATACAATTTTGGCCACAGGCTGGGCTCTATCCAGCATTTTTGTAAAATCCTATTGAACACCTTGAAATTTTCATGGGTCTGTGACTTTTCCTCTGGTGTTTGCAAATTTTTAACTCTCTGGTCTAATAGCCATTAAATTTGAAAATGTGACCGTTGAGAAGAAAAACCCTAAAAACCCTATGGCTTGTTCTATTTTGCCATTACCTTTTTTTGGCCACTTAAGTCTTCATTCTGCATGTGTGCTTTTTCATAATCAGTTAGTCATGAGATCTCTTAAGCTGAAAAGAATATGCCTTTCTATCTCCTGATCCCATGACTACCTTTTATCTCTTAATCTCCTAATCATATGGAATATTCTATTTCCATTCAGTGACTCAGTGATTTCTCTTTAGTCGGGAAATCTCTCAATGAAATCCATTCAGTTGAGACGTCGCAAGAATTAACCATGGTTAGCCAGATCTTCATGAGACTTCAAGTTTTCTCAATCAGGAGGTTGCCAGATTTGATCATGGTCAAGAGGTGGTGGTCCACTTAGGATAAAGTGCATTGTAATGATAATGTGCCATGTGTCCAGTGGGCCTGGATGCAGAAAGGGTTGCTCACCAAGTCTCTAGATCTGACCACGGTTATGTGGGGTCTTTATTTTTCTTTAGTCGTGAGGTCTCGTGAAGGTAATGAGTTAAGTTAATTCATCTAGTGACTTGGAGACTTGTGATTTAGTCATGTGGTCTCATAACAAACCCAGGCTCAAATATTTCATCCAATGACTTGGAGATTTAAGAGAAAAGGTAACTCAAGGTCAATGCACAGTTAGTTCAGACAACAAGGCAAGACAATAGACAATAAAAAATCATAAGGTGTCATGTGTCTCTGGTGGGCCCAAGCTCTATAGGTTTAGTCTCTTAGTCATGTGAAGTAGACCAAATATTCCAATCCATTCAGTGATAATGAAATTTTCCTTAGACGGGTGATCTCGGAATAGAAGTGGAATATGCTTTCTATCGAGTGACTTGGAGGTTAAGGTGTAGTCGCTAGATCTTTGAATTCAAATACATGGTAAAAGTTGAGTCAAAATCCCTTCAGTTGTGAATTCTCAAGAAGGTAATAAGTTAAGATGTCTCGAGACCTAGAGACTTAAGTGTTGTCGCTAGATCTCCAAATATTATTTAGCGATTCAGTGACTAAGGCTCAGTCAGGTGATCTCATAATGCAGAATGAATGTTCTATGAAGTCATGAGATCATGAGATCATGAGATTTATGTAGTTGATTAATCACTTGGCACAAAAGGAATATTCCAAAGGATTAGGAGACTTGGAGATTAAAGGCTTAGTCACATGATCACTTGATTAAAGGTAGAGGTTAGAGTTGGGTCAGATTTCCTTCAGTTGGGGAGTCTCATGATTGAACCCAAGGTTAGAAAAAGTTCACGAGACTTGAAATTTTATATAGTCACCCAATCTCCATATTTCCAATGGTTAAGATAGGGTGGGCCAATTTCAGAACAGTTGGTGGTTGTCAAAGCTGACAAAACAGCCAAAAGAAAATGAAAGGGTGGCAGAATGGGCCCAAGTTTGTAAGTTCAATTGGGTGGTCACTCAATGAAAGGGGAATATTCTTGTCTATCTAGTGGTTACAAGATTGCCTTTAGTCAGGTAATCTCCTAATGAGAAGGAATATGCCAAAGCTATCAAGAGACTCAGTGACTTTTGTTCGATCAAAGCAAGGATTAATGCTTGTTGTGTAATTGTTACCCAATTTCTCCTATTCCATGCAAATTTGGCTAAGATCCATCCAAAGGTCTATGTTTTAGCCCTACCAAGCACCTCAAAAAATTTCATGGCCCTATGTCACCTCCTCTGGCCTTTGCAATTCATTTTTATTCCTTCGTCTAGAGGATTGAATTTTAAAAGTAGCCATTGTAGGCCAAAAACCTATAAACCCTAGGCCATGTTCTAATTCATAGTTACCTTTTTTGGTCACTTAAGGTTCCCATTTCAGCATGTGCGCATTTAGTTTCCTTTGTTCACTAGTTCTCTTATTCTTCCAGTGGTTATCCTTTTCTTCAGTGAACTAGTGAATGCACTGTTCTTGTGGTCGCTTAATCCCTAGTGGTTATGTTAAAATATCTAGCAACCCAGCACAATGGATTATTTCTTTTAGTCATGGAATCGCTAGACTGAGGCATGACTTTAATCTTTCCTGGGCCCTCTTTCCAGTTCTTTGTGATGTGGCATGCTCTGATTAGTCTGCAATGGTAGGTGACGTAGCACAGTGGGGTCATGACTTCCCAAAGGTTAAAAAAGAGACAAGATCAATGATCGGCGTTGCACCACAAGGAGAAGATGCAATTTTTTTAACATCACAGTATAGCAATGGCCATTGAATTTTCCTTTTCACTCAGCGCTGTAGGTTGTCAGTGGGTCCAGTGCCATGTGGTCTAAGTTGGCAGCTTCTCATTGGTCTGCATGATAATCACTGGTAGTTTGTCAAAGGGACTTGATGTCAGAGAAAAGGTGATCAATGGCTAGTGCATGATCAGAAGGAATCTTTTGAAGTTATGAGATCATGTGTCTGCCATTCGATGTGAATCTAGATTCTGAGTGGGTCTGTTGTTAGAAGCTTGCTGAGGTGTTTGCTGATAAAGCAAACAGAGTGAATGGTGTGTCGACATTTGCAATGGGCCTAGGGTTAACAAAGTATTTGGTGGCGCTGATAAGTTCCCTTTGGTCACTTATTCATGGAATGATTAGCCGTGCTCCAAATGATCTGGCGAATGTGCGAAATGCTTTATTCACAGAGTCTCTAAATGAATTAGTGAAGTCCTAATTGTCTTGCAACTTAGCGAATGTCTTCGATTGCTAGTTCACCAAATGCAGGTTGGGATTCTCGTAAAGGTTAAAAGGGTATCTAGCAAATACATGAATGAAGCCTTCTTGCATTTGTAGAGTACAACGGGGGTTAAGAAAAGGGCTCAGTGATTCAGCGAAATGCCTTGTTCACTGAATCACTTGACCAAACTAAGGTTTGACAAGGTATCTCATGACTTAGGATTTCTTTTAGTCACATGTTTGCTAGATGAACAAAAGGTTAAGTTTTCTGAGAACAAGTGGGACCGTGTGCTGATTTATCGCTGAGGTGTCTTGTTTTGATTGGCCCAGGACTTTTTGAAGGAGTTTATGACTATTTCAAGATGATCTGAGCTATTCATCTACTGGGGAGACCGTGATTGATGATCATGTTTTAAAATTTGACCTGCTAGCCGTTAAATTTGAATTCAAATATTCCTGCAAGGTTTTTGCTAGGGTTTTGATCCAGCAGTCGATTGCGACAAGATGAGTAGCTCGGAATTGAATGCTTTATTGCAGTTGCAGTTGAGAGGATGAAGATATGATCTAATTGCTGCCACTTGCTATTTTCTCAGAGTACCATATCAATATCCTCACACTGAAGAAGCATTAAGGTGGTACAAATTAAACCAAGATCAGATTCTAAGAATTCATGGTGAGTTCAAGTGTGAAAGGGTAGATGAATCAAGGTGGCTGTGTCTGCAAGTGCACTCAGTAAAGGGATATACATGCAAAGATTTTATCTGATTGGCCATGATGTTGCAGAGATGCATTTATGATCAGATTTATTTGAATTAGGGTTTGATTATTCTAATGCAAATTAATGTAACCCTAGTTAGTTTTTTTTTACTCCGACCTGTGTGCCAAAAGGGAGATGTATATATTGTCTTTTTTTGGAGCTTTTAGAGCTCAGAGAGTTCACATTTTGTGAAGAAGAAAGTCTCTTTCTTAGAAGGCTATCTGTGGCATTTCCTCTACCCTCTGGTTTTCTACATTCTGTAATCTCCCATTGATTATTTAGATATTGCAGAGGTATTTTGTGACATCTTCTCTATCCCTATGCTTGCTTGTCTAAGTTCTCTCTTATTTGAATTGAAGTATTTAAATGTTTTCAATGATATCTTAGGGTTCCTGATCCCTCTTGCTTTTCTGCAACTCATGTGTATTCCTGTGGGTGATTTAATTTGAATGCTCTTGTGGGTATACTTCAACCCCCTGACAATCTGTCTCATTCCTATACCCAGTTGCAGAGGTGAATGTTTGTTTGTAGGTCATAGTCTGTGTCTTTTGTTTAGACCTCTCTATGAAATACTTATGCAAGCCTATTTAGTGAGTTGTGATCTCCTAGACTTGAGTTGTTTACTAATTTCATCCTCCATACTACAATTCATACCATATTTTTGGTGTATCACCTAGTAGGTAGTTTGCTTTCAAGTCATTTCCCTTTTATGCATTCCTTCTATCCCTTTCCCTCCAAAAGATTTTACTTTTCATGTCAAGAAGCAAATTAGGGTGATTATCCAAGAGGAACCAGCCTAGAATTTGGAGGTCTCATCTCAATTAGCATAGGTCCCACACCTGGAGATGATTCCCATGTTATACTAGGTTATCAAGACCAAGACAGCTTGAAACAAGGGTGCAAACTTAGTGTATAACAATTTTGGCACAACCGGTGGGACTAAAGTTCAGATTTATGTTCAAAGGTGTTACTAAGATCAAATTCAAATCTAGAAGACTTCCCACATCGGGCATAACTTTTCTGACTATAAAATAAGTTCATTGTTTGAAGATTATGCTATCTCTGATATACTGACTGCATAATACAGACTTTTAGAAGTCTTCTATCAAGTATATCTGGTGACTCCACTGATTTCACAGATCCAGGCTACCTTGTTCAAAGTTTATGAGAAAGATTGAGACTAGAAGCTCAAAACCTACTAAATTTGTAGAGTTACCCTTAAAAAGGAGCTATAAGGGTAGAACAACTCAAGGAACATCTCCTGCAAGGAGAGCATAGTCTACACCTCCTGATACTTTAGAAAGGAGACCTTTTCCCTTTCATCTCAGAGGAAGAGGAAGATCTCTAACTAGAGATCTAGAAGAAGATTCAAATCTAGCATCAGATACAACTCACATAGTTGTTACTCAACAAATTTTAGCTCCTACAATGGCTAGATAGTTTGCCTTCACACCTTTCAACCAAGGAAGTCCATTAGCCTTTTTTCAACATCATGATGTGCCCTTGGTGGCACTAAAGAGTCTACCTGATTTCACGGGTGAAGGACAAACCACTGCTTTTGAGCATATAGGAGATGTGACCACTATTTGTAGCATACACAAAATAACTCATGAGGATGTAGCCACCAAATTATCAGCAGCCTCTCTAAAAGGTAAGGCTCTTGAATGGTTTAGAACTTTAACTATTGGCTCCATTACTTCATGGGATGAATTGGAAGATGCATTAAGTAAACATTTTGAGGATAAATTAGATAACTTGTCTTTGGTTTAGCAGTTGACAACCATTAAAAGAGACCCTCAAGAACAAATGATAGATTACAATAGTAGATTCCTCAAGACATGGAATAGAATCATAGTCTCAGTAAGGCCATCAGCTGACCACTAACCATGCTTTTCTATACTACTTGCAAAGTTTGAATGGTCAAATCTCTATCATGATCCAATCTATGGGTGGTACCTCTTTACCCCAGGCTTTTGACATAGTTGTTAGGGCTGGAAATTATTTAATCCAAGTAGGTATGATAGCTAGAAGGCCACCCATGCCCATCTTTCCTAGCCTTCAACCCATTGCACCTACACAAGTACCCCCATTTACCCCTATTCCCACCATATTAGCACCTCAAGCTAGTACTAGTGGTCAAGAGCTGAAGTCAAGTTTCTCTCAAGAGTTACAAGAAATCAAGAATAGTCAAGAAAGCAGTAAGCAAGAAATGACAAATTTGTTGCAAACCTTGACTAAAGAGGTCACAAATCTAAAGAGACAAGGGAAAGGAATCAGACCACCCTTTCAACCACAAGGCCAAGGTCCCAATCAGCAATATCAAAATCAGGGGCAGCCTTATCAACAAAATAGGCCACCATACCAAGGAGGTTACCAAGGACAAAGACAAAATTTTAATCAAAGACCATTCCAACCATATAACCTTGCACCTCTTAATTATACAAATCCAGTTAGGGATATGGTCCCTAGTCAAAACAATATGGCTATGGATAATGAATGGTGTTTCCCTTGTAATCAGACTCACAATTAGGCTACATGTTCAAATGGATGGATGAACCAAGATCTAATGGTTCAAAATGCCTCACAAGCTCAATCAGAGGCTTCTTCCAGTGGATCAATTCCTCAACAAGAATCACAAGAGAATGAGACTTCTCTCTTCAATTGGGAGCAACCAAACTTCAATGGAGTCAATGATGAATTTTTTGTTGCTGCCAACACAAGGGCAAAAAGAAGAGCTCAAGACATGGAGCGGGTAGACTCTAGCATTAAAGCTACTACATCTGCAGAGCCAATACAACAAGCTACTCCTATCACATTCGAGAAGGCTCCTACCATTACAAGAAAAGAAGGCCAACATTCCAAAGAGGTGGAGCCCATCATAGTAAAAGCACAACAAAAAGTACATACTGTGACACCTTTCAACATTGTAGACAACATGAAGAAGGTGAACATTACCATGTCTATGTGGGACTCTTTGGCTATCCCAGGGCAACCTGAGATTTTGAAAAGGGCTATGACTGAGATGACAATTCCTTAGCCTATAAAAGAAGCTGCAAAGCCAGTGTTGGTTAACACTAACCAAGGAAAGGAAGCTCCAAGTTGCAACTCCAAGGCTAATGCCATTCAAGGTAGGAACTCAAAACCACCTCACTTTTATGTATCTTTAATCATTGGAAAATATTTAGTACATAATTGTATGGTAGATAGTGGAGCTACTAGTACTGTAATGCCCAAGAAAGTAGCTGACCAATTGGGACTTAAATATGAACCCTTCCAAAAGAAGGTTACACAACTTGATGGATCCTCAGTCAATACTATAGGTGTGGCCAAGGATGCCAGTCTAATCCTCCATGCAAGTCCTAATTTTTCCATTTCAATTGATATATATATCATAGATCTCCCTGCATTATTTTCCATATGTTTGTCAAGGGATTTTATAGCCAAGATAGGAGGCTATCTTTCTTCTAATTGGTCTCATATGCTATTGCACACAAGATATGGTACCAAGGTTACCATTAAATCTGAGAAATTGGTAGCACATCATATAGAACCATATGTATCCAACATGATCAATGTAAGTTGCCCCATATTTGATGACAATGACTTCCAAACCATTGGAGAAGTAGAGACTAAGATAGAGAGTATCCCTAATATTTTACTAGATGAAAGAGCTTCAGAGGCCCAAGAAAATATTATTTGGGATTTTGGTTTAGGAAGTTATTTGATACAAGCAAGTGATGCCATAGAACCAAACCTTTTCAAGGATAGTGCTGATTCAGAGGATCAAAGTAATCAGGTTTGGGAATTAGTTTTTGATGGTGCTAGAAGCAGACATGGTTCTGGTGGTGGTGCTATGTTAGTGTCCCCAAAGGGAGAAAGGTACTACACAACTTTCAGATTTAGTTTCTCCTACACTAGCAACACTGCAGAGTATGAAAGCCTAGTCAATGGACTGGAGTGGGCTAGAAAAAGAGGGCTTAAGGCATTAAAAGTTTATGTTGACAGTGAATTAGTTGTCAGCCAAGTGAGAGGGATAAGTGCAACTAAAAATGACACTATGAAAGCATACAAACATAGATTTTGGGATGCAATTGAAGATTTCCAAGCTTTCAATATTGTTGCCATCCCTAGGAAGCTAAATCAAAATGCAGATAGATTAGCTGTTGTTGGATCTTAGTATGATATTCCTAATGGCATTTCAAAGGAGGAGACCCAATAGCATATTAAAGTGATTGTTAGACCCTCTATTCTTGATAATGATGTCAATTGGCAAGTGTTTGACAATGATGAACAAATTCTGCAATTCTTGTTTGAAGAAGATGTCTTCTCAGAGCATAATCAAGATAGGCTATCACAAAACTATGGTGACCAAGTGATACAAATCAAGTCTAATAAGATGCCTAGAGGTCTTGTCACCTTAGAGACTATCTTCAACAAGGATGACCAAGTTAAGAAGAATAAAGTAGGCTTGGTAGTTCAACAAGAACATTGTGTTGAACTAGAGTTGGAACCAGGTAAAATTTTACAATTTGGAAAGGTAAACAATGATTCAGAGAAGTAGGCTTACACCCAATTATTCAAAGAATTTGGTGATGTTTTTGCATGGCAATATGAAGACCTCAAAGGTTTTAATCCTATCCTTGCTCAACACACTATTGAATTAGAACCAAATGCCAAACTAGTAAGGCAAAAGCAAAGGCTTGTTAATCCCAAGCTTGAGCCACTTATGCATAAAGAAGTGCTCAAATTGATAGAGAGTGGTATCATCTACCCCATCAAGCATACTAGTTGGGTTTCCAACCTTGTTCCTATTAGGAGGAATAATGGGGAATTGAGGTTATGTGTTGACTTCAGGGATCTTAACAGGGCCTCTCTAAAAGACTGCCATCCATTACCCTCTATGGAATAAATCTTACAATGTGTCTCTGGATCCGAGAGATTTTCATTATTGGATGGCTATTTAGGATACAATCAGCTCCTAGTAAATGAAGAAGATCAATACAACACTGCATTTACAACCAAGTGGGGAACCATGGCTTATCAAAAGATGCCCTTTGGTTTGTCAAATGCAGGTGCTACTTTTCAAAAGGAAATGGATATGGCCTTTAAAAGCCTCATGTACAAGTTTGTACAAGTCTACTTAGATGACATAACTATCTATTCTAAACAAGCAGTAGACCATATCAAACATCTGAGGAAGATTTTAAAAAGGTGTAGAGAGTTTGGGATATCTCTTAATCCCAAGAAATGTGTGTTTGCAGTTCATGAAGGAAAATTGTTGGGATATGTAGTATCCAAAGAAGGAATTACAGTGGATCCTGAGAGAATTGCAGCCATCCTAGAGCTACCCTTGCTACATCATAAGAAAAGTCTCCAATCTTTCATAGGAAAGATTAATTTTGTTAGGTGTTTCTTGCCTAATATTGTAGATTTATTGAAGCCTTTGACAACCATGTTAAAGAAGAGTTCAGCCTTCAACTAGACCAAAGAAGGAAAAGAAAGTTTCCAAGCTATCAAAGAGGCCTTGATAGAAGCTCCTACTCTATTAAACCCAAATTTCAGTAAGGATTTTATCCTTTATGCTTATGGAGGCCAGGATGCTATATTTTCTATGTTGACTCAAGAAAATTTAGATGGATTGGAGCAGCCTATTGCTTTCTTCAGAAAAGGTTTGGAGGAGTATGAACAAAGATACTCTTTTGTAGAAAAACATGTACTTGCTGTGGTGAAGAGCCTTAAAAAGTTCAGATATCTATTGACACATAACAAGGTACATTTTAAGGTTACTCATCCAAGTGTCAAAGAATTTTTTCTCTACAAGGATCTAAATGAAAAAAGGTCTGGTTGGATCAGCAAGGTGATGGAATATGACATTGACATCCAAACCACCAAGCTGGTTAGAGGAAGAGGTCTTTGTGAGCATTTCACAGAGGATGAAAGTTCAAAGAAATCAGAGAAAATGGATGCATCTTTGGTTGTGCATTCTACAGAAGAACATGTCAAGGGAACAAGTTGGTTGCCTGGTATGATTCATTACTTAAAAATAGGACAATGCCCTACAAGCCTAGACTCAGCAAAAAGAAGGTATTATAGATTACAATCTGTTCCTTTTGTGTTGATAGATGAAGTTCTTTTCAGAAAGGATCATGATGGTGTCCTTTTAAGATGTATTGATTCAGAAAAGATAGTTGATTTCCTATTTGAATTTCATGATGGACCTTCTGGAGGTCATTTTTCTCCTAGGACTACTGCTTTTAAAATCATGAGGCCTGGATACTATTGGCCATCTATCTTTAAGGATAGTCATGATTATGTGAGAAAATGCATCAGGTGTGCCATGTTTGTAGAAAAAGAAAGGCTTGCAGCTTTACCCCTTCAGCCAATCAGAACAGAGCAACCATTCATGAAGTGGGGCATAGACTTTGTTGGCATGATTAATCCTCCATCTAGTGTAGGACACAGGTGGATAATCACTGCAACTAATTATTTCACTAGATGGATAGAGGCAGTTGCCTTAAAAGAAGCAAATGAGAGTGTTGTCTTAGGTTTTTATGATGATATAATTCATAGATTTGGCACTCTAGACTCCATAATATCAGATAATGCATTGGCATTCACAGGCCTTAAGGTCTTAGAATGGGCAATCAAAAATGGCATATATCTAAATACAAGTTCAAATTACTGCCCTCAAGGTAATGGCTTAGCAAAATCAACCAACAAGAACTTGATTAGGATAATCAAGGAGACTCTACAGGATAACAAAAGAGATTGGCATGCTAAATTGAAGTCTGCCTTGTGGTTAAACAGGATTACCCCAAAGAAGATCATTGGGAATTCTCCTTACATGTTAGTATATGGTAAAGAGGCCAATTTTTCCATTTCAACTGAATTGCCAGCTCTGGATTTGGCCACTCAATATTTTCTATTTGAAGAAGGAGATCCTTTACAGGTCAGGTATGCTCAGCTGATGGAAATAGAGGAACTCAGAGATAAATCCATGAAAGATATGGAATTTCATCAAGATTAGACAAAGAGGAGTTTTGATAAAAGGTCCAGGGTTAGAGGCTTCAAGATTGGAGATGTAGTCCTCAAGTGGGATGAATACAGATCAAGGCCTGGCAGACACACAAAGTTTGACTCTTTCTGGGGTGGACCATTTGTTATAATAGAATGCAAGGGATCTAATGCTTTTTAGCTATCAACTCTTGGAGGAGATGCCTTGCCTATTTTAGTCAATGGTTTCCACTTAAAGCCCTATTTTGAGGTTAATCCCTCCTTGTAATTCTCTGTAATTATGTTTCCCTGCTTTCTAGGTTAGTTCTTCCAGTTTTTCTAAGAAGTGCTCTAGCACAGCTCTAGTTTTGCCTCTTTGTCAAAGAGTTTTATGCTCAGGAATTGACCCCATGAAAAATGGATTGCATCAAGGTCATTGGTTTCCATGTCTAGCAGGCTGACATCTAGTAGAAATTGCCAAAATGTTACCCAATTTCTCCTATTCCATGAAAATTAGGCTAAGATCCATCCAAAGTTGCATGTTTTAGCCCTGCCAAGCACCTCAAAAAATTTCATGGCCCTGTGTCACCTCCTCTGGCCTTTGCAATTCATTTTTATTCCCTAGTCTATAGGTTTGAATTTTAAAAGTAGTAATTGTAGGCCAAAAACCCTATAAACCCTAGGCCATGTTCTAATTCGCAGTTACATTTTTCAGTCACTTAAGGTTCCCATTTCAACATGTGTGCATTTAGTTTCCTTTGTTCACCAGTTCTCTTATTCTCCCAGTGGTTATCTTTTTCTTCAGTGAACTGGCGAATGCACTATTCTCATGGTCACTTAATCCCTAACGGTTATGTTAAAACATCTAGTGACCCAGCACAATGCTTTATTTCTTTTAGTCATGGAATCGCCAAACCGAGGCATGACTTTAATCTTTCCTAGGCCCACTTGCCAATTCTTCATGATGCGGCATGCTCTGATTAGTTTGAAATGGTAGGTGATGTAGTGTAGTGGGGTCATGACTTCCCAAAGGTTAAACAGGAGACAAGATCGACGATCGTCGTTGCACCACAAGGAGAAGATGCAAGTTTTTTAAGATCATGGTATAGCGATGGCCATCAATTTTTCCTTTTCACTCAGTGCTGCAGGCTATCAGTGGGTCTAGTGCCACGTAGTCTGATTTGGTAGCTTCTCATTGGTCTACATGATAATGACTGGTAGTTTGTCAAAGGGACCTAATGTCAGAGAAAAAGTGATCAATAGCTGGCGCATGATCGAAAGGAATCTTTTGAAGTTATGAGATCATGCACCTGCCATTGGATGTGAATTTGGGTTCTGAGTGGGTCCATTGTCAGAAGCTTGCTGAGGTGTTTGCTGATAAAGGGAATGGAGAAAATGGTATGTCGACATGTGGCAATGGGCCCAGGGTTAACAGAGTATTTGGTGGTGCCGATAAGTTCCCTTTGGCTTCTTATTCGTAGAATTATTAGCAGTGCTCCAAATGATCTGGCGAATCTACAAAATGCTTTATTGGCAGAGTCTCTAAATGAATTAGTGAAGTCCTAATTGTCTCGTGACTTAGCGAATCTCTTCAGTAGCCAATTTTCCAAATGCAGGCTAGGATTCTCATAAAGGTTAAAAGGGTATCTAGCGAATATGTGAATGAAGCCTTCTTGCATTCACGAAGTACAACCGGGGTTAAGAAAAGGGCTCAGCAATTCACCGAAATGTCTTGTTCACTGAATCACTTGACCAGACTAAGGTTTGACAAGGTATCTTGCGACTTAGGATTTCTTTCAGTCATGTGTTTGCTGGATGAACAAAAGGTTAAGTTTGTTGAGAACAAGTGGGACCGCGTGCCGATTCATCACTGAGGTGTCTTGTTTTGATTGGTTGAGGACTTTCCAAAGGAGTTTATGACTATTTCAGGATGATCTGAGCCATTCATCTATCAGGGAGACTATGATCAATGGTGATGTTTTAAAATTCAACCTGCTAGCCATTAAATTTGAATTCAAATATTCCTGCAAGGTTGTTTCCAGGGTTTTGATCAGCGGTCGATTGCGACAAGATGAGTAGCTCAGAATTGAATGCTTTAGGACAGTTGCAGTTGAGAGGATGAAGATATGATTTGATTGCTACTACTTGCTATTTTCTCAAAGTACCATATCGATATCCTCACACCAAAGAAGCATTAAGGTGGTACAAATCAAACCAGGATCAGATTCTGAGCATTCATGGTGAGTTCAAGTGTAGAAGGGTAGATGAATCAAGGAGGCTGTGTCTGCAGGTGGACTCAGTAAAGGGATATACATGAAAAGATAGTATCTGATCAGCCATGATGTTGCAGAGATGCATTTATGATTAGATTTATTTGAATTAGGGTTTGATTATTCTAATGCAAATCAATGTAACCCTAGTTAGGTTTTTTGACTCTGGCCTATGTGCCAAAAGGGAGATGTATATATTGTCTTTTTTTGGAGCTTTTAGAGCTCAGAGAGTTCACATTTTGTAAAGAATAAAGTCTCTTTCTTAGAAGGCTATCCATGGCATTTTCTCTGCCCTCTGGTTTTCTACATTTTGTAATCTCCCATTGATTATTTAGATATTGCAGAGGTATTTTGTGACATCTTCTTTGTCCCTATGCTTCCTTGTCTAAGTTCTCTCTTATTTGAATTGAAGTATTTAAATATTTTCAGTGATATCTTAGGGTTCTTGATCTCTCTTTCTTTTTTGTAACTCATGTGTATTCCTATGGGTGATTTGATTTGAATGCTCTTGTGGGTATACTTCAACCCCCTGACAATCTGTCTCATTCCTATACCCAGTTGTAGAGGTGAATGTCTATTTGCAGGTCATAGTCTGTGTCTTTTGTTTAGACCTCTCTATGAAATACTTATGCAAGCCTATTTAGTGAGTTGTGATCTCCTAGACCTGAGTTGTTTACTGATTTCATCCTCCATACTGAAATTCATACCATATTTTTGGTGTATCACCTAGTAGGTAGTTTTATTTCAAGTCATTTCCCTTTCATGCATTCCTTCTATCCCTTTCCCTCCAAAAGATTTTACTTTTCATGTCAAGAATCAAATTAGGGTGATTATCCAAGAGGAACCAACCTAGAATCTGGTAGTCTCATCTTAGTTAGCATAGGTCCCACACCTGGAGATGATTCCCATGTTATACTAGGTTATCAAGACCAAGAGAGCTTGAAACAAGGGTGCAAACTTAGTGTATAACAATAATCACTGGAATAAGCTAGAGTTAGTGAAAAGGTCGTGAGATCCAGTGACTAAAGGGAAAAGAGGACTTGAGGTTAAGTGCAGAGTTAAGGTTAAAGTTCAAGACGGTGCTCGGGTAAATTAAAATATCTATGGCCACATTTTAAAATTGGATCAGATTTGATTCTCAGTCGTAGATACAAGTGTCATGCCTTTACTGACCGTTGTCTTTTAAAGATTTAAAAATTCAAATATCTAATCTAAACAGTTATGGCAAGCCTGACTTGCAGAGAGGTAGATGGATCAAGGCAGCTCGTCTATAGGCATATATAGTAATGAAATGGACATGTAGAGATAGATATTTGATTAACTAGGATATTTTCAAGGATGCATTTATGATAAAAAAATGATAGAATTAGGGTTTCCATTATTCTATGAAAATCTATGTAACCCTAATTAGATTTTTTGCTCCTGCCTATGTGCAATAGAGGAGATGTATATATTAGTTTTTAGAGCTCTTGGAGCTTAGAGTTTACCTTCTAGAGAATGTTACTTTCTGAAAGAGTTTTCCTTTCTTAAAAGTTATCCATGGCATTCTTTCTGGCCTCTGGCTTCTATAGTCTGTAATCTTTCATTGATTGGTTAGATATTACAAAGGCATTTTGTGACATTCTTTCTGTCCCTGTGCTTTCTTGTCTAAGTTTTCTCTTAGTGAATATGATATACTATCTTTGTTAGAGAAACCTTGGATTTCTAGAGCCCTTCTTTCTTTCAGCTTATTTATGTACTATTGTGTCTAATTTGATTTGAATGAGTTTGTGGGTATACTTCAACCCCTTGTCATTATATCTCATTCATGTGCCCTTTTTTTGAAGAGAATGTCTTCTTGCAGGACACAGTCTATGTCTTTTGTTCAGACCCCTCTATGAAACACTTATGGAAGCCTGTTTAGAAAGATTTTGTTCTATTAGATCTGAGAGCTTTCATGCTAGTTTGGTCAGTGTATTGTGTTCATTTCATTTGGGTGTATCACCTAGTAGGATAGTTTGCTTTCAGTCATTTCCCTTCAGCATTGCTTCTATCCCTTTTCCCTCAAGAATTTACTTTCCTGTCAAGAAGCAAATTAAGGTGATTATCCAAGAGGAACCAGCCTAGAACCTGGAGGTCTCATCTTAGTTAGCATAGGTCCCACACCTAGAGATGATTCCCATGTTATACTAGGTTATCAAGACCAAGAGAGCTTGAAACAAGGGTGCAAACTTAGTGTATAACAACTCCCATAGGATATATTTAGCATTCATTCTTAACATGTATGTGTATGTTTATGTGTATGTGTATGTGTATGTCTTTATCTGTATGTGAATTTACAACTTTTATAAATTGATGTTTTAAATTTTTACCTTTTTGAAAAAGATAAAATAATATATATAATTTTCTTTAGAACATGAATTTATAAAAGTTATAAATTCATATATATAAACTTATATGGTGCAGGAGCACCTAGGGTAACTCCTAGACACCTACACGCACATTTTTGGCTTGTAGTGACTATTGGACAAGTCATTATCTTGATGGAATTTTGGATTTTTTTATGTTTGGTTAGTAAGTTTGAGTTTGGTTTGAAGTCCAACAAAGGTCTCTAGTTAGGTTTGTTAGTCCTAGAATTGGTCTAGATAGTTTGGTGAAGAGCACATGGCTTTTATGCCATTGGGAAGTCCTAATCAATCAAAGGTGACTCTTGAATTTAATAAGATATTCAATGTTTTTCGTTAATTTTTTTAATGTTCCTACAAGTCTTAGAATGGTTGGGAGAGTCTATTTAGACCTCATGGCTCAAAATGGCAAAATTTGTCAAGAAATTTTAAAAGTTGTCATGACAACTTTTGGTCTTAAGCCTATCCGAGTATGAAAGTTGGTTAGAATTCTTAAACTGACCAAGAAGGAGGACCTAAGCCTATATAAGGCTTTTTTTCATTGAGGCAAAAGGTTGGCATTAAAGTTTTATGAGCACTGTTACTAGTTTTTGTGTTTAATAGGATTGTACACGTGAGGGTTTGGAATTAAGAACTCGGTCATCCTTGTTTATGGATTGAACCAGAGCTATGGAATAGATATTTTCTTTTCTAATGCTTTAGTCTATTGTTTTCAATCTTTTATTTATTTATTGTGTGTTCTTGAATGATTTTCAAATAAATCCCTCCTCTAAAGCCAGCTTGCTGGACTATATAGAGTTGAGGTACTTAGTATGGCCCTAACTTAGGAATCCATGGAAGGTTCTCTATGGCCCCTTGGATTATGTCAGGGTATTGTATGAAAAATTTAAATATGTATTTTTATGGCATGAAGTACAGGGGAAGTATTTTTACATGCAGGCCCTAGGCAAGCAAAGACAAGCCCGGTTAGGAAGCCTGAACTAAAGCAGCATTTGGGAGAGAGACAAGAGTTTGGGAAACCCAAATTAAGACTTGGAAAGGAAACTACTATGTTAGAGACTCAATCTTGAAAAGGAGAGCTCATTAAAAATCCATTAGAGGGTGCAAAGATCAAACCCTCACTGTGAAATAGTGAGGGCTAAAGAGGCTTAAAAACAAGGCTAGAAAGTAGCAAAGTACTGTATGGACCAGTTGGAGAGATAAGGGTTTGTGAATCCTTTGTAAAACTGAAAAGGGTATCTAGAAGTATGATTAGTTTGGGCACTTGTGTGAACATTAGCAGAGTTAGGCTCCCTTTTGTGTGTTGGAAGACCTACAAGGCTTAGTAGCCTTTTTAGGCCAAATTTGGAGATTGGGTGTTTGAAGGAGTAAACTACTTGATGAATCACCCCAAGTTGATGCAAACAAAAATTAAAGGAGTCCTCTCCCATGAATAACAGCTTTGAACAAGAATGAGGAAGTTTGAATAAATTCCATGGTTGAATTCATTAGAAGAGTTGTGGAGTTAAGGTGTAATTGAAGACCTTGGTAGTGAGATCTTGAAGAGTAGAGGAGATTAGGAAGAATCCATCTAGTTGTAGGGTCATAGGAACCCTAAGATAGGTCAAGAGAAGATCTAGTGAAGTCCTAGTGGAAATAGGGCTTGAGGTAGGAAGATCTCCCTATCAAATTGGTATCAGAGCCATTGAAAGGCTTGGGTGAGTTGTATGTCAGAAAGGAGTGAGTCCATTGGTGATAATGCAATGGTGACAAATGCTAAATTGGCCAGAGAAGTAGCTGATCAAAAGGAAAGAATTAGAATTCTATAAGAGACTATGGAATCTTTGAAAGATAAGCTAGAGCTAGTGGCAAAGGTTGCTGGAAAGATGAAAGAAAAGATGGAAGTAGAAGATGACAAGGGAAAGGTACTTGCTAATGAAGATTATGTACTTGAAGCTGATCCACCAATCTAAGAAGAACCCTTTCTAAAAGCCATCAAGGCATTGGGAGGCAAAGCTTTGGAAAGAATACCCATGTTCACAAGCAAGATGGATTTTGAATTGGTGATGGAGTGGATTGAAGGGATGGAGAATCTCTTTGAATGTGAAGGTGTCTCATAGGCACAAAGAGTGAAGGTAGAAAAATTAAGACTAAGGGGACCAACCCTAACATGGTGGAAGTTCCTTCAAGAAGAGAGGGAAAGAGAAGGGAAGAGACCCATTGTAAATTGGAATGCTATGGTCACAAAGATCAAGGAGAACTACTTGCTAGAGGATCATGAGATCCAAATGCACAAGAAAAGATAGAATCTTAGACAAAAGAAATGGATGTGACTGTCTATACTAAGGAGTTTCAAAAAATCTATTTGAGGTCTAAAGTGCAAGAAGAGGAAAGTATCCGAGTTGCAAGGTACTTGAGTGGTTTGAAATAGAGTATCCAAGAATAAATCAGTCTTTGGACTCCTACTACTATCCACAAATGCTTTAAATTAGCATTGAAGGTAGAAGAAAATAATAAAAAGAAACAAGATTCCTCATCTAGAGGTAGAGGCAGGGGAAGAGATGCTAGAGGACACAGAGGTAGTTATGGTGGTAGAAGTAATGAATCAAGAAATCGGGGAGACTCCAAGTCGGTTGAACAAAATAGTGAGCCAAGCACAAGAGGAAATTATGGAAGAGGTAGAGGATTCCAAGGTGGAAGAGGAAGATCAAGTGGATTCAACAGGGGATCACATTTTGCAAAGATGAAGTGTTATTATTGTGGGAAGCTAGGCCATCCTGCATATAGGTGTCCTGATAAGTCTTTGAGTTCTCATGGAGAAAAGAAGATAACCTATGTTAAAGAGGAAGAAGGAAGTGTGAAGTCACATGAAGTGAACTTGGATTCAGAATGTGGAGAGAACCTCATGTTTAGGAGAGTTCTACTCAAGGAACCTATGAAAGAAGAACCCAAACATAGGAGGGCTCTTTTTAGGATCAAGTGTAAGATCCTTGGCAAGGTTTTCAAAGTTATTATTGATTCAAGTTATACTAATAATATAATATCAAAGGAGGCAGTCCAAAAACTCAAACTTGAGAGGATACCTCATACTCACACCTACAAAGTGACTTGGTTGAATAAGGGGAAGATTGTTCTTATGAATGAACAAGCATGGGTAGACTTCATGATTGGTGACTATCAAGATAAGATACTATGTGACATCCTACTAATGGATGCTTTCCATTTGCTACTAGGAAGGCCATGGCAATATGACCGGGATGTTGTTTATCATGGGAAGAGAAATGTGTATAACTTAAAGAAGAATGGGGTGACTTACGAAATTTAGTTACTTGTGGAGGAAGGAGATGCAAGTTTAGTTGATCCTAATGTAATTTTATGAGTGGGAAAGATTTCTTGCATGAACTCAATGAAGAAGGAGTGGGAATAGCTATAGTCTTGAAACCCAAGGAGGAGACCAAGGTTCTACATTCACCATTTCCAAAAGAAGTGCAGCAATTATTGAATTAGTTTAAGGACATAATAAGTGATGTAACACCGGCTACACTCCCTCCTAAAAGAGAAATCAGTCATCAAATTGACTTTGTCCCTGGAGCATCCTTACCTAAAAAGGCAGCATACAAAGTGACCCCAAAGCAAAACAAGGAGATGGCAAGGCAGATTAAAGAACTTCTAGATCAAGGGCTGATAAGGAAAAGCATTAGTCCTTGTGTTGTACCTATGGTTTTGGAACTGAATAAAGGAGGTAAGTGGACATTATGCACTGATTCTAGGGAAATCAATAAGATTACCATTAGATATAGGTTTCCTACCCCTAGAATAGAAGACCTTATGGATTATCTTGGGGGGTCTCAATACTTTACAAAGATTGACCTTAAGAGTGGGTATCACCAAATTAGAATGAAGGAAGGGGATGAGTGGAAGTCAGCTTTTAAAACCAATGAGGGTCTTTATGAATGGTTAGTTATGCCCTTTGGACTTAAAAATGCACCTCGTACCTTTACGAGGTTAATGGATGAAGTCCTAAAAGACTACATAGGCAGGTTTGTTATGGTGTACCTAGATGAAATTTTCATCTTTAGCAAGACCAAGGAGGAACATATGCAGCACTTAGAATTTGTCATAAAAATATTACATGAAGAAAAGTTAGCCATTAACCTAGAGAAGAGTGAGTTCCTCAAACAAGAACTAGTGTACCTAGGTTTTGTGGTATCTAAAGGTGACCTCAAGATAGATCCAAGCAAAGTGGAATCCATAGTAAGTTGTCCTACTCCTGAAATAGGGACTGAAGTAAGGAGCTTCCATGGATTAGATCAATTCTATAGGAAGTTCATAAGAGGATTCAATGAGATATGTGCACCTATGCTCAACACTATCAAAGGTGGAATCAAAACCAAGTTTGTGTGGACCAAGGCAGCTCAAGAAGGGTTTGAGAATTTGAAAGAAAGAGTAGAAACCCAACCTATTTTGGTGTTACCAAGCTTTGACAAGTTATTCATTGTAGAATATGATGCAAGCAACATAGCAGTGGGGGAAGTTTTGGACCAACAGGGGAGACCGGTTGCATTCTTCAGTGAGAGGCTAAATGAGGCTAAATCAAAATATTCTTCATATGATTTGGAGTTGTATGCATTGGTTCAAGCACTCAAAAAGTGGAGGCACTATCTATAACCTAAGGAGTTTTTGGTCTTCATAGATAATCAAGCATTGAGTTACATCAACACTCAAGACAAGCTTAGTCATAGGCACGTGAAGTGGATGGAGTTCCTCCAAGCCTATACATTTAATATCAAGTAGAAGAAGGGCCTTAACAACAAATTTTTTGATGCCTTAAGTAGAAGGTTTCTAACTGTCCAAGAAATCCATCTTCAAAGCATTGGTGTGGAAGGATTTAAAGGACTCTACAAGGAAGATGAGGACTTCTCCAAAGCCTACAAGGTATGTGAAGATTTTGAGAATCACTTTCATAGTGAGTTTTCTGATTATACATTACAAAATGGATTTTTATTCAAGGGTAACCAACTATGTGTACCTAGAGCTTCTATAAGGGAGAACCTAATCCAAGAGAAGCATAATGGAAGCCTTAGTGGACACTTTGGCTTGAATAAGACATTGGACCTAGTGCAAAGATTCTATTATTGGCCCAAGATGCAAATAGATGTAAGAAGGTATGCAAAGCAATGTATGGTTTGTCAAAAGGCTAAAGGCACATCTTCAAATGTAGGGTTATACCAGCCTTTACCAATCCCTAAGAGGCCATGGGAGTGTGTAAGTATGGACTTCATAGTTGGTTTGCCAAGGACAACCACTAGTTTTCATAGCATATATGTGGTGGTAGATAGATTCAGCAAAATGAGCCATTTCATACCATGCAAGACCACACATGATGCCAGCTACATAGAAAATCTATTCTTCAAGGAGGTGGTAAGGATTCATGGTCTACCAATTAGCATAGTCTCAGATAGAGATGTGAAATTCATGGGGCATTTTTGGAAGACTTTGTGGAAGAGATTGGACACCAACCTTGCTTTTGGGTTAGCCTATCATCCTCAAATGGATGGCCAAACATAGGTGATCAATAAAGTGTTGGTAAATCTCTTAAGGTGTCTTACCAAGGAGTATGGACAAGTGTGGGACCAGGTCTTACCACAAGCTGAATTTTCTTATAATGATAGCATAAACAGGTCTACCAAAAAGAGCCCTTTTGAGGTGGTCTATGGCATGCACCCAAGAGGTGTGTGTGAGCTGAGAGAACTTGGAAACCAAAGTGGAGTGAATGGACATGCTGAGGATTTTTCCCAATCCATGCAAGAAGTCCATGAGCATGTTAGAAGGACATTGATAGAAGCAAAACAAAAGGTGAAGGATAGAGTTGATACAAGGTGAAAAGAACTTCAGTTTGAAGTGGGTGATTGGGTGATGGTACATCTGAATAAAGAAAGGCTTCAAAAAGGAATAGAAAGCAAGCTGCAAATGAGGAGAGTTGGACCTTGTAAGGTTCTTGAGAATTATGGTTCCAATGCTTATAAAATAGGCCTACCTAGTGACCTATCTATCTCACAGGTTTTCAATGTTCAAGACTTAGTGAAATATAAAGGACCTGATGTGGAGGAGAAAGAAAACAGCCCTAATTTTCATACTAATGTCCAAGCACTCAAACTACCAGCCCAAGTGAAGCCTCAAGCTGAGAAGATCCTAGACTCAAGGGTCAAAATGAAGACTAGACATGGAGTGTATATGGAACACCTTGTGAAGTGGAAGTCTCTTCCTGAATCAAAGGCTCAATGGATTGAAGAGAATATTTTCAAGAAGCTAGGAATAGATATGGCACTCTTGTCTCCTAATGGGACTTAGGTTCTTTTTGTTGGGGAGTATGGTGCAGGAGCACCTAGGCTAGATCCTAGACACCTACACTCACATTTTTTGCTTGTAGTGACTATTGGCCAAGTCACTGTCCTGGTGGAATTTTGGATTTGTTTATGTTTGGTTAGTAAGTTTGAGTTTGGTTTGAAGTCCAACAAAGGTCTCTAGTTAGGTTGGTTAGTCCTAGAATTGGTCTAGATAGTTTGGTGAAGAGCACATGGCTTGTATGCCATTGGGAAGTGCTAATCAGTCAAAGGTGACTCTTGACTGTAATAAGATATTAAATGTTTGTGGTTAAATGTTTTAAGGGTCCTATAATTCTTAGAATGGTTGAAAGAGTCTATTTAGACCTCATGGCTCAAAATGGCAAAAGTTGTAAAGAAATTGTAAAAGTTGTCATGACAACTTTGAAAGTTGTTATGACAACTTTTGGTCTTAAGCCTGTCCGAGTATGAAAGTTGGTTAGAAGTCTTAAACCAACTAAGAAGGAGGACCTAAGCCTATATAAGGCTTGTTTTCATCAAGGCCAAAGGTTGGCATTAAATTTTTATGAGCATTGTTACTGGTTTTTGTGTTTAACAGGATTGTACCTATTAGGGTTTGGAATTAAGAACTCGGTCATCCTTGTTTATGGATTGAACTAGAGCTATGGAATAGATATTTTCATTTCTCATGCTTTAGTCTATTGTTTTCAATCTTTGTTTTAGTTAGTGTGTGTTCTTGAAGGATTTGCAAATAAATCCCTCCTCTAAAGCCAACTTGCTGGACTGTATAGAGTTGAGGTACTTAGTATGGCCCTAACTTAGGAATCCATGGCAGGTTCTCTACGACCACTTGGATTATGTTAGGGTATTGTATAAAAAATATAAATATGTATTTTTATGGCATGAAGTGCAGGGGAAGTATGTTTACATGCAAGCCCTAGGTGAGCAAAGACAAGCTCGGTTAGGAAGCCTGAACTGAAGCAGTGTTTGGGAGAGACATGGGTTTGGGAAACCCAAATTAAGACTTGGAGAGGAGACTGCTATGTTCAGAGACTCAATCCTGAAAAGAAGAGCTCATGAACAATCAATTAGAGGGTGTAAAGATCAAACCATCACTGTGAAACAGTGAGGGCTAAAGAGGACTAAAAACAAGGCTAGAAAGTAGCAAAGTACTGTACGGACCAGTTGGAGAGATAAAGGTTTGTGAATCCTTTGTAAAACTAAAAAGGGTATCTGGAAGTATGATTAGTTTGGGCACTTGTGTGAACATTAGCAGAGTTAGGCTCCCTTTTGTGTGTTAGGAGACCTACAAGGCCTAGTAGCCTTTTTAGGCCAAATTTGGAGATCCGATGTTTGAAGGAGTAAACTACTTGGTGAATCACCCCAAGTTGATGCAAACAAACATTAAAGGATTCCTCTCCCATGAATAACAGTTGTGAACAAGAATGAGGAAGTTTGAATGAATTCCATGGTTGAATTCATTAGAAGAGTTGTGGAGTTAAGGTGTAATTGAAGACCTTGGTAGTGAGATCTTGAAGAGTAGAGGAGATTAGGCAGAATCCCTCTGCTTTTAGGGTCATAGGAACCCTAAGATAGGTCAAGAGAAGACCTAGTGAAGTCCTAGTGGAAATAAGGGTTGAGGTAGGATATTCTAATGATATTAATGATATTCTTTATGCGTGTGGACCTTCATTGTGTACAAATTTGAGTCAAAAATTTGTATACAATCAAGATTTAAGAATAAAGAATGTGTAAAACTTATTATATTTTTTAAATTAATAATTAACAATTTAAGAAAAAAAATTATACATAATATTTTCTCTTTTCAAAAAGAAAAAATTTAGAATGAACTTCTAAAAGATATATATATATATATATATACTTTTTAAATGTTTTTCTAAAATATATAAAACTTATCATATTTTCCAAACTAATTTTTAATATTTCTAAAAAGAAAATTATATATATAATTTTTAACAATCGAAAAATTATATCATAAAGCATTTTTATAAAAGTGAAAAATAATTTTTGAAAAATTATAACTATTATAAAATTCATGGTTTAAATTTTTTAACGTTAAAAGATTGAAAAAAATAAATTATGTTTTGAAACAGACTAAAAATTTTTAATGAGAATTTTGAAACTCTGATTAAAAAATTTAAAACATGAATTGTACTACAATTGTCATAATCCCTTTCAGAAGTGCCTGACGTATACTAAATCAATGTAAGAAAAACATTTTACTGCATATATGTAAATTCTGGCCTGCTCAATCGCACGTGTACGGATTTTTTTCTTGGTCTTTTCCTTGGCGAATTTTAACGGTATATTTTTCTTTACCAAAGTTTAAGGATGTATTTTCATTCGCTGAATTTTAAGGGTATATTTTTATTTGTTGAAGTTTAAGGGTTTTACTATCATTTAATTTATTCACAAAGTAACAACTTTTCTAGTGTATTTGAGAAGATTTGAATTCAGTTGTCTATAATCAATTAAAATAATTTTTATATATTTTATAACTAATTATATATTTTTTATGTTATTTTTTAGAAAATTTAATAATTATTAGTCTTTGTAATAATTTTTATGGTTGATGGTAAATTATTCAATTAAACTAATTTTTTAAATCATTAATTAATCTATTTAGTGCTAGTATGCTTCTAGGAATGATTGTGTATCATTTTTTCAACATCAACGTTTCAGTCATACTCTATGATCCATCATGAGGATGATGGATTATTCATGTTGAGAAAATGATACACAATCTTTTCGAGAAGCATATTAGCATTATCATGGATTGTGGAAACTTGCTATCTTTAATCTATTTAGTCTTTTTTTAATATTTTTCTTGAATTTAATAATCAATTTATTATTTTTAAAAAATATTAAGAGGGGTGACAAGTAGATTTATCTAGCTTACAAATAGGATTTAAGAAAAAAAAATTATTTTTTTAATATTAAATATCAAGAGAAAACAAGTACATAGGTGGGGTTGATAAGACCAAATAGCACCAAAAAATAACCAGTTTTGTGTTACAACTTAGTTTAAACACGGGTTATAAAATATACGAATACAAAATCTGATACATAAATATTAAATATTGTTGTCATTGTCTGTGTGAATCACGTTCGATGTTGAATCAAGGGTTGGTCATGTTGTTGTTGTTGCCCTCATTGGTGGATGATTTAGTTTTGGTTCTTTTCCCTAGATTTTGTCGGTTACCTCATGGGGGTCCTTCTCATCGTATTGCTTAACAAGTTCTAGTAATCTCTACAAGAAAGGTTGGTTCTCTTTTTTATTATTTGCCCAAATCTTCCCTAATAGGATCTTTGATGTATTAATGGTCACTAAGACGTCTTTAAAAAAAAATTCAAAATTCCTTTTGCAAATCTTCAAGTTCACAATAATATGCACAAAGATGTTAAAAAATATGAGTTCTTTTTGTAAAACTCAATAAGTACCCTACTTTTGCCTTGATACTTCTCTTCATTTTTAATTTATAAATCTGTCAAAGTATCTCAATAGAAAGAATAAACCAAAAATTACTCTTAAGGTTAGATAGAAGAACATTTTTTCCAAATAAGATGTCAAACTAATTAATATCACTATGAAAATTATAAAGATAATAGAAAAACAAATGTTAAATATCCATAGCTAGATAGAAATCAAAGAATATATGTTTAATAGCATTAAATACTTTGAAACTATTGTAGATTTCATCTTTATTGTGTATTATCTTATATGGAAAGCTCTATAAAACAAGGTGTCATTTGGATGTTACTTTCTTAGGTTATATATTACTGCTCCACATGTCATTGATATTAGCCTACCAAACATTATTAGATAGATTGATATTCCTGCATTTATTAAGATGGTTGTAAAGAGAATCACTATTGGATAGAAAACTATAAATGTTTTAAGGAGAAATGTTAACCATCTTTGTGTCATCTAACAAACAACTATTGCTAAAATAATCATACTCAAAATGAGAAACCATTGGGAGGGAATCAAGGGAAGAAAGAAGACCTTTTAGGATGGAGTAAGTGCACCACTTGGTTTTGAGGATACTAAACTCTTCACTAACCTGATAGACCAAATTTTGAAGAAACCATGAACCATGATATCTTTAAAATATTTGATGCCCTTGCAACTCCAATTTTTGGTCAAGCATCCTTCTAATTGTGCAAGAATCTTTCCTTTATATTTCAAGTTCCACCATATGGAATCATCCATAGATACTTTTTCAACAAATGTACTATTGGAAAGAAGAGGCCTTGCAACCTCCCAAGCTTTCCAAATGCTTTTTAAAATGTTATCATGGAAACTTCTATATACCATGGAAACTTCTAATTAAGATGATGATGGGATTCAAATGTATAGAATAGAATGTGAGGGGTTTAGAGTCCCCTAAAAGGAAATATGTTGTCAAAAGGCTCATGAACACCCTATGTAACAAATATGCCATCCTTTTACAAGAGTTTAAAGATACATGCTTCTCTCTAGAAACTAACCTCAACTGTATCTAAAAGGATGCATCCATATTCTATACACAACATGATAATGGAAGAGGCAACACAAATATTCTACTTACTAGCACATGGATCCCATTTGTTAAAATTTATGGTATCTCTTTAACGCAAGGGGAGTGAGGAGAGGGGCCAAAAGGCACACCCTAACCAGATCCACCTTGCAGAGATCACACATGGAAGCAACAAACATGAAATGAGAGAGAGAATCTAGATATCTTTCATATATTTATCTCAATTGATTCATACATGTTGGGTTGTAAGGCTTTCTCGGTTCATGTCAGATATTACAATTCAAGTAGAGAAGTCCTCCAGCATGTGAGGATCTGAAAAAATCTCTAATCTTCTAGCTTCTATCTTCTCAATCCTAACAACTCCTCCCTAAAACTATAACCAAAGATTACATTATATAAATGAGGCTACTGAACAAGTTGGCCTTCAGATTTGCCATCAATGGAAGGGAAGACCAGATCTAGGTCCACACACTTCCCAATGATAGATACCATCATTAAATTCATGACCATAAATAATTGCAAGACTCAGCCTCAATAGGAAACTAAAATAAACAACTCGGTAAGCAAGGATAACTGAGTGCCAGACAAGCATTACCGAGCGCTAGGGAAATTCACCGAGTGCCAAAAAGATAACAGACCAACCCCGGTAAACAAAGGAAACTAAGAAACATTGAACCAACTATGTGAAAGAAGGAACTGAGCAACAAATGAAAACACAAACATGTTTTTGGTGACACAGGAGTGCCAAGGACCTAAGATGCTCCTGCATCAAACACCTGGGGTTATTTGAAAATGATTCTCTAAATCATGAAATAGGTACAACCCGAGATGAATCCAACTCAGGTTGTGAAATCCATGAACTATCTTCAATTGATCTATTCTTCCACTTTACCAAATATTCCATATACTATTTTCCTCTTGTACTTCTGCCAATTCTTTGCTCCAAAATCTGCTCAACTTCTTCCATCTATTTCTTAGGATAATCATTTGATACTGTCATTTCTTCTTTCGACTTGTGATACTCATAAAAATCAGCAATGTTGAAAATAGTTTATATGTCCATGTCATCAGATAACTCAATCTCATAAGCATTTCCACTATCAAATTTTCTCAAAATCTTGCAAGGACCAAACTTCTTCATTTTCAACTTCCCATATGTTCCAACAAGAAATCTACCTTTCTTCAAATGAACCATTACTTCATCACCAACATCAAAAGTATTATGTCTTCTTGCTCTATCATCTTTGTCTTTGTATTTTTGATTACTCATTTCCAACTTATGTTTCACATCTTCATGCAATATATTCATGTACTTTACAAACTTTACTCCTTTAGCACGTTTCTTTCTTTCATAAAAAATGTCTCTCAAATTTGATATACCTCTTGGTTGTATGCCATTTACAATCTCAAAAGGTGTTTTTCTAGTACTCATATTCACTAAATTATTGTATGCAAACTCTTCTTGTTCCAACACAGAATCACAACTACTCGGTGTGTCTCCAACTAAACATCTCAAAAGAATTCCCAAACTTCTATTCACAACTTATGTCTGTCTATTGGTCTGTGGGTGAAATGTAGAACTATATTTCAACTCGGTGCCAAACTTTCTCCAAAGGGTCTTCCAAAAGTATCCAACAAATTTACTAGTATCTCGGTTAGAGATAATACTCTTCGGTAATCCATGCAATCTGATAATTTCCTTAAAGAAAAGATCTGTTATATGTGTACTTCATCTGATATCTTTCTACAAGGTATAAAATGTGCCATTTTAGAAAATCTATCCACAAAAACAAATATAAAATCATTACCTCTTACTGTCTTCGGTAAGCCAAGAACAAAATCCATACTAATATCAATCCAAGGTTTCTTAGGAATCAAAATCAATGTATACAATCTAGTATTCTGACTTACTCCTTTTGCAACTTGACAAATTTCACAACTTCTCACAAATTTCTGAACATCTTTATAACTGTGGCCAAAAGTATTTCTTCTTAAGCAAATTCAATCTTTTATCAACACCAAAGTGTCCAGCCAAACTACTACTATGTTTCTCCTTTATCAAATTAGTTCCCATTGATCCTCTCGGTATACACAATTGAACACCATTAAACAACATACCTCCTTGAATGAAATATTCTTCTCATTTAGTACTCGGTTGATCTTGAATAGGTTCTTTGCACTTTCTCCATGGCTTAGAAAAATTAGGATCAAATTCATAAGAACCTCTCATGTCATTAAAACCAAGAACTTCAATTTTTATCTCGGTCATCAAAGATCTTCTTCTACTCAATGCATCAACAACATGGTTAGTGACTCCACTCTTATGCTTTATCAAAAATGTATAACTTTGCAAATACTCAACCCATTTCATATGTCTCTGATTCAACTTTCTCTGACTACGCAAATATTGTAAAGCCTTATGATCAGTATACAACAAAAATTCACTCAGTATCAAATAATGTCTCTATTTCTTCCAGGCTTGAATAATAGGATAGAATTCTTGATCATACATAGAATATTTCCTTTTTTCATCATTCAACTTTTCACTAAAGAAAGCAACAGGTTTACCTTCTTGACTCAACACAGCTCCTATTGCACTTCCACTTGCATCACATTCTACTTGAAATACCTTATTGAAATCAGGCAATGCCAACACTAGCAATTCAGAAACCTTCTGCTTCAGAGTCTCAAAACTTTAATCAGCTCCATGTATCCACTTAAATCCTTTTTTATCTCTTCTCATAGTCTCAGCCATAGCATTACAAATTGAACTGAAATTCCTAATGAACTTTCCATAAAAACTTGCCAAACCATGAAATGATCTTACCTCACTAGCATTCTCAGGTGTAGGCCAATTCAGAATAACTTCAACCTTTTTAGGATTCATTTTCAAACCATTAGCATAAATCACAAATCTCAAATACACATTCTCCTCTTTCATGAATGAACACTTTTTAAAATTTATCGGCAACTTTTCCTCTTTCAACCTCTGCAATACATGTTTAACATGCAACAAATGTTCTTCTCTGGTCTTACTAAATATCAGAATATCATCAAGGTATACAATCACAAACTTACCCAAGAATTTCTTCAAAACTTCAGTCATCAACCTCATAAAAGTACTCGGTGCATTAGTTAAACCAAAAGGCATAACCAACCACTCATACAAACCTTCTTTTTTCTTGAAAGCAGTCTTCCACTCATCACCTTCTCTGATTCTGATCTAATGATACCCACTTTTCAAATCAATTTTGGTAAAACACTTTTCTCCAGTCAAATTGTCCATTATATCATCCATTCTCGGTATAGGAAACCTATATTTCAATGTTTTCTTATTGATTCCTATGGAATCTGTGCACCATTCTCCATTCTTATTAGGTGCCAATACAATAGGTATTGCACAAGGACTCAAACTTTCTCAGATCAAACCTTTCTATAACAATTCTTGAATTTATTGAGTCAATCCCTAATTCTTGGTGGGTGTCAACCGTGTGGTGCCTTATTCGGTAAACTAGCTCCAAGAATTAGATCCATGCAATGATCAATATTTCTCTTCGATGGAAAACCATCAGGTACATTATCAAAAATGATCTCACTATACTCGGTAAGTAACTTATCAATATCCTCAGGAATACTATCCTTTGTTTTCTTACTCAGTTTGTTAGGAATCACAACAAAACATAGATCATTCTTCTTCAAATCCTTAACAAACTTTCTTCCTTCCATTAAGAAAACTTTCACAGATGTACAAACATTACTAACAGGCTGTTCAATCAAAGGTAACAAAACTTTCCTTCTTTCATCAGCCCAAATAGTATATTTATGCAATCTCCCATCATGTATAGCATGTCTATCATATTGTCAAGATCTACCCAAAAAAATATGACAACAATCCATAGGCATGATATCACATAACACCTTATCATAGTACTTTCCAATTTTCAAATTCACATAACATTGTTCACTTACCAAGAGTATATGCTCATCTTTGATCTATGAAATCTGATAGGGCTTCGAATGTTCCAACCTTTTCAACTACAACTTTTTAACCATTTTCTCAGATTCCAAGTTCTCCAAGCTACCACTATCAATGATTACCTTCAAAACTTTATCAGAAACTCTACATCTAGTCTTGAACAAAATTTTCCTTACCAAATCTTCCTTATTACTTTCACTCCAAAGTGATTTCCTTACCATCAATTTCGTTTCCTTCTCAGGTTCATTTGGTGACTCTTCTTGCACCAAAGCATTTCTACCACCACCAACCTTCTTACTTGCATGTGTACACTCAAATGATCTATGTCCTTCTTCTCCATAATTGTAACAAGTTCCATGGAAACCACCTCTATTATAAGCACCAGGGTAGTTACTACCTCTACCTCTAGATGAACTTTCACCTTTCCACTCAGTCTTGCCTTTATCTAGATTCGTCTTTTCTGGTTCAGATCTACTATTTTCACCATAAGATCTACCTCTTCCTCTAGGGAATCTACCACCTCACTAATACATTTGGGGTGAAATTGCGATGACAATTTGTGATGGCAGGCAAATGTTATATGTTTTTGGTAGTTTTTTTTCAATTATAACCTGACAATGTTGCAATTGCGACGTTAATGGGATATAAGAAAAAAAAAAAAAATGTTGGTCATTTCTATGTTCAATAGCATCGAGAGGGATTTTTGCATCCATTGGATAATTTGTATGTTGGACAAGGAGATCTCTGTGGCCAGGCATCTCTGCGACGAAAGGCATTGTACATTCAAAATCCAAAAGGTCAAGAAAGGTATGATTTTAAACTTCACTTCCTCCTCCTTTTGTGTCGCCCTCTCTTCTCTTTATCATGCACTCAGGTACTTCGGGTATCACTTATGTATTGTACACTAATTCATATCAGTGCCTCCATTAAATGAAACACTGCCCCTTAAACTCTTGATAGCACCGATAGGTGAAAGCTTTGTTGTATTATTGTCATACATTATTCTTTATATTTCTAGGTCATAAGACCGATCATTAACATTGTGCTTCATGGAGATTCTAAAAATGCCTTGGACTATGCTTTCAAATGATATAGTCACGAGCCCAGCTGGGGTTTACAAATATCATTTAAAAACCTAAATATTCCTCTGACGATGTCCTTCATTTCAACAAAGCACTCAACACAGTGCACAAATTTGAAAATGCCTTGTAGAAGGATCTCAAGACTGCACTGAGTCTTTTGATAAATCTACATGTTTGTCACTGGGGTGTAACTATTACCATTTTAGTTACGATGACAATTCGATGGTTCTGCATCACTTTGTATGAAGTGTTTAAGCTGTAGAAGTACAACAGTTATAGAATGGTTGTTGAGAATTTCTGGATATTCTAAAGTTAACTAACCAGGGCATGTCACGATATCCATTGTATAAAAGTGCACTAAAAAATAGTAGTGTTTAAAAATTATGTTATGATTTTTTAATTAAAAATTCTCTTAACTATCAATACACCAAATCATTTTGTATGATCAGTTAAAGCTGTAGAAGTTCAGTAGCTAATAGAACGAGGGTTGAGCATTTTTGGACGGGATATTCTAAAATTACATATTTGGTTTGATAAATATACCTTCTAATTTTTGTTGAACTTTCACACCAAGGAAATAATGCATGGGTCCTATATTTGACATTTCATATTTCTATTTCATTTCTTTCTCCATGAGAGCTTTGTTGTTACTTATATAAATAAGATCATCGATGTAAAGGCAACCAATGAGAATATCATAATCAATATGTTGAACATATGAGGTTGGCTTTTAGTTTCTTCTACTAAATCTCTTCTTCAAGAAATAACTGCTAATCCTTGTATACTAGGCACTAGGAGCTTGCTTCAACCCATAAAGTGTTTTTTCTAAAAACTTGTAAACTAATTGTTCTTTTCCTAGAATTTCATAGCCCATAGGTTGTTGAATGTTCCACATAGACATCCTTATCTGTATAACTATTAAGGAAGATAGATTTTACATTTATCTGAGATACTAGCCACTTGTATTGTGTAGCAATAGCCAATATAATCTTGATTGTATCAAGTCCAGAAATTGTAGCAAAAGTTTCTGTAAATTGCTTGAGGTGTTTGTGCAAATCCTTTGGTGACTAGTCTAGCCTTGTGTCATTCTATTGAACCATCAACATGATATTTCACCTTATAAATCCATTTGACATGAATCACTTGTTTATCTTTGGGAAGTTGCAAATAATTTGCATGTTTTATTTTTATTAATGGCATTCATCTCATCATTCATAGCATTAATCCATACTTTTCCTTTGACTACTTTTTCATACATAGAGGGTTCCACTTGAATTGTACTAAACAAAGAAAAATTAACGATTGGTTTTATATTGTAGTCCTATGATAAATGTCAAATAGTCTTTGTGCATTTCTTGAACAGCTTGGAGTTTATGCTTAATGCGAATTATCATCAGAATTTGTGCTACTAGAAGAACTTGGTGGACTGGAACTTGAGCTCCTATTAGAGCTTGAACTTCCACTTGAGCTTGTGGGGAGGAGGAACACTGCCATCTTCAATGCCCATGATTATTAGTATATTTTGTTGTACAACATTTTTCCATTGACAGACTCTCCCTTCATCAAAAACTTTTTTTGTGCTAGGATTATAGCACCTGTACCCTTTAGTTGCATTGGAATATCCCACAAGGATACAAAATTGGGATTTTGTATCCAACTTCGTCTGCCTTTGAATTGGAATATGAATAAATGCTAGACAACCAAATACATGAAAATGAGCTACAAAAGTATTATGACTACTTTGAGTTTCCTTTGAGTGATGTTCTTGATTGATTTTGTGGGATCTCAATTCAAAATATATACTATTGTTGCCACAACCCCCTAATAACTATTTGGAAGACATTTTGATTGCAACATGCTTCATGCCATTTTCATAATGGTACCGTTCTTTATTTTTGCATTACCATTTTTTTGGGAGTATAAGCCACAGTAAATTCTCTTTATGACATAGTTGTTGCAAAATAAAAAAGCTCTTTGGAAGTAAATTCTCCCCCTCTACCTGTTTGAGTATTTTGAGATAATACCCAATTTGCTTTTCAAGCATAGCTTTATAATTCTTGAAGCATTGAAAAGCCTTAGATATCTGCATAAGAAAATAAACCAACGTGTGGCAAGGAAATCATCAATAAAAGTTAAAAAATAAATATCCTTACCCAATTTCTCCTCTTGCATATCACCACAAATGTCAACACACAAGCTCTATTGGAGATATTGCCCTCCATGATTTGTTCACTGAAAAATTATCATGATGGTGCTTGTGCACACCTTGAACAAATTTCTTCTTTGGATTGAATTGTAGGAAGTCCTCTAACCATATTCTTCTTGTGAAGAAAACTTAATCCTTGAAATTTAAAATGACCGTATTGTTGGTTCCATAACCACGAATCATCTGTTATTACCATGAATGCATGCATCTTAGTGGAAACCAATGGGAGAGGAAATAATATATTCTCTATCATACAAGACTTTGCTACAAGTGATATTTATCTGATTTATTAAATATCTTGTTGTGGTTATCTTCAAATACACTTTTGTAATTTTATGCTACTAGCTGCCCAATATTCAAAGATTATGTTTTAGTTTTGGCACAAGTATCATGAATATAATAATTTCTCCTTGCTTAGTCTT
Source organism: Chamaecyparis obtusa (assembly GCA_027943335.1). Lineage (NCBI taxonomy): Eukaryota > Viridiplantae > Streptophyta > Pinopsida > Cupressales > Cupressaceae > Chamaecyparis > Chamaecyparis obtusa. The sequence continues at coordinate 198,903 of BSBK01004460.1, forward strand.
CACTGCAAGGGTACTTTTACCCATTACATCATTTTCTTTATCATCACTAAATTTAAGTTAGACTTCTTATGAATCATCTAATTTGACAAAGAGGGTATATTTACTTTTCATATGATTTGAATAGCTACTATTTAGGAACCACGCATTCTTTTGGTGTTCTTTTGTCAAAATGCACGCAAAGAATGTAGAGTACTTTGCATCTTTGGAAGACTTTAATTAATTGTCTTTCAACTTATTCAAGTCAATCTTTTTTCCCTTCGTGTCCATATTGTTTAGAACACCTGCATTGAATGATTTAGTGATCCACTTCTTATTCCTTGTTCTCTACCATATCCTCTATTAGCTAAAATTTCCTTGGAATATATTTGGGTGAGGAAGAGTCTTTAGAGAGTTTCTTCAATTTTTGTAGGAGATTGGAAAGCTTGCACCAAGCTTTCTGTAGAACATTGCATATACTTCTCATGAGATTGTAAAGAACTTATCTATTCTACCACTTTGAATGTGGTTAAATCATTCCTTTCTTCAATGGGTATCACCACTGAATAAAAGTGAGGAGGAAGAGATCAATATGCGTCCTCCTCACTTTGCCTTTTTTAAATAGAAATTTCATCCAAAAGATATAAATCGTGGGAGAGTTTCTTCAATTTTTGTAGGAGATTGGAAAGCTTGCACCAAGCTTTCTGTAGAACATTGCATATACTTCTCATGAGATTGTAAAGAACTTATCTATTCTGCCACTTTGAATGTGGTTAGATCATTCCTTTCTTCAATGGCTATCACCATTGAATAAAATTGAGGAGGAAGAGATCAATATGCATCCTCCTCACTTTGCCTTTTTTAAATAGAAATTTCATCTAAAAGATATAAATCTTCAAATTGCCTTCATGAATTTTGATTGATATTGGAGAGGAATTATTTAAAATAAAATTTAATGATAAGAGACCTTCTTTTATATTTTCATTTTACTTGAGGCCCTCTATTACAATTTTAATCCCATTTCCTTAGTGCAAAATTCCCAAAATCCACTTAAAGAATTTAAATATATGATGGGCATTTTGGGTTTCAACTGGGCTTCATTTTGAAAAAAAGGACATTAGATAGAACAATTACAAGATGATGTTTGCATTGACAATTAACATAGTCAAATTCAGCCGCTAAATTTAGTTCATGAATTCCTATATTGGCTTTACATTATGGGGGCTTATTATTTGGTTTGGTGTTTTTATTTTTCTACAGCCCTTACTATATATGTTTTCACAAGGATCTCGAGGAGTTTTGATGTATCCCCACAAAATTATGATAGTGGAATAAACATGTTAATTCAAGAAGAAGAGAGTATTGAATGTTGATATAGACCATGAGAGAAATGCCTCTGAAATCTGATTCTATGATCTCATAAGTGAGTTATAAATAACTTTTAAAGATTAAATTTAAGTGGATGCAAAATGCCTTCCTGAGCATGCCTAAACACCTCAACTAGACTAGCCTACATGGAGTTATTCAAAGAACTATGCAATTTCACCCCAAATTACCAAATTGTCATCGTAATGTCCCCTCTTTGAATAGGATTTAATTATAAAAAATAATAAAGTAAAATACAAAAGGATAAAAATAAGATTAAAATTAAAATTTAAAATAATAAAATTAACTTTAACGAATAGTCAAAAGGCATGAAATGAAAAGTTGTGACTCCCTCAAACATGAGATATGAAAGGGGGGTTTTCATGAGATATTATCGTTGGAAATTCTGTTATAGACATATATGTAAAATGTAAAAGCATAGACAAGGCACATAAATTGTTTGAGAGAATGCCTCAGAGAAACGTGGTCTCGTGGACTGCAACAATTGCAAGATATGCACAAGATGGATTTGTTGAAAAGGTTGTAGAAACTTTCAATCAAATACACTTGGTAGGTGTAAATCCTAATTTCACAACCTTTGTCAGCATTCTCTCTGCTTGTGCTAAAATGGGAGTGATGCAGAGGATAGAATGATGAACCATTTAAACAACCCAAAATGAGCAAAATTGTAGAAGTGTTCCAAGTGACCCTTCTAGGTCCTGATGGGCAAAATCTACAAATAGTCAACTCTAGGAGGTTTCAAGGCTTCAATAGGTTTTTTTTAGCATATCTAACATGTTCCAAACATCACCTTCAAGTTTCAACACCTCTGAAGTAAAAATGCATAGCAAACCAAAATGTTGTCAATGACAATTTTCAATTTTTGTAACAGCAGCAAGGTAAATTGGAAAATATCTTTTGTTTTTCTCAAGTGACTCTCTAAAAAAACAACCTTTTCAAATACCCTTTATCCTTATATAAAACATATGTCAAGATTGGATGGGCTTCCTTTGGCAAAAATCAAAGTTTCTTCACAATGACCCTGTCTTTAACAATGGAACAACTAGTGCATTTACAAAGCAACATATAGCAATACTTAATGTATGGACTTCAAACTTTGTATAGGCTCATCAAATGCCTTCAATTAGACAAATACACAATCAATTTTAGTCTATGGGTTTCCCATCCCCAAAAACCCCAATTCATCCCTTATAAACCCTTGTTCTTAGGGTATCACCAATCTCACATGTGTAATGACTTCTTTGACTAATTCCAAGTGAAAAAATCAATGTTTCAACATCATAACCATGAATCAAAACTCAAACACTTCCCTCCTTAAGGAAAATCTCTCTCTATAGGACTGTCCCTTCAATCCTTAACCCTTGTTTTCACCTTTTTATTGTTGGTGGCCACCAAATATTCTAGTTAGATATTCATTATAGAGTTAGAAGAATTTTTACATGTTAGAAGAGTGCCATTCCATGAAGAAATAGTGGAAATTTCATGGGATGAGCATGATTTAATGAAAAAAAACTACAAAATTGCTTGAAAATTGTCTGCTACAGCTAGGTAGCAAATAAAATTGAACAACAAACTCACCAAATGGATTCAAGACTTGATTATTATCATCAAAACATGTTTGGTAAGATAGCACAATACATTCCCAATCCAAAGATATGCAGAAAAACCAAGAATGCTTCAAATTGTTGTTCAAACCAAGCTTTTTCTATTCACTTTTCTGAGACAGTCCGTCCATTATATCTTCCAGTCCGTACAAACACATATTTATAGAAATTGGCATGGTAACTACCCCTCTTAACCATCTCCAACTGGTTTCATTTGCTAATCCTTCTTAAAATTTGAATTATGGAGTTTCCTTCCAAAATGGCTTTATAGTTGTTAACATTCAAATTTCAAATTTTAAACTACTAAACTATGCTCTTAAAGAGTTTATTGAATCTTCTGATTTATGTAATGACATGGTAAGGTTATGATAAGCTATAGGACCCTATCCAATGTCTTTTCTACCCTAGGCAACCCTAAGATGCAATTACAACTTTTTTTCAACATAGAAATCCATCAGGACATTATGCAATTTCATGACTTCCAATGCCTCCATGTGCCATGATTGGTTGAAGGATTGCCCAATTGAATCTAGGAGATGCTCCATGACCTCTATAATGACTTGGATCTCCAATGTTCCTTTCACAAGAATATGATGCTCCTGCATCAATTTCACCACCTCTAAAGATGTTCTTGTCCCAAGAACCGTGTCTGGCATAAATTGCTTCTTTTCCTCCATATCTCTGCATATGGTGCATAGGAATGAAACCTCCTAAGGTAAAGTGTCTCTTCTGCTGATGTCCTACATGAAAAACATTCAAACATTTGTTAGAAATCATAACTCCTGCCCTTGGGGCAGTCACCATTGCTACCTTGGTTGTTTTCTTGACTGTCTAGACAGTCTTTATTTCTGCCTGTTTGGGGCAGTACCCCTGTTGTCCTTCCAACTGCTGCTGCACCATCTTTTCATTGTCTTTTTCATGTCCTCTGATAGGACAGTACCAATCCCCCACTAACACTCCTTCACCACCTTTAAATCCTATCCTTATCTCTGTCACAGAATTCAGAATTCTCTGTCCTTTATTCTCCACTACTTGTTGTTCCAACTTTATGCTTTTCCTAGTCTGACCTATATCCAATTCTTTGATTCTTCCTATGAGGAGAGATTCATTTCCCTTGTAAGGAAATGGTATCAACTCAAACCTTTTTCCATTACTCCACACTTGGTAGGTGTTAGTGAAGCAATCATGTAACACTTTCCTAGAAACTTGCCAAGATCTTCCTAGGATAACATGTGCACAATTCATTTTTACAACATCACATAGAATCTGATCAGAGTACCCACCTATTAAGAAATTTAGCATGGTCTGATAATGCACTATGAAATTTTGATTTTCCTCCACCCATGTAGCATAATAAGGCCTAGGATGGTGTTGAATAGGCAGTTTCAAAGCATTGACAACATCCCATGATATTAGATTGCTGCAAGTACCTGAATCTATGACTAATTTATAAACTTCCCTTGTATTAAACAATTAGTCCTAAAAATACTTACTTGTGGTGTCCATTCCTCACCTCTCCTAAACATCTTTTAATTGCATATAATAACTAATTTATGTGCTTTTTCATGACTATGTTTGACTCATATAATTGTGATCTCTCTAGCTTGGCACAATTTATGGATTACCATGCATGCAATAGAAGTCAAGATGACATTATTTGAATCCCTGCGGATGGCTCGACATTTATGCACATAGAGGAAAAGTGGCAACACTTCAAAGAAGAACCTCGTAATCTCAGGCTTTCATTGGTAGCGGATGGTGTCAATCCATTTGGAGAGATGAGATCTGTTTACTCAGTGTGGCCTATTTTTGTGCAAGGTTCTAATAATGAAATTAGTGTGCAAGGTTCTAATAATGATGCATCTGAGCCGCAGGTAAATAAGCTAAATGAAATTTATTTCAAATTGAATACTTTACCAATTAGTCTATTTGATGTTAAGTTCCAATATAAAGTGAGTATATCTGTTTTAAGCAAGCAATGATAACAATGCGTAGGATATTGGAATGTAGCCTAACAATCCTTCTACACAATCTGTGCATGATGAAGGTTCACATGATGTGCATCCTAGTGGTGGAGGTATACATTTACTATTAAAATTTTTATATGTAATTGCAATCGGTGTTTGGATTAACGTAACATTTTGTATAGTATTTGTAGAGGATTGAGGGGTCGGTGTTCATGAGCATGTTGAGGTTGAGTCCAGAAAAAATGATGTGGCCAGATCAAGTAAAGAGCGCCACAATTATGTTCTTTAAAATAATTAAATACTTGTAACAATTATAATAAAATATTTTTAATTTAACTCTTTTATTTGTTATTGTAGAGGACCCCCCTTTGCAGCAGCATAGGAATTTGAGATCATCAAGAATAGAGAACAAAACAACTGATGAAGGGGGAATTGATGATAACACTGATGCTCCTCTTAGAGCTTACATAGAAAAAAATTAGAAAGAAAAAAAAGAAATGATTGTCATCTACATACCTTAATTGATAATGACTGAATTTTATGTCTCAATGAATTTAATTATGTGCTAATGAATGTTCATGAATTATGTGTTAATGCAGAATATTGATGAATGTTGCATGTTAACGAATCTAATGTGTTAATGAATGTTATCGTGTGATATTGATTGAATGTTATCATGTGATATTGATTGAATGTTACATTTTATTAATGGTTGAAAGAATGAATGAATGTTAGATGTTAACGAGGAATGTAGAGTGATGTTAGGGGGAGGGGGGTGGGGCCAAATGAGCTTCCACCTTCACATGGTTGGCCCTGTTTAGTAGAGAATATTAAACTATTCTCGAAACAAAGTGAAGCTCAATAAGATACTAAATATTTCTCTATTTTGTCAAATTTATACTTTTCAAAGTCTTTTGAAGATTTGTATCTGATAGTACTCTAATACCCTGTGACTACTCTAAGGTTCTTGGTTGTAATGTACCCTTTCCTGATTGACTTGGGAATTTGTGACAATTACCTTGAATTATCATTTCATACCATAAATTACAATATATATGATATCACTTATAAACTTATATAATTGATAATGTATAGATAATGATAGTTCTTTTCCATATAATGCTACTGTAACAATACTCTCAAATGTAAGACCACCATTATCAACTCTATATCTCCCGTCAATGGCTATTTGTCCTTTTCCCAGATTCAAATATGAATTCACATATATGGAAGTATTGTTTTTTATTCCCCTCTCAAATTATAGAATCGCTATTTATAATATATTACTGTTCTTTCATCATTGTTCCTTAAGTTCAATATTATCCTTCGTATATGACCGTTTGTGACCACCGTTCTCTATCCCCTTTCTATCTACTGCTGACTGGATGTGCTCTTCTCCCATTTCTTTTTAACATTCCAATTTTTAAATCCCGTTCTTTATTCCCATGCTATTATGTTTCTCTCTTTCCCAATTATTCCCCCCCTATTCATCTCTTATTAACACTGATATATATATTTTGACTGTTGTGTATCTAATGCTTTTAGTGATTCCTACTTTTTATTCTTGTCTCTCCCCTGAATTTTGATGTTTCTCGAATCCTCAGTTATATTCAATGCTTCTATATATTCCCTCTATCTTTTGTATCCACGTAGGATGGTTGCTGGCTTTTGTTTGAGTGTTGATATTCTCTTTATGAATCCCCTGTTGCAAAGTATACACCAGAGGTGAAGGTTTATAAACTCCAATTGTTACTCATTATCGAAGTATATTGTTCTATTTGATGTATTGATAGCCTATGAGGAATTGAGTTATTGTTGGTGCCTCTTGATTGTCGCAAATCTTTCTTTCTATTTGAGTATGTTGATCTAGATACCCCCTATCCCATAGATGACTGTAAGTTTCACTGGACGATTGGAATGTTGCTGTAGAAACACAAAAAATGTCCCCAACTATAGAAAAGTAAAACTTCTGTAGTATATTTACATCTATATTGATAATCTTATCATTGTGGAAGAAAAAAATCTGGAGTTGATTATGATGCAGGGAGGTGTTAAACTGCTTGCAAAAATGGCCAAAAAGGTAGAAGATCCACAAACGGTTCAGATTGTTGGGAGCATTGGCAATCTTGTGTGGGAAAATGGTATGTCTTTATCATGTATGTTTAGTAAACTTGAAAATTATTTTGTAGATTAGTCCTACCCATCATGTCTAATCTCGACATTGTAAATGGAAAGTGTATAAGTTAGCAAATAAATAAGATTATACTTTCCACATTGTATTATGGGAAGAAACTATAGCAATTTTGCAATTGAATAGAGAGTTATGAATACAAAAGTTCAATTCATAAAGGACTGTGTTACTGAATAATCTCTCTTATCATGCCTGACCATCTCTAACTTGAAACATATGAAAGAGTTATCTGAGGTTAGGATAAAGTCACTTCATAAACAAAATACATGATCAAATGATTTGAATGCATTCAATGTTTATTATTTTTCTTGAAAAGCTCTTTTGTTTGCCCACCTATTGAAGTATTCCAATTTTCATCACCTCACAATAAGAATTGGCTCTAATTGTTAAAAGGCCCAATAAAATTTAGTCTCCATATGTTCAATAATTTCCTTCTTTTCCAATTGTTATAACCTTACTATAAATATTATGTAGAATTATGTATAGAGTAGGACACTAGATCCTGTCCAACAACATCTTCTATCCCATCTTATAGGGTTTCCATGTGACCTATCATGTTGAGCGTTCTTCCTGTACTATTTCTTGCATCAATCACCTTTGAAAGATGATGTCAAGCCCCATGTTTTGTAAAAGTCCATTGATTAATTGGAAGGTCTTTAAATAGAGCACACTCTTCTTTATTTTTAGAAGTTGCATATTGAGAGTAGGATGATGTCAATAGGTAATTTTTATTTCCTCTATCAATGAGGATGCAACTAGATTCTAGCGTATGACTTTAAACTTGAAATATATGTAATATAGATGAAAAACATAGTAATTCTCTTTAGATTTTCTTGGCAGATGTTTGTTATTAATTTTTTGTTATATCAATTTGCCCGAATTATGTAGGATCATGAGCCTTTGAGTGATGATGATGATGATGAGGATGATGATGATGATGATGATGATGATGATGATGATGATGATGACGACAAGGGTGATGATGATGAAATTTAGAGGTATGCCATCAATCCTTAATCTATTTAATATTCACTTCTTGATAGAAATATATTTGTCTTATATGGTTACATAGTTTATTCATTATCTATTTAAAAGCTACAAGTTTCAACCACAAATAGAATACTGCTAATCTATTGATATAACAATAGAATACTACTAATCTATATCATCCAATAGTTTTACATTTGGGTTGAGTGCTTGAAGTGCCTAAGGCCCTAAACATTATCACTTGGTAAGAATATTTGGACAAGAACAATTACCTAGCTGAGAAGAGCTAGGATAATGTTTTACAATTGAAATGAATAAAACATAAAACTAGTGAAACATGGGTGTGGGGATATGTTGGGATGGGGGGTCTCCGTGTCTCCAGCTAATGTGGATCCTTCGAAAGTCTCCATTAATCTATCACAAGCACTATGGCATCCATCTGATTTATCTGTGAAGCCAATTATGGTCAACAGGAAATTTGATAAGGCTACTGATCCTATGCTTGATGCATGCACATGTCCATTTGATGCCCTCCCTGCTTCTAAGTTCCTGAAACTCTCACAAGATAAACTAGAAGGTTTACTAGAAGGTTTCTTTGGTCGTATAATTTCTAGTATCAGTAGCAACACAACTCTTGGGGAAAAATAGAATGCCTTAAAATACTTGGAAACCCTAAGTAGCAATGTGGAAGCAGCCAAAATCTTAACCAATGATTTAGTATTTTCCATGCTTGTTAAGATGCTGAGAATATCTAAACCAACTGCTTTGTGTGTTCAACTTGTTTTAGTAATGGGTTTGTTGATTTGGCATGCAACTATTATTAAAGATGAAGTGGCAAGTTCAGGTATAGTTTTAGTGCTAACTGATGCTCTTCGAGATAAGAAGGAAAAAGTGAGAAGATTTGCTATGGCAGCCTTAGGTGAACTTCTGTTCTATATCTCCACTCAGAGTGAAAATTCTCTAAAGGTTGTTGTTGGTCTGGAAAGTCCAGCAAAAGATAGCCGGTCATCACCATCTACATGGCAGGTTAGCCCCTAATTCTTGTGCCATTTATATCTGATATATGTGATGTAGAGCCTTGGTATCCACAGTGAAAAATAGTGTTTTCAACTAAACTTTGTGTGAGAATTCAAACTCTCCTACCCCTGCTTATGCTAGGGCACTCCTTACCAAAGCTCTACACTATTGAATGAACAAGTCTTTTGTAAACATTCAACACATTATTTACCCATAACTCCTCACAATGTTATTCATAGTCTGTTGTTCTGTCAGTGATGATAGGTTCTTGTATACCTTGTGTACCTCCTTTCCCACCAAGTATGCCAGTTTATTTTCTGTATGTTCTTTGACAATTTCATCACTTTTCAAACTTTCTACTTTGTTCCAGTCCTTCCCAATTTCAAATCTATTCCCGTGACAAACCAGTCACTCACCAATCTTGGTATATACCTGGCATAGAGATTCAAGTGTTCCAAAGGCTCTTCAAAAAAATCACTTTGTCATATTTCATATACCGGACAGAGTGTTCTTCGAGAACAAGGTTCTCAACTAAACTCCAACTTCACAGACTTTCTTCATAGTCAAAGAGAACTAACACTTGGTCTTTCCACTAGAATCTTTAATCATAGGCAAATTGTGACGGGGGTAATTTGTCCCAAAAAAAAATTTTTCATTTTATTTTGTATTCGTTGCAATTGTGATGCCACACAACGAATTGCAACCAGGGCGTTGTATAGGCGACGCCCACTCCCGTCGCATTTGCTTCAGCTATTCATCGCACTTGCGATGATTATCACATGATCGTATGTAGCTTCCCAAGCACATGCGACCATGTGACAAGTCATCGCAGTTGCACGGGTATTCATCGCACTTGCGACAGTTATCGCATGATCACATGCGGCTTCCCAAGTGCATGCGACCATGCGACAAGCCATCGCAGTTGTATGGGTTTTCATCACCATTGCGACACTAATATAAGGAATTGTAACAGGGTTGATGTCAGATTGAAGGGGCTTCATAGCAATGGATTGAAGTCATAATTACGACGGAAATGGATAGACGTCATATTTTATGACTAAAAAATAGCGACGTCTATTACTATCGCAATTGCAACACATGGCTGTCCCAATTGTGACACATAGCCGTCACAAATTGATGCCAAATTTATTAGTGCCTCTACCTCTTTGTCTTTTCTCATGTTTCTTGTTCACTTTCTCTTCAACTTTCAATGCAAATCGATAAGCTTCTTCAATGTTCTCCAATTTGACCAAACTGATTTCTTCTTGGATGGAAACTCTCTGTCCATTCAGGTACCTAGCAATTCTTTCTAGATCATCTTCATCATGTATAGATCTGATATCCAGTCTATAGAATTCCTTCGTATATTCTTTATTGAGCTATCTTTCTACCTCAAAATTTGCATCCGCCTAACTAGGTTAATCTGATAATCACAAGGTAAAAACTTTCCTTTTAATGTATTCAGCATTTTTTTCCATACCTTAATTTTGTCTTTTCCTTTCCTCTTTGTCTCAAATAGCAGATGTTCCCACCACAAGGATGCATGACTTTTTAACTTGTGCTTGCAATTTTCACCTTCTTTTCCTCAGGTACATTCTCACATTCAAAATACTTTTCCATCTCGGTGATCCAGTCCACCAATTCATCAAAATCCAATTTTCCACTATACTCAATAGGATTAAAGTGTGGTATAGACTTCAGATTTGTTAAAGCCTTCAATAATATTTCCTCACCTTGATCCATCACTGGTTTAGGTTCTACATCAACTTGTTCTTCCTCAATTTCATCATCACTAACATCTTCAAGATGTCTTCCTCTTCTCTGGGGTGTTTCAACAAATTCTAATCTAGTAACAAGTTGTCTTGATATGTCTACCAATCTTGGATCTGCATCTCACCTCTCACAAACCATCTTGAAACCCTATGCAATTATAGGCCATAATCTCAATATGCTACCCCACAATAAATCAGCTAGGGTTTAACAAGAAGGGACCCTCAAACCTATATTTTCAAACCTAGATCCAGATCTCACCTCACTTTGATACCACCTAATGCAAGGGGGGTGAGGAGAGGGGCCAAAAGGCACACCCTAGCCAGAAACACCTTGCAGAGATCACATGCAGAAACAAAAAACACATAGTGAGATAGAGAATGCAAATATCTTTCATATATTTATCTCTATTTATTCATACATGTTGGGCTGTAAGGCCTTCTAGGTTCATGCCAAATATTACAATTCAAGTAAAGAAGTCCTCCAACATGTGAGGATCTGAAACAATCTCTAATCTTCTAGCTTCTATCTTCTCAATCCTAAAAACTCCTCCCTAAAACTACAACCAAAGATTACATAGGCTACTGAACAAGTCGGCCTTCAAATCCACCATCAATGAAAAGGATGACCAGATCTAGGTCCACACACTTCCCAATGATAGATACCATCATTAAATCCATGACCATAATTAATTATAAGAGTCAGCCTCAACAGTAAACTAAAACAAACAACTTGGTAAGAAAGGATAACCGAGTGCCATAAAAGCATCACTAGTGCTAGGGAAATTTACTAAGCGCTAGAGAGATAACTGACCATCCCTGATAAACAAAGGAAATTGAGCAACACCAGACCAACTTGGTCAAAGAAGGAATCGAGCAACACAGGAAAATACAAACATATTTTTGGTGACACAGGATTGCCAAGGACCCAAGATGCTGGATTGCATCACTCTCCTTGTAACTAAGTAGTTTAGATCATTTTGAAAAATGTGACAAAATATTTGGTCTTTGTTCCACATATGCTCCTAATGATCATAGGGAAAGTAATTATTGGAGTTGATGAGAAAACAACCCATAGCTCCCAAGAACACCTGCATGTAAATAGTTGTCATAAAAAGAGAGAGAAGAAGCAAGAAGCTATGGAGGCCTGAACGCATTGATCCATGAGAGAGGATAAATTATTCTTGATGTGCAAAAATAAAAGTTGCAATTCAATAATGAATAATCTATTCTACAATTTGTTATTAATACAAAGGAGATCAAACCTTATAAAAGGAGATCAAAACCCTAAAAAGGGTAAAACCTAGGTTGCACAATAATAATTAATTATTATATACCTAAAGTTTAGCTTAAGTAGAAAGAGGGAATAAGTGACTTAGTAATTAAATCAAACATGATTTAATTTGTTAGAGTATTATTACTTTATGATTATTAATTAAATCATATTGATTTAATTATATAAGTTCTTATTACTCTAGTTACTTAAGCTTCATTTAGGTGCATTATTAATTAATTATTAATTAATAATGTGCAACCTAGTTTGTCCCTTTAGGGTTTCTATCTCACCTTTTATAAGGTTGAGCAATGTACTTTTTCATTATCTCTTATGCATTTTTCACATTTGAGAGCACTTTTCTTCTGTCTCCATTTTTCTTCTCTTGTAACAGGTTATTGGCTAACAGGTTCTTCTTAGGTTGTGTAGAATTGAGTTTGATCAATTCTTTCATGGTATCAAAGCTCAGATCTGTGGCTGCTTGTTCTTGATTTGAAGGTTTTTTGGAGCTTGGAGGTTCTTCAAATTTCAGAGGCTTTTGCTTGTGGATCTGTGGGGGCACTAAATTTTGGAGCACTTTGGGCACAAACCGACCTCACGGTTGAGTCTAGAAGGCCCAAAACCCCCATAGTCATATAAGGCATGACCTATTTCGGGTTAGTTGAAATTTGAAGCCAAATTTTTTTTAACTTTCAAGCCCTGGTACGCATCCCAAGAAAATTTAATTTCTTTTTCAAAAAAAAAAAATTATTCAAAAATTTATGAAAACAAAATTTGCATTAAAAAAAAAAGTAAATTTCAACTTTTGAAAAGTTGAATGCAAATTTTATTACAACTTTTTCAAAAAGTTGTTTCTTGCGTATGAAAAAGCCTTTAAGGCTTGCAAGGTACTAAAGTACCTTGCTGCAGGCCTGCATCAGCAAGTACATACACCTGCAAAGCAGAGTGGTCCCTGTATACACCTAAAAATGGTCACCTAGACTATTAGCCCCTATTTGCTAAATCATAAATTGCTTATTCTAGATAAAATCCTGGTTCTATCATTTATTTGATTATTTTCTACGGGCTAACCATTTTATCCTAAGTCTTTATTTATTAAAAAAAATATTTCCTCCCCTTTTAATAAATAAAAAGCCCCCACTTTTCCTCTTATCCTAAGTTGCACAAATAAAACACTATTCTTATTTTATAAAAAGAGAAAAAAATAAAAAAATAAAAATCTTATTTAATTAAGAGAACATGCTCCCTTTTAATTAAAAATCTCTTTTAATTAAATAAAAAAATCTTTTTAATGGAAACCACTTTTCTAAAAACAATAAATAAATAATAAAATAAAAATAAAAATAAAAAGACTTTTTGTCTTCACATGAATGCACACTTTTCAAGGTGAGTGGAATATCTTTTTGCCTCTTAATCTCTTCCACATATCTTTTTGCCTCTTAATCTCTTCCACATATCTTTTTTGCCTCTTAACCATGTCCATTGATTTTGCCTCTTGAGAATTTTGAGCACATAGATCAACCAAGATTTAATTTCCACCTTTGATAATTCTTTTTTGCCTCTTAATCTTGACTGTCCGTTCATTTCTAAAATCCTTTAAAAGGAGGCTCTCTCCTCATTTTTAATCACTCATCTTTTCCATCTCTTGCAAATAATCCATCTTTTGCATGATTCATCCTCTTGGAGTCTTGGCATCTTAGCATCTTGGAGTCTTGGAGCTTCTCAATCTTGGCATTTTGGAGCTATGGTATTCTTAGATCTCTCATATTGAAACATTGCATCATCATTTCATTTTTATTCTTGCATCATAGTTTAGATTCATTATCATTGCATTCTTAATCTAGTTTCCTTTATGCTATAGATTAGCTCACATAGTTTAATTAGCAAGGATTTGTAATACTTCTATTTTTCATTTTTATAGCTTAGCTTGCATCTTCATTCTAGCATAGTATTGCATTGCATTCTCATTTATATTTCTTGTGGATATTGACATCCTTGCCCTTTTCTTCATTGAATCTCCCATTGCATGGTTTACTAGCAAGGTTATAGGCTTAATAGCTCTAGCTGAGAGAAAACTTAAAATACCCTTGCACTCCATACCTAGGGAGCTCTAGGTCGCTTTCTCAAAGTTTCCCTCTCATGGATTCCCTTGGATGTAATGACTTAGAGAAGTGCACTATTTAGAGTACACATTTTTGGCACCCACATTGGGGCAGAGTAGCTTAACTTTGTCCTTTCATTTTTGCATTTCCATCAATTTTTTAGATTAATTTTGGCTTAGTTTTCCTAACCTCTTGTTGGTCTAACAAGTTGTTTTGAAGGTGCTCTTGCTTTCATGGAAAATGTTTAAAATTGTTTGAGATACTTTGTTCCATCTCTACAACATTTGGATTTTGGGATTAAAATTGAACCTCTCATGTGTTTGGCTTGAGTGTTTACATGCTTTCATAGAACACATTTCAATTGATGCTCTTAATGGGAAATGAAAGAACATAGATTTGTTTTTACAAGTTTGTATAAGTGAATGCTTGTGTTTAAACCTTAAGTAATTCTTGGTTCCAATATCAAATATCTCATTGAGTGATTAAGGACATGGATTCATTCCTTGTTTACATAGGGAGTTAAATGCACCACTTTGTGGACTCACTCTATGTTTTCTTGGAAAGTTAAATATTCCATTGTTCAACCCTTTTTCATTTGTGAGTAGTATTGATAAGCAACTTTGGAGTACTTTTGATTGATCTTGTTAGTAAATTGGGTGTTGGACTCGCTTATTTCTAATCACCCCTCATTACAACCCTTTGGATGCAAGGTCGGCATTCATACATAGGGGAGGGGTCTACTTGAAAAGAGCGTTAAGTGTTCCACAAAGTTCTTCCTTTTATGCTTTCTTGATCTCATTAGTTTTCTAAGGTGTGGACTCACTTTGAGTTTGTGTGAGGAGTTAAATGTTTCACTTTTGGACTCACTTTGAGTTTGTGTGAGGAGTTAAATGTTCCACCTTGTGGACTCACTTCACATTCACTTGAAGAGTTAAATGTTCCACTTTTGGACTCACTTCACATTTACTTGAAGAGTTAAGTGTTCCACCTTTAGTGCTTTAAATACTTTTGATAGTGAATTGCTTACCTTTTTATTTCTAGAAGGCCTGCTTGGGGACACACCACCTCAAGGGATGACCTTAACTCTTGTGTTCCGGCGGAGTATAAATAGCGGGTGGTGAATCGAAAGACACCTCTCTTGAGAATTGAGTTTGATATCACTCTTGGCTAAGCCTCAAAGAACTTTATACCTTTGAAAAGTGAAGGAGGAGATTTGGGTTACCATCTCCCCCCAGCTGTGTGATTTTGGATTCTTTTCATCTACGAATTTGGGCCTCACGTACCTTGCGTATATTAAGGAATCCTCTTAGAAAGCCATGTATATCCATGTAGACAGCTTGATAGGATGTTGTTGTGTTCTAAGTGCCTACTAAAACATTTTCAAGAACATACACAATTAGAATCTTTAAGGAGTAGAAATACTAGGTCACTATTCTTGTTCATGTGAAAGGTTGCTTTGCCCCTTGCTCATTGTTTGAAGACAATTGCTTGCTTGAACTCTTTGATTTCTATCTTATGTGCTTGATCAATGATAAAAATCTGTTGATATACTTACTTGATCTTTTAAAATGCTTCAAAACTAAGATTTTTATGTTCACTGGTCATAGAGTCGTACAACCCTGGAATAGTGTCATGTCCTATTCTAAGAATTGTCACGCGACAATTCACCCTGCTTGCCTGGAAAGTGTCGCCCAGAACCTTTTTGCTATCTTGTTGCTGTTGCAATCCGGAGCTGCTAAACTTGCATTTTAACTTGCTGTAGAGTGTCTTTTTCTTGTTCTTATCTAAAGCTGGTTTGTTATCTGCATGCTCAGACTTGTTATAGACTGAAACAAATGAGCTAAAACTATTAGATTTGAGCTTAATGAATGCTACTCTTGATCACTTGTCACATCACAGTTACCTCTCTAGCTACTTGCTTATTGAGCTTCTTGCTCGCCACTCGGCTTTAGTCAATTGATTGTTGTAAGTGCTTGAGCACTTTTGATGAGCCATCTCTCTATTGTTCTACTTTGACAAGTGATCTTTATTAGCTTTGCTTATCTCAAATTTGAGAAACTTTGTCTCATTCTATTAGTCAACCAACATCTCTTTTCATGCCGGTTACAACTCGGTCTCAATTTGAGCAGGAGAATCACTCTCCATTCACTTATACATAGTTACCTTCTCCAACTAGATGCTCACGAGTGCCCATTAGCATCAACAGTTCTAGTTCTAACCAATCTGAGAATTCCAAGGCTACACCGTGGTACAAAGGAGGTTTCCTCTTTTCCGCATTCAAGACCTCCAAAAACACAGACAATGTCTCACTCACTTTGATTGAACAAGAAAAATTTCAACGCCTGCAAGAACACTTTGAGCGTAAGGATAACCAAGCGCGCTTAGACAAAGAACACAATCAACAAAGGATGGATGCTGCTAGGCGCATGGCTTCTAGAGGAATGTCTTATGAGCAACCTGAGACTAGTAACTTTGAGCATCGACCTCTTTTTAATGACAACAATGGCAACAACACACCACCAAGATCTCCTCTAAGACCCACTTTTGGTATGCCTTCTTCACCTCCTAGGCCTCCTCCCTCTCAACATGAGGTAGAGGCTAATGATGAGATTTCTAGTGAGGATCTTATGAGATTTGAACAAGATGTGGTCTCCCAATGAATGATGCATAAGCTTTTAGAGCGTAATGGCGATCAATATTTTCAATATATGACTTCTAGAGGATACAAGCTTCCTCCCAGCTATGATGTCAGACAAATTGTCCAACAAAGGGTACCAACTGAATTGGAAGTCCTTCAAGAAGAACTACGTCAAACAAATCAACGCCTTACCCAAATGGCAATAGAAAGAGAGCCTCCAAAGGTCTCTTTTGTAGAATCAATTTTTGCTCTTCCTTTTGATAGGAGTCTATACATGGTCCCATTTCCTAGGGATATTAAGGTTCCCAAATACAACAAGTATGATGGAAATGGTGATCCCCAAGACCATGTGCATCACTTTTATGCTCTTAGTATGGACTTTCTTCATGACGACACATTTCTTCTATGATTATTCCCTTGAAGCTTAAGAGGCCAAGCTTTAGAATGGTTTATGAAATTAACACCACCTCTTAAGACTTTTGATGAGTTGGCTCAATGATTTACCCAACATTATTCTTACAACATCCAACAACTTGTCACCGTGATAGATCTTGGTAATCTAAGACAACATCAAGGTGAGCCATTTGCAACTTACTTACAATGTTGGAGGTCATTGTATTCTAGGTATCCTCATCAGCTACCCGAGAGAGAAAAGATTGACATTTTCGTCAACACTCTTGTGCCTAAGCTATATTATGATTTAAGGAAACAACTGTTCTCTTCTTTCAATGACATGGTTGAAAGTGCATATCAAATTGAGGATGTAGCTATAAGAAAAGGGGATATTGTTATTAATAAAGATGCTAAAGGCAATGGCAAAGACAAGAACAAACCTTGGAATAAAAACAAGTATGTTGTTAATGATGGGGTTGTTGACGCTCCTAAAGCTAAAGAGCCTGCTTTCAATCTCTCCAATGCTATCTATGCAGAAAAACAACAAGATCCAATGCTCATAGTGCTCCTAAACCTCAATATGCAGATAAGCCTAAGAAGTCATTTTGAAAGTGAGTCTATACCAAGTTGGTAGAACCTTATTATGTGATCCTTAAGACTTTGGTTGATAATGGATATCTTACGCTTCCTGATAAACCTGGTAACTGGGATCCAATAAATAGGCCTGATTGGTGGCGAGAGGATTCCTATTGTCATTATCACAGAAACAAGGGACATCCGATAGAAAATTGTTTTAAGCTTAAGGATGATATTCAAGATCTTATTGAGAATGGCACAATCTCCACTGATGGCTTAACTAAAAATTCTGATCACACAGCTTTCAAAGATCCTCTACCTAAGCATGATAAGGGGGAAACCTCTCAAACACATAAAAAGAATCATGATGCAAAGATCAATTACACATATCCTTCTAATACACCTATGATTAACATGGTAGAGCCCGTTGAGAGTGTTCTAATGATGAGGTCTCAAGATGATAATAGAGCCAATCATGGTAAGCCAAAGTTGGTCTTGCAAACACATGGTAGTTCATCTTCCCAAAGTGAGACACTGAATGTTGTTACTAGGGGGCAAGCCAAGATTTTCCTTAAAATTACACAAGATCCCAAGTAAGCTTTTCCTTCCAAACAAGCGGCTCCTTCAGCCACCCTTAGCTATGATCTTGTCCAACATTTGCAAAAGACACCAGCACAGATATCTATCCTTGAGCTGCTTCGATTATCCCCTTCACATAAAGAGATTCTTGATGAGGCTCTACATACAACACGTGTTCCCAATGACATTGATCCAGATCAATTTCAGGCTATGGTCAACCACATTTCATCTCCTCTATCTCTCTCCTTTTCTGTAGAAGATGACATATCTATTGCTCACCCACATAATCTAGCTTTACACATTGAAGTTCTAGTCTACAATACCCAAGTCCACCGAGTCCTGATATACAATGGTGCATGGTTAAATATTGTTTCTTTCAATGTCATACAACAGTTGGGTTTGTTAGAATTTGTTGTGGATTCTAAGAAGAAGATTACTATAAAAGCTTATGATGAAGTGGAAAGATCTTCCAAAGGTCTTGTCATGTTGCCTGTCCGAGTCGGCCCTATCACAAAAGATATTAACTTCCAAGTATTGGACATTCCACTCACATATAACATTCTTTTGGGTCATCCTTGGATCCATGACATGCAAGTTGTTCCTTCCACTTATCATTAGTGCGTCAAATTTCTGTACAATGGCACTGAAGTTGTGATTCCTGGAGACCATACTATTGCTATTAATGCTCTTGCTACTACTGAAAAATTTGTTCCTCACAATGAACCTTTTTTTGATCCTAGTACATCTCTAGTTTCTGCTAAGAAAACACTTAAGATGATGAGCCTTGGTATGGGTGAATATATGCTGGATTCCTTTGCTTCTATACCTGTTTCTCCTAGGTCATATGGGAGACCTTCTTACCAGATGAAGCCTTCCACTTTTTCTATGATGATCTTTGATACTTGTGTTCCTTCATCCATTCCTTTAGAAGCAAAAAGAGAAGAATGAGATGTTCAAGAGTGGATCTATAGAGAAGATTCTAGAAATACTCCCATGCTTACTAATTCAGACATAGATACAGATGAGTCACCACTACACACTATGGCTCAAATGGGAGATGATCTTCCTTCTACTTCACTTCTTTGGGGAGAAGCATGTATATCTACTAATGATATGGATGAGGCCTCTATGTCTAGAACCTATGTGCCTAAAGAATCATTGTACTATGATAGACAATGTCACAACATTGCACGACTGCTACAAAGAGGTGATCTCTAACCTAATGAGATGAGTATCTCTACTTCTTGGCATCTTAACCCTTTTCTAGAAGATTCTTCCATGACAAATATGGATGTTGATGTAGTTCATACCTCTCGTAACCCACCCGACGTAGTTGATGAGTCTCGTGTCAAGTCTGATGAGTTTGTTCCCCATATTGCCTTAGTCGACTACGTTGGTCCTTCTATGACAAATCTAGATATAGCTACTTCTAGAGCCTACCTTATAGACTCAACCTCTCTTTTTACTAGAGATGACACCTCTTGCATAAATGCTATTGAACCAGTCACTTCATTTTATCTTGCATCAACACCTATTACTTCTTCTACCAACGAACTAGCAACAAAAAAGATTGAATCAACAATCAAGTATCACAGTCATCACATCAAAAGAAAAGAGCAATGGTCAAATGGTGAAAACCACATTGTGGTGGTATCCAAACCTCAGAAAAGTAAAAATAAAAATTTGCTCAAAAATAATGATTCTCAAATAAAAGATGACAAGCTGATTCCCTACAAAAAAATGGTGCACTACTTCAAGCATGATCTCATATCTAGTATACTTCAGCCCATTCCTAAAGCTGAGAACAAAGTTGCTAATGCTTTGGTTACTTCAACATCCATCTTACGAATGAAAAGACATAAATCTAGCTTCAAGTTCTTGATGGATGAATTATGATATCTTGCTCACAAATCTTACAATCCTACCATATTTTCATATCTTCCACCTCATATTCCTCCTGCAAATCTGCCACGCCTTTCTTCCCACCATCCCTTACACTTTGCCTTTGTCTCTGGTGACTTGTATAGGAAGGGTCTAGATGGAACTCTCCTTAAATATCTAGAAATAGAAGGGTCAGAAAAAGTGCTAGCTGAAATCCACGATGGCATATGTGGATCACATTCTAACGATCCTCCGCTAGCTCAAACATTGCTTAGGGCTGGTTATTATTGGTCAAACTGGTTGAGACCTCCTATCGTCATAGGTGCAACATCTAGGCCTGGGGCCTATCAATTCTCTACATCAGAGGAAGAAGATTCTTGATGCCCGTTTCTGTCTGGGGCATTCTTTGTACATACTTTATTGATCCTGAAAAACTCCAAAAAAATTCATATATGATGCTGAAAAATCCTAAAAAGCATAAAAAGTACTAAAAAAAAAGAGCATCCTAGTGAAAACCTAGAAATAGGTGCTTTGATGTCTCACCAAAAAAATTAAAAAATTAAAAAAAAATTTGAAAAAGTGCCTTGGTGAAAACCTGGAAACAGGCGCCTTGGTATCAAAAATACAAAAAAAAAAATTATAAAAAGTCCTGAAAAAAATTGCAATAAATCTATCAAGTGGTGAAAACCTGGAAACAGACATTGCTTGAGACCCTTGCATCTATGTCTATCAGTCTTGCATGGTGCTCATTTGCTCCACTTTTCGCTTTGCCTCTCCTAGCCTGGAATTGACTCTTGTCTTAGTCTAGGGGACATCTGTTGTTTTGAGCTTATCTTGGGTCTCTTTGTGCGTCAGGGTTTCTTGGGCAACTTGGTTCAAACTATGGTTTTCAACACTACCCTAGTGTCGAGTGTTTCTTAACACTTATCAGATGTCCTACCCTACAATCTAGTATGATATGATATTTCTCATTTGCAGATGCGATACTCAAAGTTTGACTCTATGACCTACACACACGCACTTGACTTGCTGAGATTTGTTTGACTTTATTTCTTTGCGTGCTGTCTATGATGATTTCTTTGCTGAGTGTTCTCCCCCTATGATCATTTTTGATGATGCATAGCTAGAAGATTGAGGGAATGAGAACATGTTTTATTTCTTTTTCTACTTGTGGGTATATTTTGTTGGTCCTAACTATCATGAGCATTTATGCTGGTCTTACTTGACACTATGGACCTACAAGGTATTATCCTTAACTATTTCACAATTGCATGCTTATAGCTATCTTGAATTTTCATGTGTCTTGATGCTAGCATAATCTTGCCATATCAAACTTAGGTAATCTCACTACACTAGTCATCTTGACTTACATGTCTTTGGTGCCTAGGTGGGATTCCCACATTTCTATCTGATAAAGATCATATTCATATTCACATAGTTATGCTAGTGTGCATTGTATGATCTTCTGACACTACCAATAACACTCGATGATGATAATTAGATATCTATTGGCTTTGTAACCTTGCAAGTAAACCACTTTTCATGTAGTTTTCATTCTTAGGTTCATGTTAGTTTAGTTTTGCATCTTGCATATGGAGAGAGCTCTCCTTTCATCTTTCACGAACTTGTTAATCAATTGCACTCACCTTTCACTTCTTCCTAATCATGTCTTTCACTTTTGGTCTTTCATATCACATCATTTTCCTTTCATTTCAGGATCCAAACCGAAATCCTTGATCACCCAAATCACCTTTCTCCTTCTTCCGCGCAGTTCGCTGACCTTTTGAGGCCTGATCCTTCGATCTTCACTGGGGCATTCTTCACCTCTTCATCCCCATCTCTTTCAAACTTCCAGTCTTTCATTCACTTTCAAATCCCAAGTTCAAATCCCCCTCCGTGGTGTTTCCGAGTTGAGGGACCAATATGTTCGTGCCCCGGGTCCCATGTGTGGGGCATACCTTCACTACCTGATGATTATTCTGTTCTCTTTCTTCGATTATGATTTCTAGTGATTTGATCATGTCTCTCTTGCTTCTGCTTTCCCTCTACCTAATTTCTCTTTTGATCCCGAGGGGGCAGACACATCATATCTTATTGGCTATCTCTTTCTTAAGTGTTCAGTACTGTTGCTACTAGGCTGACCATGTAGGATTTTCTATATCTCTGCACTTCATGACTTTGGAGTCAGAACGCTAT
Source organism: Chamaecyparis obtusa (assembly GCA_027943335.1). Classification (NCBI taxonomy): domain Eukaryota; kingdom Viridiplantae; phylum Streptophyta; class Pinopsida; order Cupressales; family Cupressaceae; genus Chamaecyparis; species Chamaecyparis obtusa. The sequence continues at coordinate 221,438 of BSBK01004460.1, forward strand.
TGCTTGCCTTCTTCGCTATTTTATTCTTTGACTACATGTGATCCCAAATCGATCTCACATCTGTCAAAGTCGCTATTGCTTGCTTTCTTGGCTGTCTCTTGCCTTCTTGGTTGATCTGAGTTGTTTTGTGATCCCAAATCGATCTCACATTTCAACTTCTATTCTTTGACTACATGTGATCCCAAACCGATCTCACATTTGTCAAAGAGGGGCAAAATGTATACACCTAAAAATGGTCACCTAGACTATTAGCCCCTATTTGCTAAATCATAAATTGCTTATTCTAGATCAAATCCTGGTTCTATCATTTATTCGATTATTTTCTATGGGCTAACCATTTTATCCTAAGTCTTTATTTATTAAAATGAATATTTCCTCCCCTTTTAATAAATAAAAAGCCCCCACTTTTCCTCTTATCCTAAGTTGCACAAATAAAACACTATTCTTATTTTATAAAAAGAGAAAAAAATAAAAAAATAAAAATCTTATTTAATTAAGAGAACATGCTCCCTTTTAATTAAAAATCTCTTTTAATTAAATAAAAAATCTTTTTATTGGAAACCACTTTTCTAAAAATAATAAATAAATAATAAAATAAAAATAAAAATAAAAAGACTTTTTGTCTTCACATGAATGCACACTTTTCAAGGTGAGTGGAATATCTTTTTGCCTCTTAATCTCTTCCACATATCTTTTTGCTTCTTAATCTCTTCCACATATCTTTTTTGCCTCTTAACCAAGTCCATTGATTTTGCCTCTTGAGAATCTTGAGCACATGGATCAACCAAGATTTAATTTCCACCTTTGATAATTCTTTTTTGCCTCTTAATCTTGACCGTCTGTTCATTTCTAAAATCCTTTAAAAGGAGGCTCTCTCCTCATTCTTAATCACTCATCTTTTCCATCTCTTGCAAATAATCCATCTTTTGCATGATTCATCCTCTTGGAGTCTTGGCATCTTAGCATCTTGGAGTCTTGGAGCTTCTCAATCTTGGCATTTTGGAGCTATGGTATTCTTAGATCTCTCATAGTGAAACATTGCATCATCATTTCATTTTTATTCTTGCATCATAGTTTAGATTCATTATCATTGCAATCTTAATCTAATTTCCTTTATGCTATAGATTAGCTCACATAGTTTAATTAGCAAGGATTTGTAATATTTCTATTTTTCATTTTTATAGCTTAGCTTGCATCTTCATTCTAGCATAGTATTGCATTGCATTCTCATTTAGATTTCTTGTGGATATTGACATTCTTGCCCTTTTCTTCATTGAATCTCCCATTACTAGCAAGGTTATATGCTTAATAGCTCTAGCTGAGAGAAAACTTAAAATACCCTTGCACTCCATACCTAGGGAGCTCTAGGTCGCTTTCTCAAGGTTTCCCTCTCATGGATTCCCTTGGATGTAATGACTTAGAGAAGTGCACTATTTAGAGTACACAGTCCCACGCCTTTTTGGCGTTAAAACCAAAGCCAAAACACCACTCGTGCATTTTTGAACTCTCCGCCATTTTTGGCAATTTTTATGAGATCCACCAAATTTGGTGTTGAATGTGGAGATTCGCTAAATTTGGCGAGATTTTTGGAATCAGCACATGAAAAAATTCTTGGCATGGATTTTGAGGTGCCCAGTCACCCGATGATGTTAGCATACAGTTAGCGCACAGTTAGCAGGTGATGTCAGCATACAGTCATCACCCAATTAGCAAGTGACATCAGTGATGATGTCCTCAAGTCATGTGACGGTCATACAACTATCAAATTTTTTCCCATGACTGGCTTTTTCCAGCAGGCTTGCATTTTGGGGGTATTTGTGCTTTTTTGGTCCTATAGGGATCATAGGGACTCGAAATTTGACATATCATATATCAACAAAAAGGTCTTTCCGAGTCCGTCACATTGGTGCAAGTTTCATTTCTTGATTCTTCCATTTTGATGCTATTTTTGGGCTTCAAAGTCAAGGTACACAAATTTACATTCTAAAGCATTTCTTTCTTTCTTTCTTTCAAGCTTTTGGAATAGTACTGGAATTGGGTTTTATCAATTGTGGGGGGTGTTATTTCTTGATTTTCTATCCTTTTTATCAAAAAATCAAAACATTGTATCACATAAAACAAAACCCCTTCTGCATCTTCTGTCTAGTTCTAAAAGAAAACTTAATTAAAAAAAAATCAGTTAGAGCACTTGGCACTATGGCAGACACAGCATCTATTGAGCTTCTCACTCCACACAACTACCATGTGTGGAAGGCTTTTATGACATGACTTCTTCGATCACGGGGGTTATGGTCTTGTTTGGATACAGTTCAGCCTCAGTTGACTCGACCATTTGAGGTCATGTAGAATAGGAACAAGATGGATGAAGCAATGGGTTTGATGTCACTACATGTTTCAGACAGTCTACTTTTTCACCTTGATGGTTGTGATACTCTTGAGGCCATTTGGGACAAATTTCAGTCACTTTTTGGCACTATGAATGAGTTTAGGGCACTACAGATTGAGGTAGAGTTGACTTCATTGGTACCTGATTCTTTTCCCACCATTGAGGACTTCTTGATGAAGTTCAAATCTCTCCGTTTAGTTTTACAGGGATGTGGGAAGAACAAAATAGATAATGAGTGTATTTACTTGATTCTTTCTAGGCTTCGGGGACAATTTCAGATATTTTCTTCTACTTTCTACTCCACTATGGATGCACTGGGTGCACGACATGTTATGGCCTCTTTCAAGACATTTTGTGACTAGTTGACTCGTGAGCAATCAAAGCTCACTCAAATGGATTCTCTTACAGGTTCATAGGCATAGGCATTGCTTGCTAAGCCACCTCAGGGTACACAGAAGTCGAAGCAGATATCAGATTCCTCTTCTCAGCACTCTACTAGCCCACCATCTTCTTCTAAGAAGGAGAAACATAATACTGAGAGACCTACATGTTCCTATTGTCAGAAGGGAGATCATGATGAGTCACATTGTTTTTAGAAGAGATTTGATGGCTATGAAAAATAGATTGCAGATTTGCAAGCTCTTCTTCAGAAGAGCAATTTTTCCTCTCCATCCTCTTCTAGCTCACAGGGGTCTACTTTTCAATCTTCTTCCTCATCTTTGACATCTGTACATGATATTGGAAAGGGTCATGCATTACGGGCATCTATTGCATCCCCTTCACAAGTCCCTTGGATACTAGATTCAGGTGCTTCTCACCATATGGCATCTTCTCAGGATTTGTTCTCTTCTTTTGAGGCTTCTCCTATTCCTCATATTCTCATGGGGAATAACACTATATAGACAGTCTATGGGACAAGTTTGGTCAGCATTTAGGATGGCACATTCAATGATGTATTGTATGTTCCATCTCTATCTATCAACCTTCTCTCGATTTATCAGATTACACGCAGTGGATCAGGGAAGACAGTTGAGTTCATGAAAGATTCAGTCTTCAACAGGGATAGTGCAATAGGAGGCATTGTTGCTATAGGGACAGTTGATCATTCCACCTGTCTCTACTCCTTTTCACACTTTGGTCCACCTTTTCTAGAGCATGACTCTCCTCCTTTGAGAGAGCATCATGTGGTATAGTCAGGTCGCTTGAACCTCTGTGTGGTTCCTGAGACTACTGTTGTGACTACCATGCCACCTCCTATTGAGCTCTTTTCTATTCAATAGGGTTCTTCTTCAGCACTGCCTGATCCTCCAACTCCATTCATCGAGCCACTAGGTGCAGTTGTTGAGGATTCTATAGAGGACATTCATCTCCTCTTTGATGACAGTGTCAGCACACCTGTCATACCACTTACATTGGGGATTCCCTTTCATGATCCTCATGTCTACTCCTTTGAGCATCAGCTCGGCCTTCCAGTGACACCTCAGCTTTCGAGGTTCCCTCTATAGTGTCCACTGAATTTCACTCCTCTGCATTGGAGTCACAGTGGTTTGTTCATTGATCCAGGGGTTCTTACATTCTGGGGGGGTTTTGGAGCCTCGACCCTCTCTCACGGGGGGGTTGGCAACACACTTTGTACTTATGGCTTTGAGAGAGTCTCTTGAAGTCATTTCTTTTAGTCTTCAGCATGCTTTTATATCTCTTTTTGGAGAGGAATTTTTCTCATTGGGTTTTCTCCTTTGTCTCCGGTTTACAAAGATTTCCTTGTACTGGGTACCTGATCAGGGCTTGTTGCCGGGACCCATTACTTGCTTTCATAGTTTTGCTAGGTCAGCTTTCTCCCTATGTTCAGCTTAAGGGGGGGTGTTAGAGTATTATTACTTTATGCTTATTAATTAAATCATATTGATTTAATTATATAAGTTCCTATTACTCTAGTTACTTAAGCTTCATTTAGGTGCATTATTAATTAATTATTAATTAATAATGTGCAACCTAGTTTTTCCCTTTAGGGTTTCTATCTCACCTTTTATAAGGTTGAGCAATGTACTTTTTCATTATCTCTTATGCATTTTTCACATTTGAGAGCACTTTTCTTTTGTCTTCATTTTTCTTCTCTTGTAACAGGTTATTGGCTAACAAGTTCTTCTTGGGTTGTGTAGAATTGAGTTTGATCAATTCTTTCATAATTAATAATAAAACACTTTATTACTTGAACACCCCCCCCCCTTAAGATGAACTTTGGGAGAAGGTAAAATCCTAGAAAGAACTACTGAAAGAAGATGGGTCCCAGCAAAAAAAGGCCTGATCAGGTACCCAAGTACAAAAGAGAGTCTCTATAAAGAGGAGAAATAGAGAAAACCACATGGTAAAAACTCTACTCCAAAAAGAGACAAAGGCTAGTCTGAAGGACTGAAGAAGCCTCCAAAACTAGGAATGTTCTAGAAACTAGGAACAAAGATGAACATGTACAACATCACTAAGACATATAATAATTCATTGTTTCATTATTTATTATTGTGCAATTTAGGTTTTACCCTTTTTAGAGTTTTGATCTCCTTTTATAAGGTTTGATCTGCTTTGTATTAATAACAAATTGTAGAATAGATTATTCATTATTGAATTGCAACTTTTATTTTTGCACATCAAGAATAATTTCTCCTCTCTCATGGATCAATGCGTTCAAGCCTCCATAGCTTCTTGCTTCTCTCTTTTTGTATGATAGGAGTTTACATGCAGGTGTTCTTGGGAGTTGTGGGTTATTTTCTCATCAACTCCAATAATTAATTTCCCTATGATCATTAGGAGCATATATGGAAAAAGACCAAATATATTGTCACATTTTTCAAAATGATCTCAACTACTTAGTTACAAGGAGAGTGATGCAGTCCATTATCTTGGGTCCTTGGCAATCCTGTGTCACCAAAAAATTTAGGGTTATTGATTCACCCCTCCCCTCTCAGTAACTCACCTTGTTACAAGTAGTGGTTTTTGTTGCACCAAAAGATCGACATGTTAATGCCCGATACAACCACTAGACTTATAGAAGACATAGGAGGCCGTTAAGCCATGTCACAAATCTTGAGGGGAGCATTGACCATCTTGCCAATAATCTCCTCCTCAGTGTTACCCGAGGGGATTCGAACCTGTGACCAAGCTTTGATATCACTTGTTACAAGTAGTGGTTGTCGTTGCACCAAAAGATTGACCTGTTAATGCCTGATACAACCACTAGACTTATAAAAGACACAAGAGGTGGTTAAGCCATGTCACAAATCCTGAGGGGAGTGCTAACCATCTTGCCAACACACCTTTCCATAATCCCAATAGATCAAACTTGTGCTAGATTTTCACACCTACTATTACCTTATTGAGTAAAAAGAAAAGGGCAAGAGTGTATCAAAGGGGAAGATCATTTCCATTAATTCTAGAGCCAATGCTAAAAATGTGGGAATGTCAAGTAGTGGGAGAGACATGCTATGAAAAATCTCTACCAACATCTAATAGATGTCGATGTGATGTTGGTAGGAGCATGGACTACACATTTTTTTTTTTTCATTTACCAATCTAATCTAACCTGAGATACCTTTTAATGTTCCATCTACTTATTTTGTGTAGTCACGTTAATCTTCCACATTACCATGGTGAAATCCAACTATTGATAAAAAAAAAGGGACATAAAACAATTTCCAGTGTGAATGAAATTTATGACATGACCCAATTTTTGGCGTGGGAGTCGTAAAACTTTGTGTCATAAAATATTTAGATGTAAGAAAATGGAGAGCCCGGTGCAAGTTCCCCACATAATAGTCTATCGGCTAATTAAATTTTTTTTAAGTTATTTATGATCTAATTTTCACTATGTTTAGGATGTTTGTTCTTTCTTATCTCATTATAAACTTAGCTATACCTTTTTCTTATTTGTTTGTTTGTTAACATGATTAAAATATTTTTTTTAATAATTTAATACACTTTCTTTATATTCATAAGTGATCAATAAATATTCATTATAGAACATCAAAATGAAGAGTTCTATTTAGAATATTAAAGATTAGAACTTCCTTCAATCTTAGAATTTCCACCTCAAAAGACAAAGATTATCATTGATTTTCCTCATTAGAGTGTAACCCAAAAACATCTTTCCTATTTAAATCTAAATCATTTCCTTTATACTCCATTTCTTGTTGTCTGTATCATCCTATTTGTTCCCTATCACTCATACTCCAATATTTCAAAAAAAATCCTCTAGGATTCACATTTTCTACATTACATTAATAGAGTTTTCAACCAAAAAATTAAGGCTTTAGATTGTGGAAGATGTGATAAAATTATAGAAGGAATGAGTTTTCTATAGTAAATGGGATTCTCATATAGTTGTTTTGGATTCAACTACTTGTGTTATTTTATCAATTTTATATACTACACTAGTTGATCCATCATTGGAATCAGGATAAAATTATAATATGGATAATAGAAATTAATTATAAAAAGGGGTTTAGGGTAGGTGGCTACCAACATGACATAAAAAAATCTAAAGAAAGGAATAAAAAGAAAGAAATAAAAATGAGTAGGTAGATGAAATTTAAAAACTACAAAGTGGTCAACGGGCCCTTGGTCTACTAATGAAGTTTGAAAGGTTCTTAATGAGCTTATCAGGGATAAGTCTTGCTAAGTGAAAAGCTCTCACATGAAAAAGAGAGTTTGTATAAAATGTGTATATAAATGATTATTATATGTATTAATATTTTATTTTTTATTAGTTTAGAAGCCAAACAAGGGGGATGACCCTTACAACATCAGAGTCAAAGGGTTTTAAATAAAATCAACAACACAAAACTAATGTGCAGGTTGTTACAACATAAAGCCACAAATGAAGCACATTCTCCAAGGTACCTCTTTAGAAATTTCACTTGGAGAACAAGAGGCCACAACAAGCCATATACAACACATAGACCAAGATAGATACCCAAAAATACTTAGCCAACAATTGACCTATTATGGAAATCCAATAAAGAGATATGGAAAGGTTCTCCAAACCTTCCCCTTGGGAAACATGAAGTTCTTCATGACCATCTTGTAATAAACAACATCACCCTGACTACAAATCCACTCCTAGCTACAAAACCCCTTTCCACCTCCATAGAAAAGGAACCCACCTCTATAGGAACGGTGAAGAGATAGACTAGAAAAATAAGGAGGATGCCATTAAACCAACTTCCATCCAAACATCCATAGAAAGGAGCCCGTATAGAGTTATAAACTTCCTTTTTCATGAAGAAAGTCTCCACCTCCATAGGAGAATCTTCCATCTCCTTAAGAACCGTGAAAGAAGGATCAAACAACAAATACCAATCCCACCTCCTACCCAATAATACATTTCCCTCATCCTCATTATTAAGAACAATCCCCATACCTTCTACAAACTTCAACCAAAAATAGAAACTATCAGCAAACGACTGTCACAGGAGAAGAAAAGATCACTGTCCAAACCCAAAAAAGGGGACAATCCAACCAAGTAAGAAAAATAACTGAAATTGAAATCCACTTCCAACTAAACAAAACCCAAAAACAAGCTCAAGCTACAAGTATCCTTCCAACCAAACTAACTCTCCAAGTTGAAGAGCCTCCACCTTCCTGATGGAAAGCATAGTAAGTGCCATCTTTCTCTTGCCCCAACAATCTTTAAAGCATCACATTTCCCTCAACTAGGGAATGACTTGCCATACCTATGATCACCACAAGAGAAAAACAAAGCCACAATATCCACACCCAGCAAAGAGATAAAAAACCCATATCATCATCATCATCATCATCAAATAGGAGAATGACCCCATTTGTCAGCTACCAATACACTTCCTCCACACACAAAATCATAGAAAGAGCATTTTGTCCCTCAATCTCTACTTCCTCATCTTTAAGCAGAGCCACAAAGCTCACCAAACCACAAACCTTTCTCATTCTCTGGAACACTAAAGAGCCATTAGTTCTCTATTTCAAAAATAGAGAAGACCAAATAAGAAAAGTGTTACCTGGAAAATGGGGAACACCATCTCCACCCTACAATAAAATCCACCAAAACTCTTAGGCCCAAAGATAAGATAAGAAGCAACACCATCCAGGCTTCACTAATCATAATTGCCACCACAAAATACCAACACCAAACCCAATGAGGGCCGAAAGAAACCACCTCCCCCTCCATCACTCCCCAGAACATTGAAGAGCCCTCATTACTTTTGTCCCCGTACAAAGCAGTCTCAGATAGAGAAATCCCAAAAAACAAGGAGTACCACCTCCAAATAGCAAGGTCAAAGCCGGAGGCCAAGACGACTCCCTAGCCCCTAGAACAGGGGGGCAACAACCAATCTCTCCCATGGGAGATATGAGCCACAAGGATCATAAAAAGTAGATGAAAAGAAACCCACACAAGGACACCAGCAAAAATCCCCATCAAAAACAATGAGCAACCCCTATTATTAGCATCAACAAGTTGAATAGTCAAGTGAATAGTGAACGAAATCTCATCACCATCTGCAGTGACAAAACCCATAGGGAAACCTCTAAAAACCATTGTCTAAAGACAAAAGGAGTAGGGGTAGAGAAAATAGGGAGAAAAATCATCCCAAGTGTTAGGAATAACACTATCTCGAATCAGAGTGAAACATCTCCTCACCAAATCCATAACTTGAAATGGACTTTAGACAAGGCAAATAAAATTAGGAAAATGGGAGGCCGTGGGAAAAATCCCCAAAAATAAAGAGGGTCAAAGAACTCTCCCCATCAAGCCTCCAAACTCGAGTAGGGTCACCTTCAAACACAACAAAACTAGAGTCAAATCCCACTAAAGTCCATCTGCCAAGACCTTACGTGGGGATAAAAAGCCCATCCCATCAACAATAGCCAAGAGAGAAGAAACAAAACTAGCCACAGAACACTAGCAAATGTCTCCAATAGGAAAACCAATGGCCAACATAGGGAGAACGAGAAGTCCTCCAATCACATGAGTGTGCCCACAATTAGTACAAAAGGGCCCAAGGACAACAAACCCTGGCCTATGAATGTAGACAAAAGCACCCAACGAACGAAAAACCTTCCACACCCTCACAAATCCATTTGAATCATCATCATCATCCTCATTCATGTCTCCTGCAACAACAAAATTTGAAAGTCCCTCACCTTGCTCAAACACTCCCATCACTTTCAAAAATCTTGCATTAATCTTTTGATTACTTAATAATTATTGTATATAATTTTAAAACTATTTTATGTATGAACATTTCATGTTATTTTCTATATTAAAAATTATTTCATTTAACTTTTAAATTATTAATTATATCATAATCTAGCATTTGGTATTTTATTTGTATTTTTTAAACTACATAAATTTTACGAACTTATATGTTATTTTAATAATTTAGTTTTTAAAAACTTTATAGATTCTTTCAAAACATATATTTAATATATTTTAATTATTGTATTCATGACATAACAACATCCTATGCACCTTATTAAATCTCCATTCACACCCAACACATTTCATTTTTTGTATGTTTATGTGTATGTGTATGTGTATGTGTGAATTTACAACTTTAATAAATTGATGTTTTAAATTTTTACTTTTTGGAAAAAGATAAAATAATATATATAATTTTCTTTAGAACATGAATTTATAAAAGTTGTAAATTCATATATATAAACTTATCAAAAACTCATTGTTAAAAATATGATAGTTTTCACACACACATAGATATATATATATATATATATATATATATATATATATATATATATATATATATATATATATATATATATATATATATATATATATATATATATATAAAGTATTTGAAGGTTTTAGCAATCTATAATGATATTCTTTATGCGTGTGGACTTTGATTGTGTGCAAATTTGAGTCAAAAATCTATACACAATCAAGATTCATAAGTATAAAGAATGTGTAAAATTTATTATATTTTTTAAATTAATAATTAACAATTTAAGAAAAAAAATTATACATAATATTTTCTCTTTTCAAAAAGAAAAAATTTAAAATTTGAATTTCTAAAAGATATATATATAATTTTTAAATATTTTTCTAAAATATATAAAATTTATCATATTTTTCAAATTAATTTTTAATATTTCTAAAAAGAAAATTATATATAATTTTTAACAATTGAAAAATTATATCATAAAGCGTTTTTCTAAAAGTGAAAAATAATTTTTAAAAAATTATAACTATTATAAAATTCATGCTTTAAATTTTTTAACGTTAAAAGACTGAAAAAAAATTATATTTTGAAACAGACTAAAATTTTTGTATGTAAATATAGATTCCACTATATGAGAATTTTGAAACTCTGATTAAAAAATTTAAAACATGAATTATACTACAATTGTCATAATCAATCTCACATGTACGGATTTTTTTCTTGGTCTTTTCCTTGGCGAATTTTAACGGTATATTTTTCTTCACCGAAGTTTAAGGATGTATTTTCGTTCGCCGAATTTTAAGGGTATATTTTTATTTGCTGACTATCATTTAATTTATTCACAAAGTAACAACTTTTGTAGTGTATTTTAGAAGATTTGAATTTAGGTGTCTATAATCAATTAAAATAATTTTTACATATTTTATAAATAATTATATATTTTCTTTTATTATTTTTTATAAAATTTAATAATTATTAGTCTTTGTAATAATTTTTATTATTCAATTAAACTAATTTTGTAAATCATTAATTAATCTATTTAGTGCTAGTATGCTTCTAGGAATGATTGTGTATCATTTTTTCAACATCAACATTTCAGATCATACTCCATGATCTATCATGAGGATGATGGATTGTTGATGTTGAGAAAATGATACACAATCCTTCTTGAGAAGCATATTAGCATTATCATGGATTGTGGAAACTTGATATCTTTAATCTATTTAGTCTTTTTTTGTATATTTTTCTTGAATTTAATAATCATTTTATTATTTTTAAAAAATATTAAGAAGGGTGACAAGTAGATTTATCTAACTTACAAATAGGATTTAAGAAAAAAAATGTTTTTTTAATATTAAATATCAAGAGAAAACAAGTACATAGGTGGGGTTGATAAGACTAAATAGCACCAAAAAATAACCAGTTTTGTGTTACAACTTAGTTTAAACATGGGTTATAAAATATACGAATGCAAAATGTGAGACATAAATATTAAATATTTTTGTCATCATGTTCAATGTTGAGTCAAGGGTTGGTCATGTTGTTGTTGTTGCCCTCATTGGTGGATGATTTAGTTTTGGTTCTTTTCCCTGGATTTTGTAGGTTACCTCATAGGGGTCCTTCTCATCATATTGTTTAACAACTTCTAGTAATCTCTACAAGAAAGGTTGATTCTCTTTTTTATTATTTTCCCAAATCTTCCCAAATAGGATCTTTGATGTATTAATGGTAACTAAGACATCTTTAAAAAGTTTTTCAAAATTCCTTTTTGCAAATCTTCAAGTTCACAATAATATGCACAAAGATGCTAAAAAATATGAGTTTTTTTTGTAAAACTCAATAAGTACTCTACTTTTGCCTTGATACTTCTCTTCATTTTTAATTTACAAATCTGTCAAAGTATCTCAATAGAAAGAATAAACCAAAAATTACTCTTAAGGTTAGATAGAAGAATATTTTTTCCAAATAAGATGTCAATCTAATTAATATCACTATGCAAATTATAAAGATAATAGAAAAACAAATGCTAAATATCCATAGCTAGATAGAAATCAAAGAATATATGTTTAATAGCATTAAATACTTTGAAACTATTGTAGATTTCATCTTCATTGTGTATTATCTTATATGGAAAGCTCTATAAAAAAAGGTGTCATTTGGATGTAACTTTCTTAGGTTATATATTACTGCTCCACATGTCATTGATATTAGCCTACCAAACATTATTAGATAGATTGATATTCCTACATTTATTAAGATGGTTGTAAAGAGAATCACTATTGGATAGAAAACTATAAATGTCTTAAGGAGAAATGTTAACCATCTTTGTGTCATCTAGCCAACAAATATTGCTAAAATAATCATACTCAAAATGAGAAACCATTGGGAGGGAATCAAGGGAAGAAAGAAGACCTTTTAGGATGTAGTAAGTGCACCACTCAGTTTTGGGGATACTAAACTCTTCACTAACCTAATAGACCAAAGTTTGAAGAAACCATGAACCATGATATCTTTAAAACATTTGATGCTCTTGCAACTCCAATTTTTAGTCGAGCATCTGTCTAATTGTGCAAGAATCTTTCCTTTATATTTCAAGTTCCACCATATGGAATCATCTATAGATACATTTACAAAAAATGTACTATTGGAAAGAAGAGGCCTTGCAACCTCCCAAGCTTTCCAAATGCTTTTAAAAATATTATCATGGAAACTTCTATATACCATGGAAACTTCTAATTATGATGATGATGGGATTCATATGTATAGCATAGAATGTGAGGGGTTTAGAGTCCCATGAAAGGAAATATGTTGCCAAAAGGCTCATGAACACCCTATGTAACAAATATGCCATCCTTTTACAATAGTTCAAAGATACATGCTTCTCTCTAGAAACTAACCTCAAGTGTATCTAAAAGGATGCATCCATATTCTATACATAGCATGATAAAGGAAGAGGCAACACAAATATTCTACTTACTAACACATGGATCCCATTTCTTAAAATTTAAGGTATCTCTTTGATGCAAGGGAAGTGACGAGAGGGGCCAGAAGGCACACCCTAACTAGATCCACCTTGCAGAGATCACACATGAAAGAAAAAAACACACAGTGAGAGAGAGAATGCAGATATCTTTCATATATTTATCTCAATTGATTCATACATGTCGGGCTGTAACGATTTCCCAGTTCATGTCAGATATTACAATTCAAGTACAGAAGTCCTCCAATATGTGAGGATCTGAAATAATCTCTAATCTTCTAGCTTCTATCTTCTCAATCCTAAAAATCCCTCCCTCAAAATATAACCAAAGATTACATTATATACAAGAGGCTACTGAACAAGTTGGCCTTCAGATCCACCATCAACAGAAGGGACGACCAGATTTAGGTCCACATGCTTCCCAATGATAGATACCATCATTAAATTTATGACCATAATTAATTGCAAGAGTCAGCCTAAATAGGAAACTAAAATAAACAACTCGGTAAGCAAGGATAACTGAGCACCAGACAAGCATCACCGAGTGCTAGGGAAATTCACCGAGTGCCAGAGAGATAACCGGCCAACCCCAATAAACAAAGGAAACTAAGAAACATCGAACCAACTCGGTCAAAGAAGGAACCAAGCAACACAGGAAAACACAAACATGTTTTTGGTGACACAGGATTGCCAAGGACCCGAGATGCTCCTGCATCAGACACCTAGGGTTATTTGAAAATGATTCTCTGAATCATGAAATAGGTATGACCCAAGCTGAATCCAACTCAGGTTGTGAAATCCATGAACTATCTTCAATTGGTCTATTCTTCCACTTTACCAAATATTCCATATACTATTTTCCTCTTGTACTTTTGCCAATTCTTTGCCCCAAAATATGCTCAACTTCTTCCATCTATTTCTTAGGATAATCATTCACTACTGTCATTTCTTCATTTGACTCATGATACTCATAAAAATCAGCAATGTTGAAAATAGGTTATATGTCCATGTCATCAGATAACTCAATCTCATAAGCATTTACACTATCAAATTTTCTCAAAATCTTGCAAGGACCAAACTTCTTCATTTTCAACTTCCCATATGTTCCAACAAGAAATCTACCTTTCTTCAAATGAACCATTACTTCATCACCAACATCAAAAGTATTATGTCTTCTTGATCTATCATCTTTGTCTTTTTATTTCTGATTACTCATTTCAAACTTATGTTTCACATCTTCATGCAATATATTCATGTACTTTGCAAAATTTACTCCTTCAGTACTTCTCTTTCTTTAATCAACAATGTCTCTCAAATCTGATATACCTCTTGAATGTATGCCATTTACAATCTCAAAAGGTGTTTTTTCAGTACTCATATTCACTGAATTATTGTATGCAAACTCTTCTTGTTCCAACATAGAATCCCAACTACTCAGTGTGTCTCCAACTAAACATCTCAAAAGAATTCCCAAACTTCTATTCACAACTTATGTTTGTCCATTGGTCTATGGGTGAAATGTAGAACTATATTTCAACTCGGTGCCAAAATTTCTCCAAAGGGTCTTCCAAAAGTATCCAAGAAATTTACTATCTCAGTCAGAGATAATACTCTTCGGTAATCCATGCAATCTAAAAATTTCATTAAAGAAAAGATCTGTTATATGTGTACTTCATCCGATATCTTTCTACAAAGGTATAAAATGTACCATTTTAAAAAATCTATCCACAAAAATAAATATAGAATCATTACCTCTTACTGTCTTCAGTAAGCCAAGAACAAAATCCATACTAATATCAATCCAAGGTTTCTCAAGAATGGAAATTGGTGTATACAATCTAGTATTCTGACTTACTCCTTTTGCAACTTGACAAATTTAACAACTTCTCACAAATTTATGAACATATTTATAACTGTGGCCAAAAGTATTTCTCCTTAAGAAAATTCAATCTTTTATCAACACCAAAGTGTCCAGCCAAACCACTACTATGTTTCTCCTTTATCAAATTAGTTCCCATTGATCCTCTCGGTATACACAATTGAACATCTTTAAACAACATACCTCCTTGAATGAAATATTCTTCCTATTTAGTACTCGGTTGATCTTGAATAGGTTCTCTACACTTTCTCCATGGCTCAGAAAAATTAGGATCAAATTCACAAGAACCTCTCATGTCATTAAAACCAAGAACTTCAATTTTCATCTCGGTCATCAAAGATCTTCTTCTACTCAATGCATCAACAACATGGGTAGTGACTCCACTCTTATGCTTTATCACAAATGTATAACTCTACAAATACTCAACCCATTTCTTATGTATGTAATTCAACTTTCTCTAACTACCCAAATATTGTAAAGCCTTATGATTGGTATACAACACAAATTCACTCAGTATCAAATAATGTCTCTATTTTTTCAGGGCTTGAACAATAGCATAGAATTCTTGATCATATACAGAATATTTCCTTTTTGCATCATTCAACTTTTAACTAAAGAAAGCAACAGGTTTACATTCTTGACTCAACACAGCTCCTATTGCACTTCCACTTGCATCACATTCTACTTGAAATACCTTATCAAAATTAGGCAATGCCAACATTGGCAATTCAGAAACCTTCTGCTTCAGGGTCTCAAAACTTTAATCAACTCCATGTGTCCACTTGAATTCTCTTTTATTTCCTCTCATAGTCTCAGTCATAGCATTAAAAATTGAACTGAAATTCCTAATGAAATTTTGGTAAAAACTTGCCAAACCATGAAATGATCTTACCTCACTAGCATTCTCAAGTGTAGGCCAATTCAGAATAGCTTCAACCTTTTCAAGATTCATTTTCAAACCATTAGCTAAAATCACAACTCTCAAATACAAATTCTCCTCTTTCATGAATAAACACTTTTTCAGATTTATCAGCAACTTTTCCTCTTTCAACCTCTACAATACTCTTTTAACATGCAAAAAATGTTCTTCTCTGGTCTTATTGAATATCAAAATATCATCAAGGTATACAATCACAAACTTACCCAAAAATTTCTTCAAAACTTCATTCATCAACCACATAAAAGTACTCGGTGCATTAGTTAAACCGAAAGGCATAACCAACCACTCATACAAACTTTCTTTTGTCTTGAAAGTAGTCTTCCACTCATCACCTTCTATGATTCTTATATGATGATACCCACTTTTCAAATCAATTTTGGTAAAATACTTTTCTCTAGTCAAACTGTCCATTATATCATCCATTCTCAGTATAGGAAACCTATATGTCAATGTTTTCTTGTTGATTCCTTTGGAATCTGTGCACATGCACCATTCTCCATTCTTATTAGGTGTCAATACAATAGGTATTGCACAAGGACTCAAACTTTCTCAGATCAAACCTTTCTGTAACAATTCTTGAATTTGTTGGTTCAATTCCTGATTCTCAGTGGGTGTCAACTGATCTGGTGCCTTATTCAATAAATTAGCTCCAGGGATTAGATCCATGCAATGATCAATATTTCTCTTCGATGGAAAACCATTAGGTACATTATCAAAAATGATCTCACTGTACTCGGTGAGTAACTTATCAACCTGCTCAGGGATACTATCCTTTGTTTTCTTACTTGGTTTGTTAGGAATTACAACAAACTATACATCATTCTTCTTCAAATCCTTAAAAAACTTTCTTCCTTCCATTGAGAAAACATTCACAGATGTAAAAACATTACTAATAGGTTCTTCAATCAAAGGTAACAAAACTTATCTTTTTCCATCAGCCCAAATAGTATATTTATGTAATCTCCCATCATGTATAGCATGTCTATCATATTGTCAAGATCTACCCAAAAAAATATGACAACAATCCATAGGCATGATATCACATAACACCTTATCATAGTACTTTTCAATTTTCAAATTCACATAACATTGTTCACTTACCAAGAGTATATGCTCATCTTTGATCCATGAAATCTAATAGGGCTTCAGATGTTCCAACCTTTTCAACTACAACTTTGTAACCATTTCCTCAAATGCCAAGTTCTTTGAGCTACCACTATCAATGATTACCTTCCAAACTTCATCAAAAACTCTACATTTTGAACAAACTTTTCCTTACCAGATCTTCCTTATTACTTTCACTCCAAAATGCTTTCCTTACAATCAATTTCTTTTCCTTCTCAGATTCATTTGGTGACTCTTCTTGCACCAAAGCATTTCTATTGCTACCAACCTTCTTACTTGCATGTATACACTCAAATAATCTATGTTCTTGTCCACATCCGTAACAAGTTCCATAGAAACCACCTCTGTTATAACCACCTGGGTAGTTATATCCTCTACCTCTAGAAAACAAAAATATATTTTTGGTGACATAGGATTGCCAAGGACCCGAGATGCGGACTGCATCACTCTCCTTGTAACTAAGTAGTTTAGATCATTCTAAAAAATGTGACAATATATTTGGTCTTTATTTTATATATGCTCCTAATGATCATAGGGAATGTAATTATTAGATTTGATGAGAAAACAACCCACAGCTCCCAAGAACACTTGCATGTAAACACCCGTCATAGAAAGAGAGAGAAGAATCAAGAAGCTATGGAGGCCTGAACACATTGATCCATGAGAGAGGAGAAATTATTCTTGATGTGTAAAAACAAAAGTTGCAATTCAATAATGAATAATCTTTTCTACAATTTGTTATTAATACAAAGGAGATCAAACCTTATAAAAGGAGATCAAAACCCTAAAAAGGGTAAAACCTAGGTTGCACAATAATAATTAATAAAATAATTAATTATTATATGCCTAAAGTTTAGCTTAAGTAGAAAGAGGTAATAAGTGACTTAGTAAATAAATCAAACATGATTTAATTAATAATAAAACACTTTATTACTCGAACAGCCCCCCCCCCGCCCCCACCCCCCGCCCCCCCCTTAAGATGAACTTTGGGAGAAGCTAAAATGCTAGAAAGAACTACTGAAAGAAGATGGGTCCCAGTAACAAATGGCTTGATCAGGTACCCAAGTACAAAAGAGACTCTCTATAAAGAGGAGAAATAGAGAAAACCACATGGTAAAAACTTTACTCCAAAAAGAAATAAAGACTAGTGTAAAGGACTGAAGAAGCCTCCAAAACTAGGAATGTTCCATAAAATAGGAACAAAGATGAACATGTACAACATCATTGAAGTAAGAGGCTACAAACTCTATAAAAAATTAACTGATGATCTAAAGATCCTCCACTGAAATATGACCAGGTAGAGAAGACTATAATCTGCATAAGTGCCCTCAAATGACACTACTCGACTCAGGAGGCAAACAAAGGCAAACAACTGAAGTCAAAGATATAGAATACTATAATTTGCACGAGTGCCCTCAAATGAAACTACTTGAATCAAGAGGCAAACAAAGAAAAACACCTAAAATAAAAAATACAAATGGCATAAAAACATGAAAAGTCTAAAGAGTTGATTAATCAGAGTTGGAAGAGTGCATCCAAAAATAGGAAAGAAAGAGTGTCCATATGGTAAATGATCCACCTCATCAGAATGCATAGGTACCTAGGCACTGCATCCGCCTAGTACATAGAATCAAATACTGGATACATAGCTCACACTATCGAATGAAGGAAGCAGTAGAACCAACAGTAGAAACCTCCCCATCATGCTAACAAGGGAGTAATGACCGGTATACTAAAAAGATCATCCAATATGAACTACATGATACCAAGAACATCGAAGGTGTAGAGAGAGTACAAACACAAATAAAGATACCTGAGGCTAATATTGTTGGAAGAACGCTCACATGCCAAAAGTAGATGGAAAACAAAGGCAAACATCAAACCCCTTGACACTTTATAATGGAGTGTGAGTACATAGTGCACAAACATGTGCAAAATATCATACATGCAATAGAATGACACTTTATCTCAGTGCATGAGCATAAAAGAATGCTACAAAAGTGAAGTATACACTGCTCAAAGAAGAGAAAAGGATACAGAAATAAAAGAACAGCCTAAGATGAGTCATCCCTCAAATGGAAGAGATCCCATGACCTAAAACATCCAAGATATCCACCAGATTGAAAAAATGCAAAAATCTAAATAAAATGTACCTGGAGCAGAATTTGGAAAAAAGACTCATAGGACTGGAAATCTTACAGAACAAGCTTTCCAATGATATATCATTTTTCCAAAATGGAGTTCGAATGTGCAAGATAGAGCTCCCAGAGTGAAAAACTAAACATCTGGCTTTGACAATAAAAAAATACCATCAAAAATAAAAAATAAAAAATTCAAACTTCCAGATTTGGATAGAGCTTGGAACCAGCTTTTTGACTATATCTTATTTTCTTGATTTCAACACTATATGCTCAAGTTATGAGCAAAATACCAACTGCTGAGCTAGAGGGCCCATAAATGGTGCAAATGATGATGATGATGATGATGCATGTTGACATCATCAAATGATGGGCTTAAATTTGATGGCCAAATGACAATCACTACCCCAAAAAATAAAAAAATTCCAAAATCGCATGCGCAGCTCAAGAACCGTGCCAGGCCATACAGATTTTTGCCTTGATTTGTGTGCCAGGGCACCAATTTTTTTTCCCTAATTTACATGCCAAGCAATAAAATTTTGCCTCAATTTGTGGTCAGTTCGTATAAATTCTACCTCAATTTGTATGTCAGTCCATACAAATTCCATCTCGAGAAGTGTGCCATGCTATTTGGTACCAAAAAAAAAGTCCTAAAATGCAAAGTTGTCCAAATTGGATGTGCTTTCTATGGATTTGGGGGTTTTGGGCTCTGCGAGCTCAATGGCAAGGTCCGTTTGGGCCCAAAGTGCCTCGGGCTCTGTGCCAGGGCCAAGTGTAAAAAATAATTTGCCACAAATTCCAACTTTGTCCAAATTTGAAAAATTTTATATATGGATCTAGAGGTTCTTGGATGCTTTGAACGCAACCACGAGGTTCGTTTGAAGCCAACAAGACCAGAAAAATAGGTCCCCCTAGATCTGATAGAAAACCCTCTAAAAAATGTAGATTTGACGAACACAACTGAATCTCTCAGAAAGAGGACAAGGACAAATAGATCTGAAGCTCTGATACCATATTGGAGTTGATGAGAAAACAACCCACATCACCCAAGAACACCTGCATGCAAACACCTGTCACAAAAAGAGAGAGAAGAAACAAGAAGCTATGGAGGGTTGAATGCATTGATCCACAAGATGAGAAATAATTCTTGATGTGCAAAAATAAAAGTTGCAATTCAATAATGAATAATTTGTTCTACAATCAGTTATGCATACAAAGGAGATCAATCCTTATAAAAGGAGATCAAAACCCTAAAAAAGGTAAAACCTAGGTTGCACAATAATTATTAATAAAATAATTAATTATTATATGCCTAAAGTTTAGCTTAAGTAGAAAGAAGTAATAAGTGACTTAGTAATTAAATCAAACATGATTTAATTAATAAGCAAACACTTTATTACTCTAACATGAATGACCTATGGAAGCATCTACGTTCCCTGGATGATGTTGTGTGGATTTTGGGAGGGGACTTTAACATGATTGATCATAAAGAAGATAAATTAAAAGGAATAAGTAGTAATGGAGGGCTAATGAACTTTTCTATTGGCCCAAGCTCAAATTGATAGACCCTATTGAAAAGAAGAAAGAAATATGTAACGCCCCACTAGGGAACCCAAAAGAGATTAACCTAGAACATGATACTGATTTTGATGAATAATTTTTTTAAAAGTTTACATAACAAGATAAACATTAATGCGGAAGCAATAACCATTTTCACATTAACACAAAAACCAACATAGATTAAAAAACTCAAGGGTCCCATGATGTAGAATTACATAAGAAAAGAAGTCATCTAAATAACTATAACAAGAGATTCCGTATCATAGATATAACAAATACAACTTACATCAATAATGACAATCCTCATGGACAACCATGAAACCAACATAAACTCACATCCACTGCACATGTCGCAAGGTATGTAGTAATCACTCTAACAATAATAGTACAATATCTAGATTAGGTATCACATGCGATACTCTAATACAAGATTACAATAAATGAAGATAAGAAGAATTCCACCAATGAAGAATCATTAAGAACCCAACTGCAGAAGAACCATCAAGCATTGGAACAAGGATGTTGAATCTCAAATGGTAAAGAATCACTACCACCCATCCATGTGGATCCACAAAGTTCCACCCCATTGTGATGAGGAGATAACAACAGACCCCACTTGGATAACCAATACCAAAGAAAGATGAAACCACTAAGAAAGGGGATCTTGAAAGCTCTCTAACTCCAAGTGTACAAAAGATAGTGGTAGGTAAGACTCACTAATCTAGAGGCAACCGACACATGTAGGATAACTAGACTATGTATCAATGACCTCTCATAAAGACAAAGCCATTAACTATTCTAGACACACACCTCTCAAGGAGGAAACATCATCTCATCCTCAATGTTAGTCTATACTAGCACTCAAGCATGGGTGAGGAAACACATATTATTAAGTTCATTTTAATACCTCTCAATAACATATTAGGTTATCACTTGATTAAGATTACTTACAATAAGTGATCTTGGCAGCCACTTATGGGTCGCAGTGCTTATTGCAAGCCACCCCCTACTACACATCCAGGTAACCTACCATAGGCTCATAGATTCCACATAGATCTAACATAGATATACAACCAGGTAATCGCAAATCTAGTATCATACCCAAGAACTAGAAATTACCACAAGATACCCATTTATAGAATACAGTATGACATGAGCTTAAGTGGTCAATTTAGGATGATAAAGCATAATACACACACACCATATTATAAGATAGAAAGCATGTCTATAAGACTCATACCCCAACCTTGGTATTCCTCCTAGGTCAGCTAATGCCCCATTAACACATTTAAGCAAAAGAAAACACTCAAGGATGAATATACCATTTACATCATAAAGAACTGAAAATGAACCAATATACATTTAAGTTCAATAACGAAAGTAAACAAATTCCATAAATAAAAATGTTTAACCACTTAAGAGAATCAAATTACATAAATCACTAAAACAATGCTAATATAAAAAATGCTCTCTAAAGTCTCTAATAGTTTCAAAAAGCTATTAAATACACATCATTCCCAATATAAATACCAATTAAAGATAAACATATATATATATATATATATATATATATATATATATATATATATATATATATATATATATATATATATATATATATATATATATATATATATATATATATATATATATATTACATTTAAAAATAAACTTGAAACTAAATTAATCCAATTGCATTTAACAGATAATAAATTATATATATATATATATATATATATATATATATATATATATATATATATATATATATATATATATATATATATATATATATATATATATATATATATAAATATATTATTAAAATATATCTTAACATATATATAATTTTAAAACTAACTATTAATAAATTTTTATTTTTATTTTTTTACTGTGTAATTTTTAATAGATTGTGGTTTTTTTCCAGAGAATGAATTTTTCTACCCAGAATGCATTTTTCAACCACAAAAATTAATTTTCTTCCATAGAACAATTTATTTTTCCAAGACACAACAATTGGACTATAGTCTAGTTTAATTTTTTTGTTTTCTAAGAGATCTATAGTGAATGTTTTCCACGAAATTTTGACAGCATAACCCTACTATGCCAAGTATAAATAAAACCTAAAAATAATAGATCTAAGGGTTTTCTAAATACCCAAAACCATAGAAGATCCAAACAACATCTATTAAGATAAAATGAAATTACTCAAATACAAGAACACCATTTACTTGCAAAATAGAAACTAACAAAAGGGTTTTCAAACCCTACCTTGGATCCAATGCAAAATTCTGAAAATGAAGCCCTTGAAGAATGTAGAAACTTGAATCCTCCAAGAATGGATCCAACCAATAGATCTGAAACCACATAGATTCCAAGCACAATAATCCAAAAAAACACACAAAGCTTTCAACACAACATGCAGCCACAAACACCCAAATCCTCCAAAATGTCAAAAACACCAAGCTCTCCAAAAATTCTCTTAAACCCGTTCAATCCCAAAATGAATGAACAATTCCCTGTAAAGAGATTCAATTTCCCCCTTTCATGCAAACCCCAATGACAACACACCAATCAATCCCTAAAACAACTCAACTCAAAATTGAAAGAAAATTCTAGTTAAATAAATAAAATATCTTTTAATTGCACAGCTCAACTTTGACTCCTTAAAACAAGTTATTTTTTAAATCAAATTACTTTTTCAACAATATTAATGCACATGTAATTAATTACATGATATATTAAATAGATTAAATATTTAAAAGCACAACTAAACCACATAATTAAATATTTAATTATTTAATAAGGCATAAAAGCATATTTAACTATAATTTCAATTAAATAACTAATTAAATCCAAATATTTGAATATTTGAATTTTAATTAATTTTCTCAAATAAACATAGGAATATAATTAATATTCAATTTCAACTATAATCATTAAATCAATAATCATAGAAAATTATTCACTTATGAAATCAATCAACTGAGACCAAACAAAGCAAAACCAAACATTCTTAAGAAAGGGATCCATGAATTCACGTCAACTAGATGAATTTGGGTAAGGTAGTCAAACTGATACTCATCCAATCTTAAGACAAATAGGCTTAGGTTGGGGTTTCAAGTATGACTGTTACCTCCCCTCTTTACCATTGAGATGAATATTTATGGGTGCTCTCACTCCTACCAATTTAGGGAAGATGATGCCTTGTACCTACAAACTTGACATCACAAGAACAAGTATGTACATCTAATATAAATACAGCTGACAATGATAGGGTTTAGTTGAACGTGTGGATCTTGCCAAGGCAAGTAACTATGTCTCTATCATCTACCACCACAAACATGCAAAATAGGTACACACACACACATGATAACCATACACATGCAAGTATGGGGTCAGTAACATCATAAACCATTATAAAAATAAAATATCACATCGTGATAATATCATCATCTTACTATGCAATCACATGATAAACATATAACAATCATAATCCAGAATCATCACCCATTGAAATAGTAACTGCTCAAATTAAATGTAGCCTAAAAGAATTTTCCCAATCAAATGAAATAATAGCCTAAAAGAGTATGGAAACTAAAAATGAAAGAAAACTATGAGTGGGTACTACATCCACCCCCCTAGGATTAGGCTTACTCTTGGAAGCCTGTAAACAAATAGGGATATAACTCTTGAAATCTCGATGCATCCTCCCAAGTCATTGTCGACTCATCATTTGGGTCTCATTGGACCCTTACCTCATCAATGGTTCAACCCCTGAGAATAAAATCCCACCACTAAAGAATATGAATAGGCTCCAAAGCTAGCTTCCCTTCCTCTACCTATACAGCATTCCAATCAAGAACATGCACAATATCTAGAATATAGCATCGAAGAACAAAAACATGGAAAATATCATGAATGAGAGATAGGCTGGGTGACAAAGTAAGATAGTAAGAAACTGGTCCTATCCTCTCCAGGATCTCAAAAGGCCCAACAAAGTGAGGTGCCAACCTTGAACCCTTTCCATAATGGATCAGACTCTTCTGTGGGTGCACTCTCAAAAACACTCTATCTCCAACTGCAAATTGTCTATCTACCCTATGAGCATCTGCATACTTCTTCTGTCTATCTTGTGTATTGACCAAATGCTCATGAATACGCACTACGTGTTGCTCCATATCTCGAAGCATCTCTGGAATAAGAAGAATGCGGTCCTCCAATCTATCTCAACTCAAAGCTGTACAACAAGGATGGCCATACAAAGAATGGAAAGGTGACATGCCAATGGAGCTGTGATAACCATTTTTATATGAAAACTTGACTAAATACAAATACTCCTCCCAATGAGTCTATCTTTCCATGAAATACATCCTCAACACATCCTCAATCACTTGATCAACCCACTCTATCTATCCATCCATCTCAGGATGGTACACCGAACTGAAATTCAACTGAGTACCAAGATCCGGTTGTAGTGAAGTCCAAAATGTAGAAGTAAACACAGGATCTCAATCTGAGATTATCCTACGAGGAATACCATGAAGTCTCATAATATATTGCATAAAGACTCTAGCTACAAAAGTTGATGTGTAGGATGATCTCATAGGGGAGAAATGTGCTACCTTATTCAACCAGTCAACATCACCATGATAGCATCGCGTCTATGAGAATTAAAAGGTAAACCAATAATGAAATCTATCAAAATGATATCCCACTTCCAAGATGGAATGAGATTTAGTTGTAAAAGCCCTGCTGGATGTTGTTGTTTTCCCTTAACCCTCTGACATTCTAAGCATCTAGCCACAAAATTTGCAATATCATGCTTCATACCAGACCAATGATAGAGTTTTTGAAGGTCTTCATGCATCTTCTTGACACCAGGATGTGCCGAATAGGGTGTATGATGAGCCTTTGATAGGACTAATGTACATAAATAATCTAATGGTGGTACATAAATCTAGCTTGTGTGTCACAAAAGACCATTTGACTCCATGAAAAAACTTTAGAATCTTCCCTCCAAAGATCTTCCTGACTCAATCTCTAACTTCACCTCTTGATACAAAGTATCTCTAGGAAGTGCTTGGAGAATCTTACTCTGCAAGTCCACACTAAGATTCAATGCTAGAAAAACCTTCCTCTTATGACTCAATGCATCAGCTACTACATTTTCCTTTCCCTGAGTATACTTCATCTCAAAGTCATATTCAAAAAGGAGCTCCATCCACCTTCTCTGTCTAGCTTTCAGATTAGGCTGAGTAAATATGTACTCAAGACTATGATGATCACTATGTAGCTCAAACCAATTCCCTAACAAGAAATGCCTCCATTAGACCAAAGTATGAACCACTGATTCCAACTCAAGATCATGTGTAGGATAGTTCATCTCATGACCCTTGAGTTTGAAAGACTCATACGCAATCACACATCCCTTTTGCATAAGGACTACTCCAAATCCCTCTAATGAAGCATCAGTAGAAACAATGAAATCACCAACTGGATTAAGCGCTACTAAGATAGGTGCACTAGTCAAACACCCCTTAAGGTTCTGAAGAGCCTCCTCACACTTCTCTTTCCAAACAAACTTCTTCCCTTTCCTCTAAAGTGAGGTGATATGATAAGAAACTCTAGAGAAGTTCTTAACAAACTTGTGGTAATATCCAGCTAACTCCATGAAGCTACAAACCTCAGACACATTAGTGGGTGTTGGCCACTTCACAATTGCATGTATCTTTGAAGGATCTACAGAGATACCTTCACCTGAAATCACATACCCAAGATACTAAACCTCTGACTGAAAGAAATCACACTTCATCAAATTGGCATAAAGCTAATTATCTCTCAAACACTGCAATACCTGTCGAAGATCCTCTTCATGCTCTTCTAAGGATTTAGAATATATCAGTATATCTTCCAAGAAGACCAAGACAAAATGATCTAGATATTTATGAAAAATCTGATTCATCAAGCTCATGAAAATTGATGGAGCATTCGTCAAGCCAAATGGTACAACTGTAAACTCATAATGTCCATAACGTGTACAAAAAGTAGTCTTATGGAAATCTGCATCATGAATCTACAACTAGTGATACCCTGACTTCAAGTCAATATTAGAGAACACTTTGGCTCCCTTAATTTGATCAAAAATATCATCGATCCTTGTCAAAGGATACCTATTCTTGATCATTACCTTGTTCAGATATCTATAATCAATGCACAAGCGTAATGATCTATCCTTCTTCTTAACGAAGAGGATGGGTACTCCCCAAGGAGACACACTAGGTTTGATACTTCCCTTTTCCAAAAAATCCTATAACTGAAGCTTCAACTCATTAAATTCATGAGTAGCCATCTGATCTCTAAAAATAGGCTCATCTCCTAGAACAAGCTCAATCCAAAAATCTATGTCACGCTTTAGTGGCATACCTGGGATCTCCTTCAGAAAGACATCAATGAACTTTTGCAAAATGGGATGATCAAGGGTCTCATCTTCACTCTCCACTTCATCTATCTCATTCATAGTTACCACAAACATCTGGAAGCCCTTACACATACAACACTTAAGTTGCATGGCGGATATCATCTGAAGAGATATAGAATGTGAAATTCCCACAATCTAAAAATCCTTGCCCACATCATCCTTGCAATCAATAGTCTTTTACCTATAATCAATATTAGCCCTGTGAGCTCCCAATACAACCCCATATGATCCTAAGGGAATCACATAAAGATCAACTAAGGAAATGAATTCACCAAAGTTTAGCTCACACTTATGGACCAAAGAACCTATAGCTACTTTATCCCCAAAAGCTAACTCCACTTGTCGATAACTATCCTACTTCGCAGAAACTAGCCCTCATTGCTCAACTAGAAAAGGAAATATAAATGAATTAGTAGCTCCAAAATCAAATAAGATAGAGATAGGTGTACCTTGAATAGTGCTTGAAGTCTCTACCACTTTCCCTTGGTGATCTGCTTGATGATGATCTAAAGCCACAAACACTTTGTGAGAACATCTCGCATCTCCCACTATAGGCTCTGAATATGATGGCCTCTATTCTAAATCCTGAGGAACACACTGAGTAAAATTCACTATAATATGCCCAAACTACCCACATGTGAAACATCCAGTACTTTTGATATTTCCTCTCCCAATGGAAGGTGCACTCGACTGCTGAAAACTACCTCTACTGACACTCTATTGAGCACTCTAAGAAGGATGGCTAGACTGATCTCCTGAAGAACTAAGAATGAGAGCCACCACTCTGAGTAGGAGGAGGAGGTGTCCTTTTGTTTTTGGTTATGGTTACCTCTAAAGAATCTAGGTGGCTTCTTGAAGTTTCCAGTTCCTTGTGACTAGTTACCTATGTACCCTAAACCTGATGCACCACCTATTGGAGCACCCAAATGTCTACCATGTCCCAAGGCTAAATTTTCCTCTACAAGAGTGGCCTTGATGACCACTTCCTTGAGGGTCTTAGGCTCAATGAGCTTGACTTCCCCAATAATGCGAGCATTAAGCCCTCTAACAAAGTGCTAAATCAAAAGAGTTGTATCCTGTCCAAAACCAACATACTTCTTGAGCTCAAAGAATCGACACTCATACTCTTCCACTGTCATGGTCAGCTACCTTAGGTTATGGAAATCATCCACTTGATGTATCCTCCACTAATCTAAAAGGAAGGGCTCTCATAAATACTCAAGGAACAACTCCCAAGTTATTGTCTCCATCTGAAGCCCTAACTTCTCCTCTTCCATCTTCCACCGCATAGTTGAAAAATCATAAAGTTGCATCACTATATACCTAGATTTAGTATTGCTACTAAAGGGATGCATATAAAAACTACTCTCCAAGGCTATAAGCCTTTTCTCAGCCTCTAAACTAGATCCTTTCCACTCAAAGGGATTAGGTCATCCTCTCTTCATATCTCTCATGTAATTTTCCACCACAACTACAGGATCCACTGTGGTGTTCCTCCTTGGAGGACTCCTAGACCTCTCCCTTTCCCTCTCTTCTCTCTAAGAGTGATGAGAATCCTCCTTATCTACTCTTCCCTAAGAGTAGTGGGAAGCATCCTGCTCCACCCTAACCCATTCAAGACCAAGATTATTCAGAATCACCTGCAAAACTATCTGGTATATGGTCCCTTAGACTCACCCTAACGCTCCTCTCTCTGCTCATCTCTGGACTACTGATGATGGCTATCATGTCTAACACTCATAGAAGGGCTATGATTTCTACCCCTTTCATGAGTACTAGAACAAAATCTACCATGACCTCTAGCATCTCTAGTCACATGCATGATTCCTAAAACATTAAAAGATCCATACAACATCTCACAACATAGCTCAAAACAAAATCAAAAGATAACATAACTACAAGGCAATAGTCTAAAATCAATAAGGTTATGTGTCTATATTTAGTTTCAAGTTCAAACTATACAAAACCTATGAGCGTACAATAACCCAAAGTTCCCAATGTATAAACCTTGCTCTGATACCAAATGTAAAGCCCCGCCAATGAACCCAAGAGAGATTAACCTAGAACATGATACTAAGTTTGATGAATAATTTTTTTTTAAAGTTTACATAACAAGATAAACATTAATGTAGAATAAATAACCATTTACTCACATTAACACAAAAACCAAAATAGATTGCAAAACTCAAGGGTCCCATGATGTAGAATTATGTAAGAAAGGAACTCATCTAAATAACCATAACAAAAGATTCCATATCATAGATATAACAAATATAACTTACATTAATAATTACAATCCTCTTGGACAACCATGAAACCTACATAAACTCATATCCACTACACATGTTGTAGGGTATTTAGTAATCACTCTAACAATAATAGTACAATATCCAGATTAAGTATCACATGCGATACTCTAATATAGGATTACAATAAATGAAGATAAGAACAATTCCACCAATGAAGAATCATAAAGAACCCAACTGTAGAAGACCCACTGAAACAAGGATGTTGAATCTCAAATGGTAAAGAATCACTACCACCCATCCATGTGGATCCACAAAGGTCCACCCCACTGTGATGAGGATAAAACAACAAACCCCACTCGGATAACCAATACCAAAGAAAGATGAAACCACTAAGCAAGGGGATCTTGAAAGCTCTCTAACTCCAAGTGTACAAAAGATAGTGATAGGTAAGACTCACTAATATCGAGGCAACTGACACATGTAGGATAAATAGACTATGTATAGGAAGGTGTCATCATATATGTCCAATCCTTAAGTTTTGTCCTGGAAAAATACACACAATGAGATCAAGAAAATATAGTGTGATTACTAAAAAGGTAATAAATGAATATACAACAAACTTGATAGAGTCTATATTAATAAGGATCACTTCATCCTTATTATGCACAAAGAGGATTATAGGTTGAGTCCACCCCTCCACTTGTTTTGATCTCCATCCCCTTATTGTTGATATCAAGGTCATCTCACATGAAGCCAATAACACTAATAGAGAAAATATATTCTCTCAATTCTAGTTTTCTTAGAGATGAAGATTATTATAATGAAATCACCATGTTGAGTCACAATCAATGGATGTTCAAAGGAAAACCTATCATTGAATAGTGGAGCATCAATATCAATAGTTGGAAGGTCCTAATCCAAACCATCAACAAGAAAAGTGTCATAAATAATAGGATACTTGAATTTGAGCTTGATGATAAAATGATAGAGATTGAAAAACTCTTTCAAGACCACCCCTCTAACATAAATCTGAACCTAAATATGTTGGAAAATGAATAGGTTGTATAATGAATGTTGAATAGGAAGAAAAATTGATTAGGAGATAATGATATGGATTTATGGTGGTGTGAATGAATGATGTGTTAAGCAAATATGTGAAGGTGTAGGATTGTAAATATATGATGGAAAATTTTGTGGACATATAAAATAAATAAAATAGGAATACTTATCTTGAAAGGAGGCTGATGTGGAAATCTCTATTTTCTGATGGCTGTGCACAGTTTCTAGAAATTCTGCAACCTGCTTCAGACTAGAAATGCTAAGACAGAGAAAACTCAGAAAACTTTTTTCTTTTTGGAAGTAGGTTGACTTTGACCCAAATAGCAAGGCACAATCTTACCCCTCACTAAAGGTTGTCCCTAACCTAAAACATCTTTGATGAAAAAAAATTTCATGGATCCTGGAAGTTCACAAAAAAGGGTATCCAGATCTAAACTTGAATTCACAATCCTGTACCTGTACCTGCAAGAAAAATGGTTTTGTTTTTTGGATGAGGGGTTTGCCTTAGTCAAACCCCGATTTGGAATCAACCTTAATAATGGAATTGAAATAGAGAATGCTAGCAAGTAGTAGAAGTAGATCTAATAATGAAGCTATGATATTCAATAGATATGCAATTGTATTTCAAATGTAAACAAGTTTATTGATATGAAATCTTGAACATAATGTTAACACATGTAAATCAAAACCTCCATGATTGTATGCTTGGAATCCACCTTGAGGGAAGAATGAATGGATCTTGAAGATTAACAAAGGATCTTGAAGGAAGATCACACCATCATAATGGCTAGATCTAGGGTTTTGAATGATGAATCTTGAATGCTTGAACTAAATCCCTTCAAAGGCTTGAATACTTGAATCCTTCATCGTAAATGGAGAACTTGAATGCTTGAATGGATGATTTTCTTGATGTTTCTTGGTCATAAAATTGGATGTCTCCTTGAGAGCTCTTAATGAATAATGGATGTCAATTGCTTGATCGTGGATGGTGGATGGAGAAAATGAGAGAGGAAGGCTTCCTTTTATAGTGATCTAGGGCACAAACTCCTAGAGAAGGCTAACATTGGAGAATTAAATCCCAACTAACCTTAACCCCCAGAAATTGACCTAGATTAAATGCAATTAATAGTTTACCATTCCAAAATCCAAAACAGCTGACTCGGAAGTGGGAAAATAAAACTTTCCAAAGCCCGATATCCCGAAACCTCCAAAACTTGAAAACTGGACCTAGGGTGAGGGGTGAGCTTGACTCTGCCCTAGGTCAAAGTTGAGGTCGACACTGCCCTAGTTGAGGGTTGAGGTTGACCTTGACCTAGGAGGTCAACTTTGATCCTGAGGTCTCAGATCTCAAGTTCTTGGGACAAGGTGCCAGAAAAAGGCTGGAAACAGGTGGAGAGAGAAGTAGAATAGGGGGAAAGAGCCAGATTCATGCAAAGATCTATTCAAGGTGCTTGACATAACCCCAAACCACTTACTCATAGGGCTAAATGCTCTTAACATGGAAGTAATTCCATTTTAAGACAATACATTAAGCCCCCACTTTAGCAAGAGTATGGACTCGATGCAAACTCTTTGTAAAGGAGAGAAGAAAGAAGAGATCTAATTGGATTCACAATGAGATAGAATAAAACTTAGCTAAGGACACAAACCCTTAGGCTAAAAGATTCTAACTCAACATACGTGCATGATGGTGTGAAAATAAAGAGAAAACCAAAGGACATAAAAGAGGGGTTAGTACTAAAACAAACCCAAATCAACTAGTAGAGGAAACCTTGCTAAGAAATATTTCCTATACTAATATCATATTTGGAAAGCTATCATAAAAACATAAATGATTATATAAGAAAGAAAAGAGAAACATTATAAATAACATAGCTTCATGATCCAGTCTACTAGCATGAAAGCGAAAAGAGAGAAAGGAGAAAGTGATTGCCTTGCCCAGTAAGATGCCCACCTTACCATGAATCACCAAGGAGGGAGAGACAAAAAGGTGGCCAAACCTAATATTTCATCCATAAACTATGCTTTGAAAATGTAATGCATCTTCTGATGGCTTCTGGAATATCCATAGATCCACCTTCTTGTATCACTATGAATATGACATGTGTGTCTCCTCAGGATTTAGCAACTTATGTGTGTTACCTTCAGATGATTTATCATATTGAAAAATGTGTGTCTCATTGGGATTTAGAAACTTATGTGTGTTACCTTTAGAGGATTTAGCATATTGAAAATTGAAAATATGTGTCTCTTCAGGATTTAACAACTTATGTGCACTACCTTCAGAGGATTTAGCATATAAATAAAAAACTATAGTACAAGGGAGACCCTATATATGCCCCCCTCCTTATCATGGTTGTCTACTAGACATGATAAGGAAGAGGAAGAGGATACCTACTTCAGAATATAAGCAGATATCCCACTTAACAACAATGTACATCATATTCTTAGCAAGGGGTATTGATCCCTACATCCAAGAGTATAGATAATCATGAAAAGGATATGTCACTTATGAAAAAAGGATCCTCAAAGAGAAAGATATCTTATCAAAAAGACCCCCACCATAGAGAAGTGCTTTTAGATAAAATATCATCTTTCAAAGATAAACCAAGTGGGAACAAAGATTCAATCATCAAGCCCCCTGCAATCAAGAGGAGGAGGAATCTTTGAATGAGGGAAGCAACTCTAACCACCAAAGCAAGGGAAAGAGTTGATAATAAACATAATTTGAAAAATAAAGAAGAGGTGATGAATAAGGACAACAACCTCTCATATAAGAGGGTATCCAGAGTTAAAACCTTAGTCAATATAATGAAATAATATTGTAATTCAAACAAATGCCACTAAGCTAAGGAAAGAAGATCCCTAGACCAAGAAGAGGAAGAAAGAAACTTTCCCCCTAGGGATGGAAGCAAGGGATACCTTTTGCAAAACAACTTTCTTAGAAAAGATATCTTAAATATAGAACATAATACAAACCCATAGAGAGAGAAGAAGAAAGAATACCAATTAAGCCCTAGATAAAATATATGCCAAGAGCCCAATGGATCCTATAAGACTGGATTACATGCCTCTTGGCCCCCAATCTTGAGACTAGAGGAAAAGAGAATCTATATGATATTAGAAGGAGGGGTATCCCCTATATCAAAATTATGAAGGACTTGTAAAACTTCACAAGAGTGAGATATAATTCCTAAAGAAGCCCTTTCCCTTACATATATCTTAAAATGCTTACAATCAAAAAGTAAATGTGTATTACTATAATGAAAAGGATATTTATACTTGGATAAATAATCTTTCAGCATAGGTTTAAATATTTTTTCTTGGAATTCATTAATTGAACATATACCTTTTTAGCTACATCTTAACGAATATCATAGTTATCTACGATAGGTATAGGGAGAAGAACATGAAGAGGAGGATGATGATCAACATCACCTACCTTGATTTGAGATTGTGAATAACCAATACCATGCACATCTTGTTTAGAGGGTATATGAACTAGATATCTAATACCATGCTCATTAGCTCCAATCCCTAAACTTCTATAACCTTGTTTAGTCATCATATTGAATCCTGTAGTGTATATATTATGTAAAGATTCTACAGGAGGTGATTTTTATCATGCTCATGAGTAAAGGTTGTATAAGGTGGAATAATAGGTTTTGAAGAAGTTTCTTTACCCTTTCCTTTAATATCATCATGAATCAGAGGAGAAGGTAAATCAAAGAATTCTTGCACATCCACATCCTGAGCTATAGCTTGAATCCCATCATAAGTATGGGAAGAACTAGGAATAACAAATGGAGAATTAGGCATCGAATTAGGAATAGGATTGTTAAGAATCAAATTAGGAATGATAGGATTAGAATTAGGAAGATTAGGAACCGGATTAGGTATGATAGGGTTAGGATTAGGAAGATTAGGATATGGTATATCATCTACCATATTCTTCACATAATCCAAAAGAGTAATAAGTCTACCACATAAATCTTTAATGAAAGTTTTGAAAGTAGGAAGACTAGTATCAGTCACTTTCACAAAGGCATAAGCGAGTGCAAAATGAAGGGTCATCAACATAATGAAGTGAATGATACTCTCATAAACATCATAGGTATGGTAAAGAGATGCTAAAAGAAGAGTAATAAAGAGCATAATCACACACCAAAGCATCTTAACAATCTTCATAGTAAAATGCAAGAAGTATTTTTTTTGGATTTTGCTGAATATATAGATTTTTTTTGTATTTTTGAATTAAAATTCAAGTGCATAAAAGAAAACCTAATCTTGATGCAATAAAAGACCAAAAAGAAGGAAATCTAACACAAAAAGTCAATGTAACACAATAAGGGCATCTAAATCCACAAAAGCTAGGGGTAAGTGTGTCAGGTTCACCAAAATGAATACGTTAAGGTGAACACACAAGATAATGCAAAGGGAGATCTAACACAATAGGGCATCTAATTCCAAAAAAGAAAGGGGTAAGCTTGTTGGGCTCACCAAAATTAATACATTGGAAAATGAATAGGTTGTATAATGAATGTTGAATAGGAAGAAAAATTGATTGGGAGATAGTGATATGGATTTATGGTGGTGTGAATGAATGACGTGTTAAGAAAATATGTGAAGGTGTAGGATTGTAAATCTATGATGGAAAATGTTGTGGACATATAAACTAAATGAAACAGGAATACTTGTCTTGAAAGGAGGCTGATGTAGAAATCGCTATGTTCTGATGTATGTGCACAATTTTGGGAAATTATGCAACCTGCTCTGGACTGGAAATGCCGAGACGGAGAAAACTAAAATTTTTTTTGTCTTTCTAGAAGCAGGTTGACTTTGACCCAAATAGCGGGGCACAATCTTACCCCTCACTAAAAGTCATCCCTAACCTAAAACAACTCTAACGGAAATTCTATTCGCGGATCCTGGAAGTTCACCAAAAAGGGTATCCAAATATGAACTTCAATTCGTAATCTTGTACTTGTACCTGCAAGAAAAATGCTTTTGTTGTTTGGATGAGGGGTTTGTCGTAGTCAAACCCTAGTTTGGAATCAACCTTAATAATGGATTTGAAATAGAGAATGCTAGCAAGTAGTAGAAGTAGATCTAACAATGAAGCTATGATATTCAATAGATATGCAATTGTATTTCAAATGTAAACAAGTATATTGATATGAAAGCTTGAACACAATGCTAACACATGTAAATCAAAACCTCCATGATTGTATTCTTGGAATCCACCTTGAGGGAAGAATGAACAGATCTTGAAGATGAACAAAGGATCTTGAAGGAAGATCACACCATCATAATGGCTAGATCTAGGGTTTTGAATGATGAATCTTGAATGCTTGAACTAAATCCCTTCAAAGGATTGAATACTTGAATCATTGATCTTCAATGGAGAACTTGAATGCTTGAATGGATATTTTCTTAAATTTGATTGTTCATGAAAGTGGATGTCTCCTTGAGAGCTCTTGATGAATAATAGATGTCAATTGCTTGATTATGGATGGTGGATGGAGAAAATGAGAGAGGAAGGCTTTCTTTTATAGTGATCTAGGGCACAAAATCCTAGACAGGGTCGACATTGGAGAATTAAATCCAAATTAACCTTAAGCCCTAGAAATGGACCTAGATTAAATGCAATTAAGATTTTACCATTCTGAAATCCAAAACAGTCGACCTAGAAGCGGGAAAATAAAAAAATTTTGAAGCCCGATATCCCAAAACCTCTGAAACTTGAAAACTGGACCTAGGGTCAAGGGTGAGGTTGACTCTAGCCTAGGTTAGAGTTGAGGTTGACTCTACCCTAGGTCAAGGTTGAGGTTGACCTTGACCTAGGAGGTTGACTTTACCCCGAGGTATTAGATATCAGGTTCTCAGGACTAGGTGCTAGAAAAAGGCTGGAAACAGGTGGAGAGAGAAGCAAAACATGGGGAAACAACTAGACTCATGCAAAGACCCATTCAAGGTGCTTGACATGACCCCAAACCACTTACTTGGAGGGCTAAATTTTCTTAACATGGAATTTCTTCCATTTTAAGATGATATAGAACCAATAATTATTTAGGGTGAAAGCTACCCTTAAGAGAATTCAAAACTAGAAAATTCAAGGGATGGGAACTAGATCCATGATTAATTGGATAGAGAAGGGTGAAAAAGGTTCCAAATCCTTTTTCTATCTCCTTTAGAGAAATCAAGTTAATGAGAAAAAATAAAAATTCTTTGATGGAGATAAAATTATCCAGGATCAAGATGAGATTAAAACTATATTCTATAACTTCTTCCAAAGGTTTTTTACAAATGAAGATCAAAGTCAAGATAACATTAATGCTAGATAAGTATGCGAATAAATTATCTCAACCAAATTAACTAAAAATAATGTTAATTCACTTGAGAAATATATCTATTTATCTATGATTCAATATATTATCAAATCTCTCAAAAATGTTAAGTCCCCTAAGAATGATGGTCTCCCAACATAATTCTATAAGGATAATTTTGAGTGGACTAGTCAAGATCTCCTTGATGTATACAAAGAGGTTAAGAAAAAGGGTACATTGGGAAAGGAAATAAATAAATGAATAATCAAAATTTTTCCAAAAGATGGTGAAAATTCACTCATCTGTAATTGGAGACCCATTACACATTGAATACTTCATAAAAGATTTTGGCCAAAGTCTTAGCCAATAGAATCTCTTATCTGCTACCCAGATTTATTAACAATAACCCAATGGGATTTATTAAAGGGAGATATATTCTCGAGAATTCAATTACCAACTAGGAATTAATACAGTGGGCTAGGAAAGATAAATAGGAGATAGGTTCTAATTTCCTTCAAAAAGGATTATGATAGAAATAGAGTTGTGTTTTATCAATATGACTATGAAATTACTTGTATTTCCAATTAAATTTTGTAAATGGATACATATCCTTTTGAAGGATTTTGAAGCATAAATTGAGATAAATGGCTCATTTTTGAAGCCAATCCAACTTGATAGGTCCATTACATAGGGTTGTCTGCTTGCCCCCTTTATGGGTATGTGCAGGATCATGGTATGCCAAAAAGTGGCGATGTGAAAAAATGAACTTTTCACTCATCCAAAAGCGCACTAAAAAGTTTGTTGAATTTTTAGTAGGCCTGGGTGTCAATACACATGGCCAAGCCAAAAGACAAAGCATAGGTCTAATCAGATATCCGATATTATCAAATACTCGATTTTCACCACTAATTTCTATTTGTAGCTCGCGGTCGTGTTCAACATTTTCATTTTAAAAACATTGAACATAGCTCAAAGGGTTTCACATATCTGATATAATCTCATATCCAATTTTATCAAGAACAATAGGTAAGTTAAATTTTTTAGTTTTTATTTTTTTTTAATTGAAATTTATAGTTTTTAATAAAAACTAGGGTTTAAATGAGATTTTTTATTGTTTTTTTAAATTGATTATAATTGTCTATTTGGGTTTTAATTGTAATCAAACATGGACTCAAACCAATAAGAAAACCCTCCTAATGTTCCTACAAATAATCCAAAACCACCTCCAAACAATCCCCCACTTTCAGAAGACCAACCAGTCTCAAACCCTTGACATTTAGAGGATCTCATAGGAGACAATCTAAATCATCTTAGAGGATATTAGACCACATATGTCAATATTCCCACATTGCACCCCATGTTTTCCATGTTGAAATATATTGTTGAAAACATGGAGAAACTTACATAGCAATGTAATGTTGCACTTCTTTGGCACAATTCCATGCATGTCCAGTTTGATGATGGGCTTGACTGTGATCAAGTTATGAACCTAAACATAACAAAACATAACATATGTAATCTTTTTGTGGATCCCAAAACCGGTTTAAAAGTGGACCCTAAAAAATTGAAGTTTTCAATTAAATGGTGCACAAATGATGCAATACATGACAAATTTTGGGACCATTGGTGGATAGTTTTTGATAGACCACCCCATAACAATTTGGATGTCCTATTCTATTTCGTAAAAAAATTGTATGCTAAATTTGTGCTTGGTCACAAGGTAAATTATTGGAGCATGAGACCGAACTAGGGTGTAGGCTTAGGTGCTCCTTAGGATAGTCCATAGGTACACCATGTGAAATCCTACACATATGTCCCCCCTCCTGAGATTTCACCACCTCGTAAAGTGCAGCATCATGATATTATTGTTGAGGCTGACTCGTAGACTATTCGAGTCATTCACACCTTGAGTGATCTACTGGTTATGCAGAGCACAACATTGTTTCCTCCTCATGTTGATGCTTCTAGCCCTTCCACATCCTCCATGAGATCACATGTTTGTGTTCCCCACACTTGTATTATGTGCAAGAATTTGTGCTTAGGTCCCTTGAATGATAGTGATGCATATAACTATGTCTTCGAGGTGGATGATACTACACAACACACTATAGGCACTGAAGAACCTCATGAAGATGTGCATCATGGACATACATAGCCATGGAATCCACTAGTACAAAAACAACAATATATGATTAAATAAACTACTAAAAATTGTAGATAAATAACTAATTTTGGTCATGTGACCATTAGTAGTTTATTGCCAGTCATTTATCTCACGACCAAATTTATGACTAAACTATTTTAGTCATTGATTTGGTCATTTATTTGGTCATTTATTTGGTCCTTTATTTGGTCATTTATTTAGTCATTTATTTGGTCATTTATTTAGTCATTTATTTGGTCATTTATTTGGTCATTTATTTGTTCATTTATTTGGTCCTTAATTTAGTCATATATTTAGTGATTAATTTAGTCATATATTTAGTCATATTAGGGCATGATGGAATCAAACCATCATCCTCCTACTTGTAAAGTAGGTGCTCTTCCATTGAGCTAGTACCCTTTAAAGAATATTCATACCATGTATACTAGTACCTTTTAAAGAATAATCATACCATGTACACCTCACCATATATATTTGTGATTTTCTAATTTGTGAAGGTAAAGAATAATA
This sequence comes from Chamaecyparis obtusa, assembly GCA_027943335.1. Classification (NCBI taxonomy): domain Eukaryota; kingdom Viridiplantae; phylum Streptophyta; class Pinopsida; order Cupressales; family Cupressaceae; genus Chamaecyparis; species Chamaecyparis obtusa. Next base: position 260,944 of record BSBK01004460.1, read on the forward strand.
AGAAATAATAGGAAGCAAAATAAAAACAAGAAGGAAATTTGTAGCTAGTTAATTTTGTCTCCACCAAAAGGGTAAAGACATTTTTGCATTATAATGAACTAAAATTTTATCCCAAGTTTGAAATATGATATTATAATCCCAAAAGAATAAACATATATCCAAAATGTGGAAGCCGAGACAAAGCATCAGAAATTTTTGACAAAATATCTAAAAGAGATGTCAAATCTTGCAATATAGTGAGTGTAGGATATACATAAAATGGACTTCACAAGAATGCTCTCAAAATATTTCAATTAATGTACTCTACAACATTTCCTAACATTGTAAGATTTCCTTGTGTTCTATGTGCATGTAGCCATGCAAGCTTAGTGGATGAGGGCTATACATAGTTATAGCAACAAATATAAACCAAAAAACTAGTCACAACAGAAAATACAGTCAATTGTTATAGCAAGATGTAGTTGTAATGATATTATAAACATATAGATCCATGATTAGCACTATATCATTCAATAGAAAGAAGCTCTAAGCCTAGATATTTCTAGCCATGATCTTACCTTTGTTTTATTTAAAATAAAGCTTCTACATGCCTTGACATTTGAGCTAAAAATATGATATGCATGAATTAATCATTAATTATGCATTTTGGTGTATTCAGGAGGAGGGTGACATGATACCAAAGGCTTCCTCTTTCACCCTTATGTTAGAAGGTCATATGAAAATCTAGGATCCACCATTGTTGCCTTTGTAAGCTACACTTACAAGGAAACAAAATATATGGATCATTGTTGCAGATGGAAATATCAAGGAACCCTCATTGTGATGATTAAGTGTTTTTTTTAGAGTTTGTCATCAGTGTCTTTTGTGGTCTGATTCTATTTTATTTATATAAGACTTTTTTGTCCTGATGTCTTATGTAGAGATTCCCTATTATGAGCATTGCAAGATGATAAATTATTGTTTGTATCATTCTTGTGTGGTCTCATGGACTACAATGAAAATAGTGTATGCGGAAAATGGTTTTATAGAAAAAAAATTAGAAACTTCCAACCAAATGCAATTGGCAGGCGTAAAGCCAAATTTCACTCCTTCTTATCCAGGTCAGAATGGGAACTTTGGAGAAGTATATGCACTAAATGGATTTGCTGAAAAAGTTCTAAACATTTGTAAACAAATGCAACTGGCAGGTTTTAAGCCAAATTTCACAACCTTTGCAAGCATCCTTCCAACTTATGCCACAATGGGAGTGCTTTGGAACAAGGCTTTAATATCCATAAAAGTATAATGGAATGACTATTTTTATCAAATGTAGTTGTAAGTGCATTAGTAGACATGTATGCTAAAATGTGGAAATAGAGGGTTTGTGACTTGTTTGATAGAATGTGTCAAAGAGATGTCATCTCGTGGATTATTATGCTTGGTGGATATGCTCAGAATGGGTTTGTTGAAAAGGTTTTAAATTTTTTATAGCAAATGCAACTGGTGGATACAAAGCCATAATCCTCAACCTTTGCTAGCATACTCCCTAGCTATGCTCAAATTGGAGCTTTGGAACTGGGAACAACCATCCATGGAATCAAATTTAAAAGGGGTTTTCAGTCAGAAGTTTTAACTACAAGTGTCATGGTAGTCATCTATGTTAAATGTTGAAGCATAGGCAAGGCACTTGAGCTTTTTGATAGACTGCCTCAAAGAGCTGTGGTCTCACTCCAGCCTGCCCTAGAATGGGAGCTTTGAAGCAGGGTATGGATATCTATCAAAGCATAATAGAAGGTTGGTTTTTGTCATATTTTGTGGTTGCAAGTGCTCTGGTAGACATGTATGAAAAATGTGGTTGGTTTTTATCAAATTTTGTAGTTGCAAGTGCTTTGGTAGACATGTATGCAAAATGTGGAAACATAGACAAGGCACGTGAACTATTTGACAACATATCTCAGTTGTGTAACCCACTTCTTCCCTACCTCTTCCCCCTTTTTTGAGGTGATTTTCCCTCCAATGGTCAAATCTTGGCTACGTTTTCATTAAACAAGACTTCATTTTTCTTCTCACATATAACATAGTTGTCTCACCATAGAGATGCAGATTAAGATTCTTAGATAAAATGTTTTGGCTTCTCTCCTATTTTAACTCCATTAGAGGATTCACATATAATGATTTATATGACCCGTTCTACCAACTTGCAGTGGATTTATTCAATCTTGCAATGCTAAACTATAGTAACATATAGGCTAAGTTGTTCCTCTATTTGAAATCACTTATACTAATACCAAATTATGAGGTGGATGTCATGGATATAGTTGAAGATACCCTAGCAGACTAGATAAACTGCTCAATCCCATAACCAGAATGAAATTAGGACAAATCCCAGTACATTACCCAAGTGCATAACTATCATGCCCCCAACTAAGTAACGGTATTACCTTAGCATCAATTGATAGAAAATTGTCTTATTTATAAGACATCACAGTTTTCAAATCCATAGAAGGTAGAAATCAATGTTAAGGGACACTAATACACTTACAATAGCAATGATTAGTATATATACAAATAGAGCTCATGCTAAAAGAAATAGTTAATAAATCCAGCCATTAAAATATTTTAGAATATAGGGAAATGTGAAATTACCAGGCTTGAAACCTTCATTTTGCATCTGGTAATAAAGTGCCAAATCCTTTTTAGATAGTCTAAAACTTATGTATCCTCTAATCATTACATTCCATATGATAATATCCCTTGTTTCTAGCTTGTCAAAAATAGAGTGTGCATCATCAAAACTTCCACATGTAATAAATATGCTCACATGCTTATTAGCTAAAATTACATTTTGATCGATCCCAGAAGTTTTCATGTATGAATAATTTGCTAGTTTTATCAAAGGACTTTCAGTAGTTTTGGAAGGGCATATTGCACAATCATAGGTAGGGAAATTTATAGCATAGATTCAAGAAAAATTATATACTACAGATCTCCCCACCACCATACTTGCTGATAAAAAATTAAAAACATGAAAATATTTCCTCCTTTTTAATCCCTAGAGCTTACCGATGATGGCCACCTCTCACCACATGAAAAGCACTAATCTCCTTAGTCACTAATTATTTGTGGGCTTCAAAACTTATTCTATAGCCTACATTCTCTGAAATAACGCAGTACTCTTTTCCTCCTAACAATGGTAGAGAAATAAGTGGAGGAGCTTGGTGTCAATGTTTGTTCCCAGAATTACAGTTAGCTAAAGCTAATTAGTATAGCCAGTCAATTCATGTTACAGGCATTTATTGAGGACACTAGGTCTAGGGATGTAAATGTTGTCTTTGTTAAATGTGGCAAAGCTAGTGTCATTGGGGACCACGACAATGTGTTCAAAGAGAAGCTCCTTACATGCTATAGAGTCTTCAATGTAAAGAGTAGCAAATCTAAAAATAGAGTACCAAATACAACTGTCTAGGAGCAACAGACCATGACATTCTAGAGAATGGTAGAAAATAGTCAATACATCAATAGTAGTGGTACTAGAAGATCCAAAATAGTGACTAATAATGTGCATTGAAAAATAGTGAGGATAGTCATACCATAAAATCATTAAAGAATCATATAACAAAGTAAAATAAGCATCTTCCATTGAATCCCTTACTCTTGACTAGGCTGAGATAAATGTTCCCCTCCAGTACAGGACCAGATATGATGAAAAGAAATGTACAGCAAAAACTCCTACACTTATATTTGGGTAGCAGCAAGGAAGTAGCCCGCTCTTGAAAAAGTAGTTTGTGTTTGTGGATATGTATATCTTCCCTTGTAGCTTTGAATTTAAAGAAACGTGTCTATGCTACACTTTGTAGTTCTTTTGAACTTAAACATATTGTGGAATTTGATTCAGAATATATTCAAGGCATGTTCACAATAGTATAAGGGTAGACCAAGGCACCAAGAACATAAATCAATGAATGGGGTAGTCAATATGAGGAGAGATAGAGGGATTAAGAAGCATTAATAAGTTAAGGAGATAATGGATGATATAAGGGCACAATGTATTCAAGTGAAAGCCATGTAATATAACTACCCCTACCAACCAATTTTCTCATCATGTGCATCGTAATTTCTAGTAAGGAGACAACGATGGAGGATCTCGTTAAATTTGAAGCCAAAGTAAATGACATGGAAGGAAAGATGATCAATCTCTCCAAGATTAGCTCTAAGGTTATGCACAGGTCCGCACCAATGCTCTATTTGCTCTATGAGATTGGAGTCAAAAATCATGGAGATGAAAAAGATGCAAGTTTAGCAACCACAAGGAGTTGTATGAATTCCTCACAGATGACTAGGGTCAATCATTTGGATAGTTTTCTATTTTTAATTTCAGCTTCTATTTTAATAATATTGTGATTACAGATATTGATATTGATGTGCTCTTATAAACAATGATATGAATGCGTAGTTAAGGTGTTTTTAGTGGCCTATTTACCATTTTTTAATCCTTGCAAAATTTTCTTTTTAAATGGTCATCACCCTATATTTACTGCTTAAAACTATCAAAAACAATTACATAACTTCATTATACCATAATGTATTATTATTTATCTCCCTATTCATAAGGTCATAGGGGTTGATCTATCTTTGAATCCATGAGTAGATTCTAAATGGTTTCTCATTACAAATTGTTTTCACAAACACAAATTCAATGGGGCATCTTGTGCAAATTCCAAATAGTTTGACACTAGATGCATTATTAAAGATCACTTAGGAAAGAGTGAAGGCAATATTCAATAGTCATTTTCAAACCTGAAATGCCATATTGTGTGAAGTATTCTTTTGTAATTCATTTTTCTAAAGATTCAACATTAGTACCTATTGAAATGTGAATATCAAAACCTACTTCACCCTCTGATGGTTGAAGATTCATAACAAAACCCTACAACTCAAAATCATATGTTTTAGTACATTTTGTCAAGAAATTTGTCCTTAATTCAAAGAAAAAATTAAAATCAAAAGTAAATTGTATGACACAAGTTACACAAATATAGAACTAAAATTCATAACAAGATACAAAATTCATCATACTTATATATTATGATAGTACATGCATATCTAATGCCGAAAATGGAAGATATTCAAGTAAATAGGTATTAATAAGATTACCAACACCTAGCCAAGTAAACAGTCCTAATTTTATGCCTTTAAGAGATAGACATAGCTTATGTCATCCAACACAATTGTTAGGTCAGTCTATGAATTACGTAACAAAATATTATTCCAAATTGTCTGATCTACAAGGGAAGAACACCTCTGAGATACATCTTTTGAAAAATAGTCTTTTGACTATGTTTTTTAAAAAAATAGTGCAAGCTATCGATAATCAGGTATGTAACATTGGCTCAAAGATAATTTTTATAGTGTTAAATGTATGGCCTAAAGAGATAATACTTGTATTTGAAGTGCATCAGACTAAAAATGCACCATCAGTGTCTGACTTCTTGACAAACTTGGAACTAAAACTACATACAATAGTAGATGTTCCAAAACTATAGATAAGACAATATAAATACACAAACGATTAAATATAAAATATTAAAGCAATTAAAGTCATTTTTCAACATATTAAAGTCATCGCAAAGGATGTCTAGTAACCCCACTAACTTCCAATTGTCACAAACAATTGTAGGTTCACAAGAAAAGATGATTACAGGTCTGTTTATAGCTATCAGTCATGTCTAGAACTGATTTAACCTTTTTTGGATACCAAAACCTTTCAAATACCAGTACCCAACTATATATTAACAACACAAATTAACTCAACAGCTCTAAAATTCCTTATAATAATCAAAGTGTGAAGGATGAACCAACTACCAACAAGATCTGTAATAAATCTCTAGCTAATAATTTAATCACTGTAGTAGCCTATAGAAATATGTCCAATAGCCTAGGTTCTTCTCCACTTACCCCAACTTACCGAATAGCTCCTTCCAACATTGGTAGTGACTCACAGCATCCCCTAGGCTTCAAACAGTACCTGAACAAGAACAAAACTAGAGATTTGAAAATGAAATTTTAGTCCAAATAACAATTATGTGAGTGGAAGTCACAAAGACAACATTTTCAATGTCTCTCTACCTTTATTTGTGTGATCAGAGGTCTTCACTGTCATAATTGTTCCAGTCATAATTTTGCATCAGAGTTGTGAATAAAAGGATTTCTATTCCTTGAAGAGTAAATAGGTTGCATTTGGATATATCTACAGTTCTCTATGTAATGGCTATATGTTAATGTTACAAGAAGGTTTGGAATTTGTTTGTGTCCCTTGATTTTGATCAATACTAAGATGCATGTTAGACTGATTTATATCATAATTATATGCCTTCCAACAAACATAATCTTAAAATATGCACACTAATTTACCATGAATCCAATCTCCTTAGATGTTTCAACTTGAAAATTGATCAAAATGTAGAAAAGATATAAATCATGTTCCCTTACACAACATTTTTTACCATTCATAAAAAATTTACATTTTGAACACACATCCACTATAGCTCAAACCAAAACACAATCAGAAGCTTATAGAAAATTGTATGACATTTTAATTTGATTAATAACCTAAAATGTACTGAGAATTTTACAAAATAAAACATTACATGAAATACAAAAAGGTCATTTATTCACATGCAATACAAAAAGAACTATTGTGAATGCAAATTTTGAACACAAAAGCTAAATAAGTTTGAATATAATGATAAGAATGAACATCCAAAACCTTCTCAACTCACTTGACAATCGCCTGCTCCAACAAGAGAAAATATATAATCGTGAATACTTAGTGTTTCTTGATCACAAGGAAAAAAATAACCAGCCTGCTTCTTGGTGATGTTAACACCAACCTATCACAATACAATCAGATATCTAACTTAGAACATAACGTAAGATACTAACCCATCCATCCCAAGGCACAATAGAACAAATAAAAAATTAGTGTTTGAAATCAAATACAGTCAAGTGAAACATCCTCTGGAAAACTAACCTTAGAAAACATTTATCAAGTAGATTAAGAGAGTAATAAAATTTTTCATTCATAATTTTATCAATCAAAAAATAATAAAAACAAGAGTTTTCCCTAGAAGTAATAATCTGAAAGTGTCTTACCATTATGCAATATCTGATAGATATATGCAAATTCTGAATCAAAGTTGTAAAACTAGGAGGAAGTATTGGTCTCATGATGACATGAGATGACTATGAAGAAAGGATGTTGGCATTGTATGCCCATACATTAGAAGCTTTACCATGGTATGTGATCAAGCCTATCAAGAAAATTGTCCAGCAACAGTCAGAGCTTATTGAGACTGCAGAAAGTAATACATAACTATAGAAGAGCTATAAACCACAAGTTGTATTGTCATTACCATTCAGAGACTTTGATTTCACTATTCAAATAGCTAAAGGAACTAATTGAATATAACATAAAATGTACCAATGAAGTATTCTAATTCCATATTAACAAAAAACCACTTTCAAATGAAGCCATGTTTCCCTAAGTTCCTAATCATTCACCAATAATACATTGATTTGAATTGAATGTTTTGTCTTCAAATTATGCTTTTCCCTACACATTTCCTATCTATAGAATATGATAAAATATACTCGACACATGTAACTCTAGTATATACTCGGTAGACTCTATTTCAATATTTAATAATTTATTTCTTAGCCACAATGCACCAGCAACCTAGGAGGATGCTGAAAGTTTGCACCATAGCTATCTATAATTTTGTGCAAAGCTTCAATGAGATCTTTTCAAGCCATAAAACTCACCAATTTAAATAAAAATACCATGAACTGAAGAATCCAAAAGCTTTAAAATACAAGAAAACATTGAGACAACCAAATATACATATATATTTCACCTAAGTAGCATTTTGGAACAGTGAAAACTGGTGTGCCTGGAGATCTTTGAAGCTCATCATTGTTGTCATGTATGTATTAAATGTTAACATTTAGAAAATATATATTTGAAGAGTAAATGATCATAATAAGAATGATCTAATCTAGAGAAGAAATTAAAAGGAGAATTTATTGGAATAAATATAGTTTTGGCAATAATAAATCAAAATGTATAAAAAGAGATATTGACAAGACCCAAATAGTTTCAGCATACTTCAAGTTTTGAATCATTTAAAGGAAGGGACTATTGTGTATCTCAACTCTAATAGATGGTTGGGCTAGGATTTAATCTACAATTGAGAATGTACCAAAAAAAGGCATATTAATACAACAATTTTGTAGCTTCATAATGAATAAATTTTGTACCCAAGTTACATTCTAAATGTACAATCCTGCTAGGAATTATCAAAGATTTAGATAGAACTTACCACCAATGAGTTGAAAATTCTTCTAGTGAGTGTTTCTTAAGCTCGTGTAATATATCTTGATCTTAGATCAACATGGACATAATGACCATCAGATGTAACATAAGGACATTGATATTAAAAACAAAAAACCACAAGACCCCAATCAACTAGGTCACAAGACCTTGAAGGGTTTAGTATTCAAATAATAGACTTAAGAGTTATATTTTCACATTAAAGAAGCTAATTAGTATGTGGAGTTGGAAATATTCTAAATATAAGTTTTCAAATTTAACATTGCAAAAAACTAAAACAATAAGTTTTTTTTTTTTCTTTCAAGAAACATATAAAACAAAAATATCAAGGTACTAAACCTTAATTGCTGCCAATATCTCACATAATTTCCCAATCTATCAGACCAAACATCTCTCATAGCCCTTCACCTAAATGATTGCAGCATATTGTCAAGGATACCAACCTATTTTGAATTACTACAACAACTGAAATACCTAGATCTGTCCAGTTCAGAGAGATTATAGCTCTTGCACGACATAACAAAGCTTATTTTAGTTAAGCATCTTTACTTGTCTTTTTGTTATAGTATAAGAGTCTTTCCTAGACATCTTGGAGAGCTCAAACTCCTTGAGACACTTGATCTATCATTAATTGAAATAAAAGAACTACCTAATCTCCCTTCTACAAATTTGAAAAAAATGGTTTTATTGAGATGCTTTAGGTTAAAATATCTACCTTAGTCTATAAGGCACCTAAAACATCTAATCTATTTGGAAATCAGTGAATGTCATAGCCTAACTACTTTTCCCCCATCAATAGGTGAACTTAAAAGCTTGTCTGGTTTGTGTATGAAAGAGTGCACAAGGATAGCTCACTTGCAAGTAGAAATTAGAAATTTGGTCTGTCTGAAAGAAATAGTGATGAACAACTGTTGGAGCCTAATGGAACTTCCTCAAATTGGAAGCATCATAAAGTTGGAATTTACCTACTTCTGAATGGATGTAGTGAGTTAAAGGCTTTGCTATCGGATATTGGTGAGCTCAAATCTTTAATCTTTTTGGACTTAGGATATTGCATTAGTTTGACAAGTATTCCTAGGTCAATAGGTAAGTTGAAGTCTTTACTATCTCTGGACATGCATTACTACATAGGCATAAAGAAACTACCAGAAGAGCTAGGCAATATTGTAATTCTAGAGAACCTTAGACTTAAAAAATTCTATGAACTAGTTGAACTTCCAAATCTAGGAAAACTTTTACACTTGTGAATTCTAAATCTCTTCAAATGCTTTTGCATATCTAATCTTTAGAAAAAATTCTCAGCACTTAAACTATTAGTAAGCTTAGAAGCAAGGAAATGCAAAGTTCAGGAAGGTGATCTCACAGAAAATATTGAAGATTTGTTGTCACTAGAGTATCTGAATTTGGAACACAATATGTTCTACTCATAGCCATAGAGGTTTTTGTTGACCACCAAAAATGAAGAAATATGAGGCCCACAATTTGTGATGATACAAAAAGCCCACAGAGTTTTGAGATACCCCACATAATTTAGTTCTCAAAGTGTCAAATTGGAATAGGGTATTGAGGTCGTGGCTACATACAAATAAATAGAGGCATTGGTATCAGACTAATAAACAAGAAAATAGAGCATGAAGTTACATAACAAGAGAGGAAAATAAAAGTTGTTTCCATTATTTTGCTAAATAAGGCCGCATTTTGCAGGCATCAAACAACATACCTATAGAGTGAAAGTCTGTATGAAAAGGCTTCACAAGAATCTTCAACAATATATATAAACTCCATGAAAATACCCTAACATGCTTCCACCTAGAGCTCCAGAACAGTGAAAATATGAAAAAGAAATGTGGTAAATCAGTTTCCAATTCCCTAGTACCACCGTCTAGAAAAGAAAAGGTGTGTTTTCCTTATTTTATTTTGGGTAAATCATTTAAAACTAATATCATCACAAGCTTATTAGAGGCTTTTACTCTTTTTTGATGTAATTTAAACTTTCATTGCTAAGATTATTAAGTAAATTAAGTATATTATTTGATAGATATTAATTTAAGTTAATATCTATTAAGTAATCTATTTTATTTACTTTATAATAAATATTAAAATGTGAGTTTGTTATCTTTCTATATTTGTTCATAATTATAGGAGTAAATGAGATAAATATTACTAAGTGTTTGTTAAATATTCTCGCCATTAAGAAAATGTTATTCTCACACTTGCCTTATTTAATGTCATTAAAACTCACAAATAAATACAAATGCATAGCTAGGAAAGAGAAAATAGTTTAAAACTATGACTAGATGGAAAGCTTGTTAATTTGGTTCAAAAAGGTGTGAGATGTCAACAAATAAGATGTCATATGTATGCTACACAATTTTAGTTGTTAATTGAAGTAACCTGGAGAGATTTAAATGCTTCCCCTCTTGATAGCTACCACAGTATAGTAACCAATCTACTACCACAAATAACACTTTAAAAAACCTTGATAATGTCTATGAATTATATGCACCTGATCTATATAAATTCTAATTGCAAAATGCTTAGATGAGTTTTAAATATAGTAACCATTTAGAGATATTGGCAAATAGTGGTTGGAATAATGTTCGCATAATAAGTCTATTGGTGAACACACATTGTTGGTGAAATGCAACTTCTAAGATATAAGTATATTATATTATCAAATGTTAATGTGTAAAGGAGTATTAATCATTCATTTAGTCATTTTTATTAGGGTAACTAATTATTTAGTCAATTTAGTTGTGATTTTACCCAACGTCCAAATTGGTCATTTATTTAGTCATTTATATTTGTAGAACATGATCAATTTAGTCACGTGACTAAAAAAATGGTAGAACATGATCAGTTTTAGTCACCCAGTCATTTATTTCCCAAATTCTACTAGTGCTCCTACTGTTATGGTAAGGGTAAATAGTTCACTTGTTACATTGTATTTAATTTTAAATGTTCGTATTTTTAGTAGAATTTTCTTATAATGATTTCCCACTTATATTTTTTTATGTGTTCCATTTATGTTCAATTGATGATAGAGGAGGAGATGGCACAGGTGGAGGGGTCCATGCTTCCAGCCATATTATTTTGCCTTGACACTTCCACGGTACATATGTTTTAATGTACTCATTCATTTCCTTTTATGATAATAGTATATACATGTGTTTTCTAATTTTTATGATCATCTTATTACATACTGATGCAAGTGTCACCAGTTTCCACTAGGCAGAAATGTGAGGGGGTTCAGGCATCTAGCATTGAAAAGGGGAAGGTAATTAAGTAATTTATATTGTTTATGCATACATGTATACTTGTCAGTTGTGCATACTCATTAAATTAATTTACATGGTTTATTTGACAAAGGGTGGTGTCTAATGATGTCGTGAGACCCTTTCACCATGATAGAGTCATAGGCATCTCAATACACAGTGATAGCCCTATGGTACGTATATTTCTAAAGTTATTTGTGTGTATTTTACCAGCAAGTATATATAATATGATCAAGTCATGATTGTATGAAGTATCTGTTTGACTTTTGTAGGTCACCCCTAGTTTGAGGGAGGTAGAATGCCAAGGGTTTATATTGTTGATGACTTAGCCAACAATTCCTAAAGAAAGTTCAACATAGGTAAGTTTTAATGTTAATTCAACTATTTTGTAAACATATATTTTCTACCAAGGATTTAACATTAAATAGTATAACTCATAGATCAATCTCATGTTTTTAAACATATATAGGTCAGAGTCAACATTGGTGGCATTGTCCCTTCACTACCAAGGACATATATTAGGTCTCTTGTTCGCGTGAGGAGACAGAAAGGTGAGGTACATGAGAATTCAATTTTAGTTATTTTTATTTATTATTGTTGACTATGATTTTGAATTTTTATTTATTATTTGTAGAAACCATATACATTAAGTAATCTAACTTGGGGTTTCACTTTTGTGTTTGAATGCAAGATCCATCAGAGCTGTTGGATCTTTTCCTTGCAGGACCAAACTTGAATCAAATAGTTGGGCTTAGATCTCGGTTAGACACTCAAGTTTGACAAGGAAATAGTCCAATTGATGAGGATAGAGAACATCCTCCTTCTTCTTTGAGCTCCACAATCACTCGGGCAGGTATTGCCTTATCTGCACACTCATGACACCTCATGAAAAACCAAAGGCCTGTAGACAGATTAATGTGGAATAGCAATCAATCTCCTATAGGTATCCTATACCCTAATGATAGAAAATCTCATGCAATAGCCCTACTTGCATGGAATGAGATTGAAAGGTAGAGACCTATCCTAACAACAAGAAAGGGAAAGGGTGGAGCTAAAGGGAAATGATTTTAAAATGAGTTTGAAGGGACCCCTGAGATACCCTAAGTCTTTCATAGACCAGTGCCTTATCCAATGGGCCACAGAGTCAAATACCCTACTGTAGATGATAGCTATGAAATAAGAAACAACATATATTCAATGTGTCGATGCTTAACATCAATCACACACCATGACCAAACCTCAACTTAGTTCCAACTTGTGCATTCAAATATGTTATTACCCATCAAAAGATTTTGACCCTCCCCTTAGAAGAGACCTATGAATAGACAATACATTAACTAACATCCACTGGAAGACAAGCATGACCTATCCTTGATATTTTAGCTCATACATACATGAATACTAACCCTGAACCAGTTATCTCTATGAAGACAACTCCACTTGCAAACACACAAGCAATACAAGCAGACAAATCAAACACCCTTAATGTATGATCAATGAATTCAAAGCTCAAATGGAGATAGCTTGGTAACAGTAAGAATATATTAAATTCTCACACATAAGACAAATCACTTACAATATGCATTATGTTCTCAGAACCAGCAAGGAAAGAAGAACACTCTATATGCAAAGAGAAGGAGAAAATCTACAGGAAAAGGACCCTTCTTGGAACAAAAAAGGAACTCTAAGTTGGAACCCTTCTAAATGATCTTGAAAATCCTTTTATAGGAACAAGGATTCCAACAAGAAAAGGATCATTTAGAATATAAAAATTAATTCTGCAACCACCCAGTACAACAAGAAATGAAAGATTATAAAGAAGCCTAGAAACCCAAGAAAATCACATCAAATCTGATGTACAATGCATTGGTTTCATAACCATAGGCTAACTGTGATGCAAATAGAAGTGATTTCTTGCTACAGGAAGAACAACTTCAATGCAAGAGCTAGTCTGAAGACTTCGCACATACAAAACATGGAGATCTCTAGCATCAAACAAAACCTTTGCTACCCATGCCAAAACAATAGTTCATTGTATTCAAATCGACAAGACATCCCAAGCAACAAAATTAGATCAGGAAAGCCGCACAGATCTTCTTCATCATTATCGCAACTACTACTATCCTATAGAATTCAAATTCTGAGCTACCACACATGTCGCAAATAGCTCACTGTGAAAAAACTGGCAAGAAACCTTGCAATCACATTTGAATTTGGGTGCCAACAGCTAGCCGATTAACAGCCAATTAGAATCCAGCATGTCAGAACCACTATTACCGTGGACCCACTTAACTCCGCAATAGCGACATCAAATAGTTGTCGCATGATCGCATAGCCAAGAGACGGGCTATGCGATCATGCGACAACCCGCCAACACTGCAACCATTGCCTGCCCTTAAGTATCAGACTCACCACGTGTATCCACCTCAGCACTTACCGGCCAATAAAAATCACACACATCAACATCTCTTGGCAAATAGACCCACCACCTATCAACCCTTTTAAACACTACAAGATCAGATGATTGTCGCATGATTGCAAGGGGAAAGAATATTCCTTGCGGTCATGCGGCAACCATAGGATTGAAAGGGATCTGACAATCGGGCCCACATCTCTAGCCTACATCCAATAGAACATTGCCACCCCAGCATTCGAAAGATGCCACTTTACCACCTGCCACTGGGCCTCAGGGACATGTGTCAACCGTTTGCATTATCGCATGTCAGAAAATTTTGACATGCGACAACCAACCCCAGGCTACCACATCACCACCAATGGGACCACTGCCTCCCCACCAATAGGCCCCACGCGCAAGGAAGGAACTGGTCACATGGTCACATGTCAAAATTTTTTGACATGCGATCATGCGACAACCAATCATTTTGAAACCTTTGAAAACCCAAGCCCACCATCTATCGCACTTGCGTAGTTAGGGAATGCCAGCAAACAAGAAACTGTGAGGTCGAAAACACACAGGGTTTCTATGGAAAAGATTGAAAACACACAAGGTTTCTGATGCCAAAAGATAAGCGCACAAAAGCTAGAAGGCATAAGGTCAAAAACAAGGAAGGTTTTCACATAGACCAAAAACATCATGGATTTTCAAAAACACTGTGGGTTTTCAACACTGTGGCAAATTCTAAAAATATTTTCCTGCAGACCTTAGAACTTGAAAAACTCTCTGGATTTTGTGATTTAGGAGATGCAATCTGGACTGAAGCAAGGTGACAACATGAAGAACACAGGCTAGGACACTTCAGGAAAACTTGCAAGGAAAAGGGCCATTTTCTCAGCATTTTTGCTATGACAGGAAAATGGACTAACAATGGCTCTGTCTGGGGACGATGGGTTACTTGTGCCCATGCGAGAATTCAAGATTTCTGGGAGAGCAGACCACCCACTAGACAAAAACAAGGAACTCAAAAAACCATAGGGAATAGGAAGGAAAAGCACACAACAGGAAAGGGAAAGATATTTACAGAATTTACAAGATCAAAACTTTACAAATTTACTTGATGGCCCCAGGCCACCAAAAGAAAATCATAGACCCTCATGCATCAAAAATATGGTTTTCATCCACATATGTGACCCCAAGTCTAGAAAATTATTTACCATTCTGCTACAAACATATGTGAATAACCATGGGCTGAAGAATGAAACTATGCTGGTCACTACCCATGTTCTTCCAGTCATGACTATCTTCCTACACCAAGAAGTATGGGATATCATCTAATGCTTCCTAATGACTGGAAACAAAAATGTGATCTAGTAATGCATTAGAAAATGGAACATATTGACTATCATGCATTACCATAAAATTACCTGGCTGAGAAGAAATTAGATCCTCTGATTTTCCTTCCTGCATTGCCTCAGCCACTGAGCAATTTGGTTTCTCCATGATATCTCCATAAACTAGATCATGAACCAAGTGAAGGTCCTCTTTAAAATTTTTGTGACAGGGGAACAACTGATCTTCATCACTATTTCCATCAAAAGAAGTTTTGTCCCAACTGATGAAAGCAAAGTCTTCAACACTGTCACAATCAGTATCATACTTGGAAAAAGATGGAAAAGGATATGAATAAGAAACTTGTTCACTACAACAATCTTGATGATAGGGCAACACACTATCATGTCCTACCTCTCCTTTTGCAGAGTCATTACATGAGGGGATCTCTAGTGAAAATGGATCATCACTATCACTTTGAGCACTTACCTCATTATCGATGTCAAAGGATACATCATAAGGGAGTTTCAAATCAAAATCCAAATCAGGGACATACCTCTGAAGTTCTTTAGCCAAGAGTGCTGAAATCATTTCACTACTTAATGGACTTTGAGTTTTGTCTTCATCTTCTTCAGCTTCACCCCTAATACTTCAAATATCATCCTTGTCAAGAACAAGGACAGACATCTCTAGCCTTAGATCATCTTGTGTGAAGCAATCTATGCAAGAATCATCATCTGCATCATATCCAATATTCTCCTCTTCACACAGAACATCATCAAACCGAGACAACAAAGCTACCCTCTGATATTGAATAGAAGAAAAATCTGCAGACAAACTAGAAATATTATCAAATTTAGATCCATCTTCAGCACTCTCATATGCATTGACCTCAACATTAGCTTCATAATCAACACTTTCTGCATAATGAGAATCAACATCAAAACAATTGGTCTCCTCATGATCATCATTAGGAACCACCAGTCCTAGCAACCTCTTGTCCTCCTCTAACTGTCAGATCTTAGCATTGCTCTCTGCAATCTTCTTCTTAAGAGTAGCAATCTTGATGAGAAGATTCTCATAATCAGTATCACTCATGATGGGATCAATAGAGAACTGCCCACTAATACTCATCCCTTTATGCAGTGCTTAACACTTGATAGGGATACATTTCAACTCTTGAGAAATACTTGGAAGTTTTGCAGCTTAAAACCTGTTGACTGGAAAGAAAGGTAGATCTAGAGCTCACCATGCAGCTCCATCAAGTTCTTTTCTTTTAGAGTCACCACCTCTTTGCAGAGGAAAAATGTTTCACTTGTCTTTGTGTTTCTTCTTTTAATAACCAGGATTTATACACTATTTATCAGGGAGTGCATTGATCAAACAAAGATTTCAGAGCCGCCACTCACAGCTAGGTGAGAACATTTTGCAAATGCTTGATTTTTATTTCTAACTCTATTCTAGACTCTCCCAGGTAGAGTCACCATCTTGTTGGATCTTTTCCTTGCAGGACCAAACTTGAATCAAATAGTTGGGCTTAGATCTCGGTTAGACACTCAAGTTTGACAAGGAAACAGTCCAATTGATGAGGATAGAGAACATCCTCCTTCTTCTTTGAGCTCCACAATCACTCAGGTGGGTATTTCCTTATCTGCACACTCATGACACCTCATGACAAACTAAAGGCCTGCAGACAGATTAATGTGGAATAGCAATCAATCTCCTATAGGTTGTTGGAAATATAGATGCAGTAACTGAGAGGGGGGGTGAATCAGTTAACCACAAAAATATTACCACTGATCCCTTAGATATCTTAACAAATTATTTACTGTTGCCACTCGGTAAACATACAGAGAAATGCTGAAACTTGATCCTTGAAGTGTGTAATAATTAAACTATTCTTAAGAATTCATCACTGATTAACTTACATGAATAAAAATAATAATATGAACACAAGAGACACCATATTTACCGTGGAAACCCAATATGGGAAAAACCACCAATGTAACTAGTTACTATTTTTCACTCTTTTGAAGTGATGCCTGGTTAGAAGCCAACCCGGTAAAAGGTTACAAAACACAATGTTAGGTGTGACCTTGTTAGAGGATTTAATCACCCTGCTAGGAGTGGCCTTGTAAGAGGTCTTGAAACAATTCAATAGAACTATCACCTTGTTAGAGGATTTACAAAATGGTTGTTAAACCAACTCCGTTAAGAGATTTTGATATCACTACTACAATTGTAAGAGAGTAACAATGAAATGACCTGCAACTGAATTGCTGAATATAGATCTCTATTCTTCTTCACTAGATCCTTACTGATTAAATAAATATTTGCTGCTCCTTAAGGATATCTAACCATCCTTCAAAATTTGCACATGCCTTTCTTCAAAATGATTTATGCATGCTGTATTCTGTTCTATTCACCACTTGACCTTCTATATATATATGCCATTCTAATTAACATTTAGATTGTCAAGTCGGCACTAATAATTATTATAACAGTTAGCTTGGATAAACAAACTGTAATAACAAAATCCTTTGAAGAGCCAACCTTGCTCGGTAAACATTAATCTTGAAAAGATTTCCTTCGATGACCGAGTGAACTCGGTAACCACAGTGAATTTTGCAACATCCTTCGGAGATCGAGAGAGCTTGGTAACCACTAATTTTCCTTCGATAACCAAGGAGGCTCGATTAACACTGTTTCCCTATCATGTTTCCTTTTGACACCTGAGAGATCTCGGTAGACACTAAAAACTGCCTAGCTGACCGACTGAGCTCAGTAGACACTAAGAACCACTTAGCTGACTGACTGAACTCGGTAGACACTGAGAATGATAATTGATATGACATTTGTGTGACATCAAAGATAACACATAGCTAATCCAACAATGTCCTTCAGACAATTGTATCCAACAATCTCCCTCTTTGGCATTGATGGCAACACAACATGTCATAGCACAATGAAATTTCACAGAGAAACCTAGAGTAAGAAATATATCCTTAGCTTCATTCTAATTCCCATCATCTTCAAA
Source organism: Chamaecyparis obtusa (assembly GCA_027943335.1). Taxonomy (NCBI): domain Eukaryota; kingdom Viridiplantae; phylum Streptophyta; class Pinopsida; order Cupressales; family Cupressaceae; genus Chamaecyparis; species Chamaecyparis obtusa. The sequence continues at coordinate 279,351 of BSBK01004460.1, forward strand.
CTTCTTTCTGACTGAGAACTCTCCCTCTTAACTTATCAAATTATTCTTCTTAGAAATTTCTTGAAATGACAGCAAACTCTCCCTCTTTGACAACACATGCCAAAGACAACTTACATAGTTTCGGTAAATATCAATGTACCTTATGTACTGATTCATATGCAATAATTCCCTGACTATGCTACATCAACTGATTGATCTTCAACATGTTCTAGTTGATGCATCACTAAAATTTTATTTAGTGAACCTCAGACAGGGGAGTGACCCCTAACTTGCCTCTTAGATACAAGAATGCATCCTTAGGTAGTGGCTTGGTGAAGATATCTGCAATTTGTTCTTTTGTATGAATATATTCCAATCTAATTTCCTTGTCCTGCACCAATTCTTTGACATAGTGATATTTTATTGCAATGTGCTTAGTTTTGGAATGCATTACTGGATTCTTTGAAATATTTATTGCACTTGTATTATCACAAAACATAACAACTAGTTCTTTGATCTCAACCTTCATGCCTTCCAAAAGCTATTTAAACCATAAAATATTAGAGTAGTTTACTACTGCAACAACATATTCTACTTCTATTGTGGATTGGGATGTACAGTTTTGCTTTTTACTAGTCCAAGATACTAACCTCTTGCCAAGAAAGAATGCTCCACCACTTGTACTCTTTCTGTCATTAATGTTTCCTACCCAATCAACATCAATAAACACTTTTAAATCTAGATTGCCTCCAAATTTATACCACAAGCCATAATCTTCAATTCCCCTTAAATACCTCAAGATTCTTTTGATTGCCATCATGTGGTTTTCTCTAGGTTTAGCCGAGAATCTTGCCACTATACCAACTGCTAAGGCAATATCAGGCCTTGTGTGTACTACATACTATAATTTTCCAATCATTGATCTGTATAAGGTCTGATTTACTTCTTTTGAATCATCATCTTTGGTAAGCTTCAGTCTAGTACACATGGGTGTACCAACTGGTTTTGAATCTTCCATACCAAATTTCTTAAGTATTTCCCTGATATATGTAGACTGAGTAATGTAGATACCATTTTTGTTCTGCTAAATCTGAAGTCCAAAATTTTTTTTTATCTGACCAAACATAGACATTTAAAATTCTTTGTTCATATGCTCTAAAAATTCTTTGCACTGATCATCATTTCCTGTAAACATAGTATCATCCACAAATATTTCTGCCAAAACAATTTTGTTATCTGATCCTTCTTTGATGTATAAATTACTGTTGTCATTAGCTCTTTTGAAATCAATTTGAGTAAGATAGTTATGTAATCTTTCATACCATGCTCTAGGAGCTTGTTTCAGACCATACAATGCTTTGTGTAATTTGCAGACCATATCCCTTTTGTCTGGATCAATAAAACCTTCAGGTTGCTCAATGTAGACTTCTTCCTCAAGAATACCATTGAGAAATGAAAATTTTATATCCATCTGATATACCTTAAATCTTTTATGTGCTGCATATGCAAGTAAAGTCCTCACACCTTCTAATCTTGCAACAGGAGCAAAAGTCTCTCCATAATCTATTCCTTCTTCTTGAGAATATCCTTTACATACCAATCTTGCTTTGTTTCTTGATACTTGACCATCTTCATTCAACTTATTTCTGAATACCCATTTTGTCCCAATTACATTTTTATCTTTAGGCCTAGGTACAAGAGTCCATGTCTTATTTTTCTCTATTTTCTCTATTTCTTCATTCATAGCTTCAATCCAACTTTCATTTTCCAATTCATCTTTGACATTTTTAGGTTCAAAATCAGCAAATAAACATGTACCTTTTAGTTTACTTATTGTCATAGTACCATCTGATTTGTTTCCAATAATCTGATCTGGTTTATGATGCTTTCTGACGTACTTGGCCAATATAGGTTCCTTGCTTCCTGAATGAGTTACAGTGTCATCTTCTTCATCTTTAGGTTCAGGTTGCTCAAGCTCGGTAGATACTTGCTCGGTAGCTTCAAACTGAGACTCGGTACTTTATGACTCGGTCTAAACTTCTTCTTGTGACTCGGTTACTGTACTGGGCTCGGTAGATGTAGTTTCCTTATTGACAGATGTGTCTGACAATGTATCAGGTTCGATGTAAACAAATTTTTTGTAATCCTCTAGTTCCTTTTTGCTTTCTTCTTCAGTCTTTTCTGCAAACTCATCAATTCTCACATGTGCACTTTCTATGATTTTGTGAGTAGACAAATTTAGACATCTATATGCCTTACTTTTGTAAGAATATCCCAAAAATATTCTTTCATCACTTTTTACATCAAATTTTCCTTTTGTAGATTCTTTTAAGATGTAACATTTACTACCAAATACTTTTAGGTAACTTACATTTGGTTTGTAGCCATACCATAGCTCATACGGAGTCTTGAATGTGTCTTTTCTCAGCTATACTCGGTTCAAGGTATGAAATGCAGTGCTGATAGATTCCTTCCAGTATTTCATAGAAATGTTCTTTTCAATCATTAGAGTCCTTGCACAGTCCATGATAGATCTGTTCCTTCTTTCAGCTATTCCATTTTGCTCAAGAGTTCTCGGGGCTGATACCTGTCTTTTGATTCCTCTTTTAATGTAGAAATTATTGAATTCATGAGAGATGAATTCACCACCTCTGTCTGATCTCAAGCATTTTATTCTTTTTCCTGTTTCCTTTTCTACTCTTGCTAAATACCATTTGAACTTCTCAAATGCTTCTGACTTTTCTCTTAAATACATAACAGTCATCATTCTAGAGTAATCATCAACAAAGAGAATAAAGAATTTTTCTCTGGTATAGCTCTCAATTCTAATAGGTCCACATAAATCAGTATGCACAATTTTCAAAATATCTTCAGACTGATAGTTTTTACTTTTAAAACTAGACTTTCCCATTTTACCAATTTGACAATTCTTGCATAGACCAACATCAGGTTTCTTCAAAGTAGGAATACCTCTTACTTTCTTGAATTTGCTTATTTTCATCATGTTGTCAAAATTTACATGACATAACCTTTTGTGCCATAACCAAATTTCTTCAATTTGAGCAATAAAACATGAGTAATCACCAAGATCAAGATAAAATAGGTTACCTTTGGTTTGTTTGCCTAATCCTATCAGTTTTCCTTTGTCATCCAGCAGTCTTGTTTTGTCATTCATGAATTCAACTTTGAATCCAATGTTAATTAGCTGTGCTACACTTAGAAGATTATGCTTTAGTCCTTCAACCTAATATGCATTACCACATATAAGTTCTTTGGTTAATGAAATTCATCTTTCCTTTTATAGAACAAGGTTCATTGTTTCCAAACCTTACATTACCACCATCAAAGTTTTCAAAGTGTTCAAACTTAGTCCTGTCACCAGTCATATGATGTGAACATCCACTGTCTATAATCCATGTATCATTTTTGCTTATATGAGAGATAAGTACCATCTCATCTTCATCATTATCAAATTCATCTTTTACAGCAATGAAAACAATTTCTTCTTCACTATCATCCGAATCTTTAGCTAAAAAACATGTTTTCTTACCTTTATCCTTGAATGATTTGAAATTCTTCTTGCCATTGTACTTGTAACTTTTCTTCTCATCTTTGCTTTGCTTGTTTGGGCACCTAGCTACAATATGACCAATTTCTTCACATGAAAAATAGATTAAGGGAGTTTTACCTTTGTATTTTCCTCTGCCTCTTGAATACTTCTTTGCAAGTAATGCTTCAATAACTTCAAGATCGCTATCAGAACTTTCCTTTGATTCTTCTTCACTTTCTAATTGGATTTTCTTCCCTTTCTTGAGTGAAATTTTGGCCTCAAAAGCTAATTCAATATTTTTAGAAGTTGGAACATAGTTGTCATAGTTATCCAGTTCAAAGGCTATCAATCTTCCAACTAAGGCATCCAAAGTTATATTGTGATTTTCTTTACATCTTCTTTCTTGAATAGCAGAAACTCTTATTGCATAAATAGGAAGTAATGTTCTAAGAACCTTACTTATAACAATTTCATCATCAATTTTTCCTCCAGAAGCTCTGATTGCACTAACACTTGTCTTGATCCTTTCAACATATTTTGCAATGTTTTCTTCTTCTCTCATTTTCATCTGATCAAACTATCCTCTTGGGCTTTCTGCTTTGGCTCTCTTCACATTGTCATCACCACCATAGATTTTCTTCAGCTTGTTCCACATTTCATGAGCAGTTGTGCAGTCTTTGATTTCATCAAATTCTTCATAGCTAAGAGCTAATGCAATGTCTATCATCATAGTGTTATGGTTCTTCTTCTTTGCAATGTCTTCAACAGTTAATGTGCCAGTAGGAATTGTATATTCTTGATCAATATATTTACATCCTGAATCACCAATGGAAGCTAGATGAAGTCTCATGAGACCTTGCCATGCTGAAAAGTTATTTCCGTTAAGCCTTGGAATTTCTCTTTTGTAAGACATCCTGATCTTTAGCTTAGGTCCTTGAAACCCTTCCTGCAAGCACCAAAAGCTCTAATACCAATTGTTGGAAATATAGATGCAGTAACTAAGAGGGGGGGTGAATCAGTTAACCACAAAACTATTACCACTGATCCCTTAGATATCTTAACAAATTATTTACTATTGCCACTCGGTAAACATACAGAGAAATGCTGAAACTTGATCCTTGAAGTGTGTAATAATTAAACTGTTCTTAAGCATTCATCACTGATTAACTTACATGAATAAATAAAATAACATGAACACAAGAGACACCAGATTTATTGTGGAAACCCAATATGGGAAAAACCACCAATGTAACTAGTTACTATTTTTCACTCTTCTGAAGTGATGCCCAGTTAGAAGCCAACCCGGTAAAAGGTTACAAAACACACTGTTAGGTGTGACCTTGTTAGAGGATTTAATCACCCTGCTAGGAGTGGCCTTGTAAGAGGTCTTGAAACAATTCAATAGATCTATCACCTTGTTAGAGGATTTACAAAATGGTTGTTAAACTAACTCGGTTAAGAGATTTTGATATCACTGCTACAATTGTAAGAGAGTAACAATGAAATGACCTGCCACTGAATTGCTGAATATAGATCTCTGTTCTACTTCACTAGATCCTTACTGATCAAATAAATATTTTCTGCTCCTCAAGGATATCTAACCATCCTTCAAAATTTGCACATGCCTTTCTTCAAAATGATTTCTACATGCTGTATTTTGTTCTATTCACCACTTGACCTTCTATATATATATGTCATTCTAATTAACATTTAGATTGTCAAGTCAGCACTAATAATTATTATAACAATTGGCTTGGATAAACAAACTGTAATAACAAAATCCTTTGAAGGGCCGACCTTGCTCGGTAAACATTAAGCTTGAAAAGATTTCCTTTGGTGACCGAGTGAACTCGGTAACCACAGCAAATTCTACAACATCCTTCGGAGACCGAGAGAGCTTGGTAACCACTAATTTTCCTTTGATAACTGAGGAGGCTCGGTTAACACTGTTTCCCTATCATGTTTCTTTTTGACACCCAAGAGATCTTGGTAGACACTAAAAACCGCCTAGCTGACTGACTGAGCTCGGTAGACACTAAGAACCGCTTAGCTGACTGACTGAACTCGGTAGACACTGAGAATGATAATTGATATGACATTTGTGTGACATCAAAGACAACACATAGCTAATCCAACAATGTCCTTCAGACAATTGTATCCAACAGACAAATTAATGTGGAATAGCAATCAATCTCCTATAGGTATCTTGTACCCTAATGATAGAAAATCTCATGCAATAGCCCTACTTGCATGGAATGAGATTGAAAGCTGGAGACCTATCCTAACAACAAGAAAGGGAAAGGGTGGAGCTGAACGGAAATGATTTTAAAATGAATTTGAAGGGACCCCTGAGATACCCTAAGTCTTTCATAGACCAGTGCCTTATCCAATGGGCCACAGAGTCAAATACCCTATTGCAGATGACAGCTATGAAATAAAAAACAACATATATTCAATGTGGCAATGACTAACATCAATCACACACCATGAAAAACCTCAACTTAGTTCCCACCTGTGCATTCAAATATGTTATTACCCATCAAAGGATTTTGACCCTCCCCTTAGAAGAGACCTATGAATAGACAATGCATTAACCAGCATCCACTGGAAGACAAGGATGACCTATCCTTGATATTTCAACTCATACATACATGAATACTAACCCTGAACCAGTTATCTCTGCAAAGACAACTCCACTTGCAAACACACAAGCAATACAAGCAGACAAATCAAACACCCTTAATGTATGATCAATGAATTCAAAGCTCAAATGGAGATAGCTTGGTAACAGTAAGAATATATTAACTTTTCACACATAAGACAAATCACTTACAATATGCATTATGTTCTTAGAACCAGCAAGGAAAGAAGAACACTCTATATGCAAAGAGAAGGAGAAAATCTATAGGAAAAGGACCCTTCTTGGAACCAGAAAGGAACTCTAAGCTGGAACCCTTCTAAATGATCTTGAAAATCCTTTTATAGGAACAAGGATTGCAAAAAGAAAAGGATCATTTAGAACACAAAAATTAAGTCTGCAACCACCCAGTACAACAAGAAATGAAAGATTATAGAGAAGCCTAGAAACCTAGGAAAATCACATCAAATCTGATGTACAATGCATTGGTTTCATAACCACAGGCTAACTGTGATGCAAATAGAAGTGATTTCTTGCTGCAGGAAGAACAACTTCAATGCAAGAGCCAGTCTGAAGACTTCGGATGTACAAAACATGGAGATCTCTAGCATCAAACAAAACCTTTGCTGCCTGTGCCAAAACAACAGTCCACTGTATTCAAATCGGCAAGACATCCCAGGTAGCAAAATCAGATCAGGACAGCCACACAGATCTTCTTCATCATTATCGCAACTGCTATTGTCCTGTAGAATTCAAATTCTGAGCTACCACACATGTCACAAATAGCTCGGTGTGAAAACACTGGCAAGAAACCCTTCAGTCACATTTGAATTTGGGCACCAACGGCTAGCCGGTCAACAACCAATTAGAATCTAGCATGTCAGCACCACTAGTACCTTGGACCCACTTAACTCCGCAACAGTGACATCAAATAGTTGTTGCATGATCGCATAGCCAAGAGACAGGCTATGCGATCATGCGACAACTTGCCAACATTGCAACTGTTGCCTACCCTTAAGTATCAGACCCACCACATGTATCCACCTCAGCACCTGCCAGCCAATAAAAATCACACACATCAACATTTCTTGGAAAATAGACCCACCACCCGTCAACCCTTTTAAATGATGCAAGATCAGATGATTGTCGCATGATTGCAAGGGGAAAGAATATTCCTTGCGGTCATGTGGCAACCATAGGATTGAAAGGGATCTGACAATCGAGCCCACATCTCTACCCTGCATCCAATAGAACATTGGCACCCCAGCATCCGAAAGATGCCACTTCACCACCTGCCACCAGACCTCAGGGACACATGTCAATCGGTCACATGATTGCATGTCAAAAATTTTTGACATGCGACCATGCGACAACCAACCCCAGGCTACCACATCACCGCCAACGGGACCACTGCCTCCCCACCAACGGCCCACACGCGCAAGGAAGTAACTAGTCACATGGTTGCATGTCAAAATTTTTTGACATGCGATCATGCGACAACCAATCATTTTGAAACCTTTGAAAAAAGGGGCCCACCATCCATCACACTTGCGCAGTTAGGGAACGCCAACAAACAAGAAATTGTGAGGTCGAAAACACACAGGGTTTTCGACAGAAAAGATTGAAAACACATAAGGTTTTTGACGCCAAAAGATAAGCACACAAAAGTTGGAAGGCATAAGGTCAAAAATAAGGAAGGTTTTCACACAGACCGAAAACATCATGGATTTTCAAAAACACTGTGGGTTTTCGACACTGTGGCAGATTCTAAAAATATTTTCCTGCAGACCTTAGAACTTGAAAAACTCTCTAGATTTTGTGATTTAGGAGATGCGATCTAGACTGAAGCAAGGTGACAACATGAAGAACATAGGGTAGGACACTTCAGGAAAAATTGCAAGGAAAAGGGCCATTTTCTCAAGATTTTTGTTGTGAGAAGAAAATGGACTAACAGTGGCTCTGTCTAGGGACGATGGGTAACTTGTGCCCATGCGAGAATTCAGGATTTCTGGGAGAGCAGACCACCCACTGGACAAAAATAGGGAACTCAAAAAACTGCAGTGAACAGGAAGGAAAAGCACACAACAAGAAAGGGAAAGATATTTATAGAATTTACAAGATCAGAACTTTACAAATTTACTTGATGGCCCCAGGCCACCAAAAGAAAATCATAGACCCTCCTGCATCAAAAATCTGGTTTTCATCCACATATGTGACCCCCAAGTCTAGAAAATTCTATACCATTCTACTGCAAACATATGTGAATAACCATGGGCTGAAGAATGAAACTATGTTGGTCACTACCCATGTTCTTCCAGTCATGACTATCTTCATACTCCAAGAAGTATGGGATATCATCTAATGCTTCCTAATGACTGGAAACAAAAATTTGATCTAGTAATGCATCAGAAAATGGAACATATTGATTGTCATGCATTACCATAAAATTACCTGGTTGAGAAGGAATTAGATCCTCTAATTTTCCTTTCTGCATTGCCTTAGCCACTGAGCAATTTGGTTCCTCCAAGAAAATCCTTCAAACTTCACTTCACAAATTTGGTGATCACCTTGTCGAATCAACTCTTCTGCAATTTATCATTTTAAAACTCTATTATACATGTCAAAGACACATCATTCCATGAGATTCAGTAAGAACATTCATGGAATGATGCTTCTACATCAATATTTTATCAAACTGTCATTGAGAAAATAATGACCTATCATTATAGGTACCAAACCCTCTTTTCTAGGGTCTCTAGGCCAGGGCTTGTTCAAAAAGACTCTTGCAAATTTCTCTAGATCCCCCAATAGATCTAACACATCCCTATAGACCCCAATAGCATAGATCCATCACAAAATATACTCATCCTTTGAAGTATATGCTCGTAACAATGATTGGTGTTGCTTCATGCACCTTCAATCAACATTTACCACCATTTGTAGTCTCTCCACCACTATATATCTTGCATATCCCTGCAACCAAACACTATTGTACGAGACACTAGTTAATTCATTTCCTTCAATTGTTAATGAAATGACACAATATGGACATGAAAGTGATAAAAAGATAATAGACAATCAATTTAATCCATTTCAAATCACATACACATTCCTTAATGCATTCAAATGACCATCCTCGGTCTCTTTATATTTTCCAATGACCCTTTATGGTCATGTCCCCATCTCCCTTGGAGAAGAAACATCTATTCATTCTGGACACAAACCAATGCTTCCATTACATATGGTTGGGCAAGCTTACCCTAGGAATGGTCCCACATTGCCTCTTGACACACCAGAATGCTTGCCAACATACGCAATGGTGCTAGTGCACCTTGGGGACACTTTGGTCAGGCATGTTCATGAATGTTCTAGTTACTTCATGTTAAAAATGAGGTTGTCACTAGTGTTTACCCACCCAAGGAGAGCTAATGGCACAAACCATTTGGTGCCAGGATGAACGGTTTGGAAGAAACCCAGTGGTGTAACTTTCAACTAACCCTCACTGCAAGTTTTGGCATCGAGCGATATTAGCATGTGAAATTAAAAAAAAATTGAATCTCCCAGAAAGTAGAGAGGTTATTATAGGCCTTATAAATACATCTTGTAGCATCTTGCAGTTTTGTGATACCTCTCACAGGGTTTGAGATATGAGCCTCGAAAGATTTCTGCCCAATCATGCTTAGTGCACCTTGGGGACACTTTGGTTCGACATGGTCACAAACTTTCTAGTGAATCTATGGTGAAAATGGGGTTGTCACTAGCATTTAACCAATCAACCAAAGCTAGTAGATTAGACCATTCGGTGCCAAGACAAATGATTTGGAAGAAACTTAGTGGTGCAACTTTCAACTAACCCTCACTGCAAGTTTTGGCATCAAGCAAGATTGGCGTGCCAAATTCAAAAAAATTTGAATCTCCTAGAAAGGAGAGAGGTTATTTTATGCCTTAGAAACATGGTCATGTATCATCTCATGGTTTTTTGATACCTCTCATGGGGTCCAAGATATGAGCCTCGAAATATCGATGCACAATCATGCTTAGTGCACCTTGGGGACACTTTGGTCTGGCATGGTCACAAATGTTATAGTAACTTTGTGATCAAAATGGGGTTGTCACTAGCATTTACCCACCCAACCATAACTAATGGTGTAGACTATTTGGTGTCAAGAAAAATGGTTTGGAAGAAACCCAGTGGTGCAACTTTCAACTAACCCTCACTATAAGTTTTGGCATCAAGCGAGATTGGTGTGCCAAATTCAAAAAAATTTGGATCTCCCTGAAAGGAGAGAGGTTATTGTAGGCCTAAAAAATGTAGTCTTATAGCATTTCACATTTTTAAATACCTCCCACGGGGTCTGAGATACGATCCTTGAAAGATCAATGCCCAATCATTCTTAATGCACCTTGGGGACACTTTGGTCCAGCATGCTCGCGAACGTTCTAGTGACTCTATGGTCGAGAAAAGGTTGTCACAAGAATTTACCCACCCAACCAAAGATAATGGCCTAGGTCATTCAATGCCAGGATGAACAGTTTGGAAGAAACCTAGTGGTGAAACTTTCCATTGACCCTCACTGCAAGTTTTGCCATCAAGTGAGATTGGCATGCCAAATTCAAAAAAAATTGAATCTCCTAGAATGAAGAGAGTTTATTTTAGGCCTTAGAAACATGGTCTTGTAGCATCTCATGGTTCACTGATACCTCTCACAAGGTCTGAGATATTAGCCTCGAAAGATCACTGCCCAATAGTACTTAGTGCACATTAGGGACACTTTGGTCCAGCATGGTCAAGAACATTCTAGTGACTCTTTGGTTGAAATGGGGTTGTCACTAGTGTTTAACCGCCCAACCAAAGCTAATGGCATGGACCATTTAGTGCCAGGATGAATAGTTTGGAAGAAACCTAGTGCTGCAACTTTCAACTGACCCTCATTGCAAGTTTTGACATCAAGTGAGATTGGAGTACTAAATTTAAAAAAATTTGAATCTCCCATAAAGGAGAGAGGTTATTGTAGGCCTCAAAAACATGGTCTTGTAGCATCTCATGATTTTTTGATACCTCTCATAGGTCCCGAGATACGATCCTTGAAAGATCATTGCCCAATCGTGCTTAGTGCACCTTGGGGACACTTTGCTCTGGCATGGTTACGAATGTTGTAGTGACTCCATGGTTGAAACGGGGTTGTCACTAGCATTTACCCACCCAACCAGATCTAATGGTGTAGGCCATTTGGTGCGAGGATTCAATCCTTCAATACTATCCCTTCACCCCAGGGAATCACCATTTTACTTTGGACACATTTGACCAATTTTAACTCAATGACTACAACTATTACGTCATTTGACGATACAAATGTATGTGGAATTAAGACAATACAAATGTAAGGATATAGAATTACGATGATACAAATATAAGGATACAACATTCATAGTAAGGAGTCACAATTTTTTGCACTTTACATGGCATTAAGACGATATAAATGTAAGGATACAAAATTAAATATCTATTTATAATTGAATTGTACAAATTAGGATATAAGAAATGTGGGCTCTTAATATTTTCAAATCAACCCCATGGGCACTTTTACATTTTAAATTTTGCATCTAATACACATGATGAAGCTCATTTTTGTTTATATATATATAATTTTGCATCTAGAGTCGATTGTTATTTTTATATACAAAATTTGGCATCTAAATATGCACATTACAGTCGATTGTTGTTTTTATATACAAAATCTTAGATACACAACTATATATCAAAAATAAGTGTCATTTCTACTCCTAAAGTGTATAATTTTAACACATGGTACTTGATGACATCTACATTCCAATCCCTACATTCAAAAGGCAGAAGAAAAGTTAATAGAGAAAATAAGAATTTTATATAGGTTGACAAAAATATTATGAATGTATAAGTAACTAAATGAACCAAAGAACATGACTCGCCAATGCATAGTAAAGTTTACCATCATAAAAGATGGGGTAATCAAATGCACACCTCGATCTTCTATATCTATCATATATGTATCCAATTGCATTTACAATCCACATACAAAACCAAGTTTATTGGCTCAAACAAATAAAGTAGAAAACTACAATTAATTTATTAAACATAACCATAATAAACATGGAAAACCTTTTAGTGAGTTGAACTTACCTACTGAAGTGTGCCTGAAGGGTCATCTCTCTACTTGAGGGTATTCAATTTTACTTCATGATCAATAGTACTAATAGTCCAAAGTTCCTTTGTCTTTGGTTTTCCTTGATGTTTCAACAACTTAACATTGGCTGCTATAACAAGGTGTGAATACATGAGAATGGTTTTGTGCTTCTCGTAGTCTTAAAATGTAGGAATGCCATTATTTCTAGAATCATGTATGTCCGCAACCATGTTCCCACAACATGTGATCCTATTGGATATGTGAACATATCACCATCTTTCGTTGGTTGTGCAAGTTTCTACTTTTCTCGTACAGAATGTGCTAACCAGTAATCTAATCTCTCATCATTCCCTTGTGGTGAAACCAATGCAAAAATATGTCCTAGTTGTAGAAGATTTGAAAGATGGTCTTAGTCAAGTGAACAATCCATGTCATTAGTTATTACAGAGACTGTGAGAGATAAAGGAGTTAGATAATGTGGAACCCACGTATCAACCCATTCACTTGACTCACATTGATCCCAATCACATTAAAGACACCTTGGACAATAAAAAGCCAACTCTCATGTCTAAATTGTCCATGCACTATCATCTAAGCTTTGAAATGAATGCCTTTTTGAAGAATCTTTCATGGTTTGACAATCCAACCTATCTCCTATTGTGCCCAACTCAGCCAACCAAAAGAATCTGTGCACTGTTGAATCAAGAGTCCCCCCTATGACAATGTTGAAGTACACCAATCAACAATTGAACAAGCATCAAGGAGTTCTACACTTGAAATCCTCAATTTCTCCTTAACTAGAGCTCTCTTTACACATGCACCTGCTCTATCATGCTCCCCTTTTCCATGACCAGCCTCAAAAGAACTCTAAATATGAGGTACACCTCTCTCTACATGCATTCTACCTAACCAATAAAACATACGAGCATTTTTTAATTGACCTGTACAGTTATCTGACCAAATGAGATGTCCATAGCAATATTATTTTCTCACACCCACTCAAAATAATTCTCAAAGCAATTTTGGACATACTCATGAGAGTGAGATCTATCATCACTCATATAAAAATGGTACTCTCTAATTATATTCCGATCATATTTATTACTATCAAGGGAATGTTTATATGTTATGTGCACAAAATAGCAACCTGAATAGAATTGTAATATTGAGCTTACAACTCATTTTGGGGCTGCAATGTATAGTTCTCTGCAAATTCAACAACATATATAATAGTGTCAATCAGGAAAGTGTCCTTACACATCTTGAATTGTTGATCCAGCCACTAAGACTTGTGACTATGCCTTGCATACTTGTAAAAAATATTCTTCCTAAACTCTGAAATAAAATCAGCTACATTGCATTCTTTTGTAACCAACTCACATCTAGAGCCTTCACCTCCACTTTTCAATGTATATTTAACAGTTTCATATACCTTTTTGTGGACAATTGTCTTTCCAAAATCGTGTTCGCAGCCCTCATGAAAACATTCAACTAACTTCACTAGCCCACCACACTTTGAGCACTTGTCATTTAATAAATCTTTTCTATAAAAGAAATATCCGTCACCTCTAGGACATAAAAAATGATCTAGAAAGTCTCTTGATGATTTTGGAAGAGCACTTGCACCACACTCCTCCAACATTTCACTAGTATGAAAAGTAGAATGAATAGATCATAACAGTTCATGGTGCATTGAAAAATCCACATGATATTTGCAACAAGTACTTCAAATCATAAGAGGCACACAAAAAAAGGCTTGAGGGCTTCAAAAGCTCTTTGTGATATTTGCAATGTTGGATGTGTCTTACAAAATTTTTTGAACAACATTGTTTGACTCACCTCCAGATAATGTTTGGGATGCGGGGTGCAGTCTTGAATGTCAATTCTCAACTTCAAGACATCCTTCATATTTGGTGACACTCTTGAGTTAGATTTCCAAAATAGTTGAAATTGATCCTTCACACCATTGGTAAGCTTTTTATCAAAACATGAAAGTCTCCCACCATAAGCCTGTGTATCATTATGAAGAGGATCATCAAGTCTTTCTCTTCTTGCAAGTGCTCTATCTAAAGTTTTACTATTTAGGTTCAAGTCAACACAAGTTTGTCTCATCAAGCAAGTCTTTCTCAAATGATGACTTATTAAAAAGGTTGTAATAACCCTCCTAGAAACTCTCTTATCTTTTACCTTGGTAGTCTTCCCAATGGAATTGAAAGCGCTAAAAAGATTTCTCACAATAATAGCATCCCTCTCCTTTTTCTTGTTCACACTAATCTTCAATTTGACTAGTATACATCTCATCTTCTACATCTTTAACAATTGCACAAACATTTGACATTGCTCAACCAACATCTTGTGGCTAATAAATTGATCAAAAAGTTTTGAAACCCACAACCAAATGGTTCTTTCTGATCTCTTGCCATCGAAATTGCTCATTATGTTCTCATCAATTTCAAGTAACCATTTTGTTGTTCTTGAAGGTCTCAATTTTGAAGTTTTTCTTTCTTCCTCCAAAGGGAATTCATTTCTCATTTAATTTGGAGATGTGTTACGTTGATTTGGTTCTTGTGCATGATTATCATTGTCAATTCCTTCATATTCAATCGATGGATTGTCATTGTCAATGTCCACACTTCTATTGTCCACATCTACATGTTCATTTTCAAAACCTACATTTTCATCTTCAATTCCTACATTCTCATTTTCAATATTATTGTCATAAATCATTTCAAAATTCATGTTCTTCTTCACTTGAAACCACATTTAAAGGTGGGTCTATGCCCACATCTTCAATAATATTTAACATACCTTTTCTCTTGTTCTAATGAGCAACCCTATCCATTTCTCTATACACTTCAATCTCTTCATTAGTGAGTTTCCTCTTTCGTTTATACTTTCGATGACTACTACTCCCCCTTCTCTCTCTCTCTCTCTCTCTCTCTCTCTCCCTCTCTCCCTCCCTCCCTTAGGTATTATTGAACATATAATATAAATATTTTAATAAATATTTAATACTAATATTATACTATTATAAAATAGAGAAATAAATAGTAATAACATAATACAATTCTAATATTAAAAGTTATATAATACTAATGCTATTATCATTTAATATTAATAAAAAAAATAATTATAATATATAACTTAAAATTGAAAAAAACATTCAAGTTGAAATGTTGGAATTGGGCGGGAGATATCAGATATCTGATATTATCAGATATGCGATATTATTTCGGATATCCGATTAGGCTTGGTATTTGCCTCGGGTTTTTATTTTGCAATGCCAAACATGAATGGTCAACCCAAAAGACGTGTTCACCATATTTGATTTGATCTCCAGACTTCGACCATGTAGCTGACAACCTTTTTTCACCCGAAATTGATGAAACGAAAAGGGTTTCTTAAAGACATTATCAGCTTTCCATCAATATAATTGTTGTCAAATTTTGAGTTCAATAAGTAATTATTACTTATTTTTTAATTGAGTTATCTTTAAAGTCCTAATTGACAAACTGATTGAAAAATAACTATAACTTTCAAACGGTTTAACCTTTTTGAAATTTGAAACATGCATCACATTCTATGCTTCACCTACTATAAGAAAAAAAAAGTTTTCAATTTTGTAAAGTTTAGAATTAGTTAAGGTGGTCAAACATGAGAGTTTTTTTATTCTAAATAAGTTGTAGCAAAAAAGTTATAATTAATTATTTATTTAAGAAAAAATTACACAAAAATATGTCACATCCGGGAACGAGTCTACTATTTATATCTAGAATCTTGTAAAAATGTATCATCATTTGATTATGATTAAGGTGGTAATACATACACGTACTTGTTATCTTTTTCCTGAAATTTTTGTACTACTGCATTGAAACCTAAAATTTTAAACAATTAGATTAATTTTTTTTCAGACAAGGGCTAGTAGTTTAGAAACTACATTCAATTTCCTACATATTTTGTTCTTACTTTTTCACATAAGGTTGATAAGATGTTCAACTTTTTACACCAAGTTGACTAACCCTTAATTTCTGATTTTTCATTACCGCTTAAGGCCATAGCTTGGTATACCATGATCCTGCACATACCCCTATGTTTTTTATCATATTTGATGCCTTATAAATTATATTCTCAAAGACAATAGCCTCTCCGCTTGTGTAAAGGGCATTATCCTTCGCAAAGGTAAAAATATTATCAACCTCCAATTTTTTAACGATACTACCCTCTTTGTAAGGCTAGAAGAAGATAACATGGATTCACTTATATAAAAAATGAATACATTTTGCATGGCTTTTGGGGAAAAAATGTATGTCCAAAAATATACCATGTTAGGGTGGCATAGTGAGCTACTACCATGGTTCTCCAAATATGGAGTTAGTTGGGGTGGACCAAATCGTGCATTAAAAGATATCTTGGCATTTCAGTTTACATTTAGCCATGTCTCAAAGACACATGGGATTGGATTAGAAATAAAATTATCAATAATTTATGTAAATGGGATAAACAAAAACTCTCATTGGTAAGTAGAGTGCAAGTTCTCCAGAAGATTCTTTCTTCTTACAACATCAATTATTCATTAATATGGTTGTTCATTGTATACTAGATTAATAAGATTCAAAAATACATAAAAGGTTGTGTGTGGTCAAATGGAAAGGGAAACAAGAAGCTCAACATTCAATTAGTTGGAATTGGTGCAATTTGAATAAGAAACATGGAGGCCTTGGTCTTAAAGACCTTAAGATTCAAGACACGGTGTTGTCTACAAAGTGGATCTCTAAAACTTAGAATGGTGATGAACCATAGAAGGCTCTGATAAGGCATAACATTAGTAATTGTGTTCCTAGAAATGTGAAGTCGTAGAAGAATTTGGGCCCCTTTGTGACATCCTACTAGGATCCTTTCTTGTATACCTAGAGGGCTCTAATATTTTAAAAGAATATGGAAAGCTTAGGAGGTGGTAAGGGTCTTAATCAAAGCCTATGGACCTTTATTCCACTTCAATATTACTAAAGGTAATTATATTTGGTGGAACCTTCACCATAGGAACAAACCCAAGTAGCTCTCTTACAAGGGTACTATACCAAAAGCCAAAAATATAGAGGCATCAAATGCTTTGAGAATATCCTCATGAATGGCCATCTCAAGTCTTGGACCATCCTTTGCAACGAATTTGGCATCCTGCCTGCACAATAGAGGATATATTCTACCCTCACAAGAAGCTTGTTCCCCCCTCTCCCCCCCAAGGTTTTCCACCCTAAGGATGATTGGTTTCTTGACATTAAGTGGCCTAACGGTTCTAATTTGATTAAGATATCATCTAGGGTTATTTCTAATAATTTTTGTGAATATGAGTCTCTTTATAATCATTGCAATTCATGTTCAAATGTAATTCTTCCTAACAAATCATGGCAATATATTTTTACTAGTTGTTTGTACAACATCATTGAGCCTAAAAAGACATACTTTAGGTGGCTCCTTGTTCTACTAAGGTTATCGTATAAAGTTTATCATAATAAATCATATCGTATAAAGTTTATCATAATGACAT
The DNA here is from genome assembly GCA_027943335.1 of Chamaecyparis obtusa. Lineage (NCBI taxonomy): Eukaryota > Viridiplantae > Streptophyta > Pinopsida > Cupressales > Cupressaceae > Chamaecyparis > Chamaecyparis obtusa. Next base: position 297,227 of record BSBK01004460.1, read on the forward strand.
TGATTTATGTAAATATTTCATAATCCCTAATAATACTAAACACATCTTTGATTGTCATTTTGCTAAAGTAATCTGAAATTCGTTATGTTCCGCCCTCAATAGATGGAAATATGACTCTAATTGGTTTGCCATCTTAACTAGTAAAATTAGAAAATTATCTAATGAGATGAATAATTTTTTAATTTTTTTATCTATTAAGATTCTAGTGCAGATATGGATTAGAAGTTTGCGAAGACATACAATGAAGAAGACAAATCAGAGAACAAAGGAAGTGCTCGTACCATTACATTATTATTATGTAATTTTGTCTCTAGTATATAGTTTTATCACTCCAAACTAGTTTTGAACATTTTGTACTCTCTCTCTCCCAACTATTTTATGTATCTTTTCATGTTATTTTCCATATGAAAAACAATTTCGTGTAACTTTTAAATTATAAATTATTAAGTTATTAAGTTTTAAAATCAAACTTTTAAATTATTAATTGTATGATAAACGCTTATTCATTATTGTTTAATTTTTTAAAATTAAATAATTTGACAAATTTATATGTTATTTTAATAAAAAAACTTTTTAACTTTATAGAATCTTGTGATATTGTTATTAGGATTCAAATCTATAATTTTTGAGCTAAACTCATTGACTCATGTTTTATTAATAATGATTCACAAAAACCCATCTTTTATTGAAACAATTTTTATAAATTCTTAAAAAAAATATTTAATATGTTTTAGTTGTTCCTAGTCCTAATAATCATTTAAGACACTTAAAATATGTCAAATTAAGTTTTATATATATTCAAATTAAAAAGAAAAGAAAATTATATAAAAAAATTTATGTTTTTTCAAAAAGTAAAAATTAAGAACATGAATTTATAAAAATTGTAAGTTCATATGTATAAAATTTTCAGACTTTTCTAGAATGTGTAAAATTTATCGTAAACATTTTTAAAAAGAAAATTATATATTTAATTTTAAACAATTGAACAATTATATTTAATCATAAATATTTTTTAAAAAATAAAAATTAATTTTAAAAAATTATAACTATTACAAAATCCTTACTTCTAAATATTTTAATGTTAAAATACTGAAAATGTTTTCCACATTTTAAAATAGACTAAAATTTTAATATTTAGATGTAAATATATGAATTTGTTGAATTTTTTTTAACATGAATAGTAATTACAATTGTCATAATCCCTTTCACACGTGTCTGACTTATTAAACATTTTATGGCATCTATGTCAATTCTGGCCTAATCAATCGCACGGGCACGTATATTTTTCTTGGTCTTTCCTTTACTTGAATTTTAACGGAATATTTTTCTTGACCGAAATTTTAAGGATATAATTTTCTTCCTCCTTTTCTTCGCCGAATTTTAAGGGTATATTTTTCTTTGCTGAATTTTAACGGTCTTATAAGGTAGCGAATTTAATGTCGCTTCTATTTGTCATATCAATTTTTCATAATGGTTTTATCAATTTGAAATATTAGTATGTAATATATCAAGTTAGAAACTTTCTTAATTAATTTGACTTATATTATTAATTTATAAAAAAAAATTCTAATTTTATATTATTTTATCATAAATAAAAGTTTTTATATAATTTATTATATATTATTTTTATTGGTTTAAAATCTTTTTAAAATAGAACATATGAATTTATAAATTTGTTGAGAATATTTGAGTTTTGTGTAGATATTATTAATTTATACTAATATTATATTGACAAAATATTTAAATTTAAAAGAATTATTAGACTATTCGTAAATTAGAAAAAAATTGACAATCAATATACATCTTAAAATGTAAAATAAAAGGCATTAAAATGATCAAACCATCATGAAAATTTGATATGACAGGTAGAGGCGACCGTCAAATTCCAGGCCTAGGTCCTCCTCCTTTAAAATTGAGGTTGGCTCTAACTTCTATGCATGATTTCTCATTTTCTATCCATTCACCTAATTCATTTTCCACCTAGTCATATGCATTCACTTCCAGGTTCCGGGATTTTTCTTGATTTCTTGGCTAACTAAGGTTTTCACTAAGTCGACCTTGTCCTGGACTAGGTCGACTAAATTGACTTTGTCCTAGGGCACTGTGCTTTAGTGGGTTCTTGGCCCAATGCGGGGGTTTTTCTCCTAGATCTTAAATTGAGATCGGCCTTATGAAATATGAGCCTTGAAATGTGTATGAAAGGAGACCTCTTCCTCTCATTTTGACATCGATTATTATCCATAAGACATCCAATCTTCATGCAATCATTATCAAGCGAGATATTATGCATTCAAGAGATTCAAGCATCCATTGAAGATATTTTAAAAAAATACATACATTACTTTACATTAATAGATGTCATAGATTACTCATGTTGACACTAGTTTTTATTTATAATTTACAACCCTATATCACTATAAGACAATGATTAATTATAATTTGACCTTTGAGATAATCTTTGTTTAAGAAGCTCATTTATGACATTTTAGGATTTTGTGTTTATAAGTTCCATGTCTTGTTTATTGTTCCTATATAATTTATGTGCCTTGTATTGTGGTTACTCTTCATTCCTTGTAGGGGAAGAGCACCAATAACCGACAAGTGGTCCAATAACAACTACATTTTTATCATTATGGCCCCCCAATAACTACTCATGTTTTGTCCACTTGATTAATCTCCCATGTACCAATAAATGCTTAGTTTATGTACCAGTAGTTGATTATTTTTTAGTTTTTTTTTAATCTTTTTTTATTCATGATTGGTTGGTTTATGCACCACTATAAGAGATTTGTGGACCACTATTGGGATATTTGTGCATGAATATTAGGACATTTGTCCACAAGTACTAGTGATTTTGAGTGAGCAGATATTGGCAAACTAGGTATCCATTTTTGGGAAGCACTTTGAAATGGTCACTTTTTGGCCATCTAGTGTTTGACAGTCTCTCAAAGATATTTGTGAATAGCCAGAAGTTGAAACCTTAGCTTTTAGTAGTTAACTCACATACTAAGACAAGAAAAAAATCATTGAACTATGAGATACCGAACTTACAATCGACAGGTCCATGAAGTTAGGGTGTGCGGGTATTAGGTCTCTTCCCCTAGTCATGATGGTTTATTACCTTGGCCTTAGTCCTTCCTTTTGTTTCTTGCATTATTTTTTTACTTTGTTGGTAAATTAAATAGTTTTTCTATTAAATATTGTAATATTTTTCTAACTTCAATAATTATGTTGTACTTTTAATTAAATTTTTATTTTTAATATATATCTATCTTATCTATATTAAAAATTATATTATTTTATTTTATCAAAATTAAAATATATATTATAATAAAAAAAAATCAAAAGTGTGATTTTTATCATGAGTCTAATTTTTTTATATTAAAATTTTGTGTGGTCTACAACTAGGACATTAATTTTATAGAAAGGAAGCCCCAAGCATGTGATTGGTCTTTTGACCAATCACAGGAAGGTCATTCTCATGCCCCTATCTTTGCATTCATCATGTTATGGTTGATGGCCCCCTCATTTATGCCCAAAATGTTGCCAAGGGAGCGATCGATTCTACCTCATTTTCTACCGAAAGAGACGTCAAAAAGAAGTCTTTTAGGGAATTGATGGTGGAGGAGAGTAGACTACCCACATATACCAAATTTGAGCCAAGAAGCACCCCAATCACATACTTATTCGAGTGCGATGAATCAAGACAAGGTAAGGGTTCCCCTATTGCCTCCCTCATTAAACCTAATCTTTCAATATCCAAGGCTATTGAATGTGAAAAAGATAGGTTAAAAGATATAGCTATTTTTCTTGTACTTGATCTCGTCTAGGAGCTATATGAATGAATGGATGCAAAATGTCTAGAATAAGAAGCTAGGATTGAATTTCACTTTTTTTAGAATGATTAGGAGAGGATTGTTTGTGATTTTCTTTAAAAACCCTCTCTATCAAAAATAAATTATGAAGCACGAAAATTTTGGAATATCAACTAGTGTGTATTTAGGGTTGTTGCTTGGTCCTCAAATGCTAATATAGAGGAAGTATTGGCCCTATCAATCCCCAGATGAGTCATGATCAAGAATTTTCCCCCATATCTATCAAATCTTCTCCCTAAAACCACTGAGATGATCGATAGGGTTATCAAAATGGAGGATTTAGCCTCCCTCTTGTCCCATATAAATGCAAGGCTATTGGTAGCCTTTAATCCTGGATTCAACATACTTGAGGTTCTCAGTATTGAAATGGATATAGAATCAGAGTCCTATCCTATTGAAATTTTGGGCGGGTTGAGTGTGTGTTTCCTCCATAGAAATGAGGGGCATCGCAGGAGGAATCGCCCCCTATTAAGACTGAATAATACTAATGGAAAAAATAATGAGAATATCAATCCCAATAAACATATGATCACAAATACCGATGATAATATAGGCTCTATCCCTAGTAATAAAAATAAAAAGGATACAAACCCTAAAGAAAGAGTATATGGTAAGCCTAAGACCAACATAGAAAATACTCCTAAAGGGGAGGAAAATTTGAACATGCATTTTAAAAGAAATAAGAGCATTGATGCAAGGAAGACTTTTGAACCCATCCTAGTAGATAACAAACACAGAGAATCCTTGATAGAGAAGCTTAAAGAATCTAGCAGACATACCTACTTTCTTGAGAAGGGCTACAAGCCTAAGGGTATATGTAGGATCATGGTATGCCAAAAAGTGGTAATGTGAAAAAAATCTACTTTTCACTCATCCAAAAATGTACTAAAAAGTGTGTTGAATTTTTAGTAGGCCTAGGTGTCAGTACACATGGCCAAAGCTAATTACGATGCACAAGCCAAATCGGGTATCTGATACAAAATCGGGTATCTGACACAAAATTGAATACCTGATTACAAATCAAATATCTGATTTTCCCTCGCCCAAATTTTTCTTTTCATTTGAAATTTCAACATTTTCAATTTTCAATATTTTCATTTGAATGCTATTTTCAATTTTGATTTTAGTTTTTAATTTTCTTTTTAGATTCTATTTGTTATAATATTAATATTATGATATTGGTATTATTATTAATAAATTAGTATTATATTATTATTATTTATATTACTATTATATAATAGTAGAATATTAGTATTATATTATATTATATATATGTTAGTAAATAGATCTTTCCTCTTGAAAATACCTTCACAGATGACCCTTAAATGCCCATACTGAGAAGACAAACTGAACTAACAGTTGTAAATACTATCATGAGATCGATAGCTTTCCTCTGATTTGTGAGGTACAACTCCCTCTTCAATGATATTTAATGAATTAAATATTAGTTATGTCTTTAACCAAAAAACATGAAAGCAGCTGACATTCATCCATCAACATGAAATGAATGAGATTACAAACTTGAATAATGAGAGAAAGCCAAACAAATAGCCTACAAACTACTTATTTAATCTTTCACATTAAAGAGAAAACAAAAAGGAATTAAATACCTTGTTCTGCAAAATGTGGATATACAAACCAACATATTTACATATTTAAACATGTACTTGGTAAAATGACATAGAATGGTATTCAGAAGTATGAAAGAAACAACCAGCTGATTGATCTCAATCATAGAAATAAATATATAGACCAACATATCTGTGACACAAACTCCTCTTTATTTATGAATATAACAAAAATGATCACCAGATCACTTTGAGTCCTGCCATTAAAATAAGGGAACAGAAATATAAAATAGCTCCCCTTTTGTCCCTCTATTACAATCTGTACTTACAAAATATTATCCTCCCCTTGTAGCCAACTGACTCCTACAGAAAGAAAAAACAATCCTTGGTGTCTTAAAAATATCACAATAAATAATCATATGCTATCATTTTTCAGTTCTCGTAATTGGTTCTTGAAAATTGAACACTTTCTAAAGTTTTTATAAAAACTTTTGCAAATACTCACATAACATTTAGTTATAAGGGACAAGCATTACTTTTATATCTTTAACATTGTTATATGACATTTTAATTAAACTTATTAAAAGGGACATATACGTGCTTGGCTTTTCCTTTAAATTCAACTGATGTTGATAATGTAATTTGATGTCAATAATGTTTTTGATGTTATGTTGTGATTCTTACATATATGAACATGCCTCTCATTATTGTTACTCAATTTATATTGTGCCCATTTTATGTTGATTATAATAATTAATGTATAGCAGAAAAATAATAAAATCAGGACAGATCCTACATATCCAATGATGAATTATCTTTGAAAACCCCAACAAATTTGTATGTGACATTGGTTATTAGGTGTCGATGCATCTCTTCTAATTAGTTGTTGGGATCTTGATCAATATGAATACATTCTTCATTCAAACATTCAAACATAAACTCTCAAACCAAGCTCCCAATTTGAAATTTGAGGTGTTGAATCTCTACAATTGAAACATCAAGTTTCTTGCAATTCGAACTTAAATATCCATTCTTAAACCAGTGAACTTGAATTTTTGAGCCCCTGATTTTGAACTCAGAGCTTTTGAATTCTGAACTTTAAACTTGAATCCACATGTCCAAACTTTTAAATTGAACTAATGAAAGTTCGAGGTTCAAGTTCAAATTTGGGGAGACACCACTGGACTAGGACGCATACTTTAGAAATGAACTTGGGATTTTGAACTTGGTGCATGTTCAAATTGGACAAAAAGGTTGCATTATTTTGGATCAAGGAATAATTGACGCAAGCAAAAATAATGGGGAAACATTGTCTCTGGATGGGTACATGGACTGAAAAGGACATGGAGAATCTAGGAAATCTTTGGTTAAGAATAAAAATGCCTATCCATTAGGTAATAGAGTCAAAGAAATCCATGAGCATAGGGAGCTTCTTGCAAATGGGTGGAGGGGAGAAGGGCAACACTCAACAAGACAAAATTGAAACCAAGAAAATAAAGCTTCACACAAAAAATAAAAAATAGAGGCAAGCCAAAATTGGAGAACAAAAATATTATTTACAATGGAAGGGGAAGCAGAAAAGGATAAATGTGACCATTTACTAGCTCAAAAAAGTATGACCCTTTTCGTACCAACCTTTGGCAAAATGGAGGTAGATTTTGTAGAAGGGTAAGAAACAAGACTAGCATAATGTTTATCTCACCTGAGGAAGAGGTATGCATGTGAGGAAAAATAAATACGGACTCAAAAATATTCTCATGAGAAGAACATATGAATACACCATTCCTTTCTTCAACAAAATGCATGAGAAATACATCGTCCTCAATATTATTTGTATCCATATTATCTTTCATAGAGATAACCAAAGTGTCAATGATTATTTCCATACCTTGAATATCTTGATCTTGTGGTTGGTCATATGGTTCTTTAAGTATGGATCATTGCGTCAATTTTTCTAGGAGTTCCCTTGACATGAGAATTTCAACATCTTGAAAATGACTAGGTTCTTTTTCTCTTCTTTGTTGATTGTTATTTGACATTGCTTCAAAATCATTTCCACATTCATTCTTGATTTCACCAACCTCCTTTTTACATACTTATTCTTCTTTTTCTACCTCTTTCACATGAGTTCTATTTTAAATGGGCACAACAACATAGGACTTCAATAATTGTACCTCTTTTATTATATCTCCTACAACCTCCATGATTGGATTCTCTCTAAATGAAGGGACAAAGACAAAGAGATCCATTGTATCCTCATCTCTTGTAGGAATCCAATCTTTTAATAATTATGGATATCTCTCAAAGGCTTCCTGGTATGCATCTTCAACAGAGTCATCAACCTCCATCCTAGGGGAGGTACCTCTAAATTTATAAGAAAATAAAGAACTGGAGCTTTGATTCCTTTCCCTATTAGAGTCACCAAAAATTTGTTAGTAAATAGATTTGTCCTCTCGAAAATACCTTCACAGATGATCCTTCAATTCTCATACTGAGAAGACAAATTGAACTAATAGTTGGAAAGACTATCATGAGATTGATAGCTTTCCTTTGATTTGTGAGGTAAATCTCCCTCTTCAATGATATTCAATGAATTAAATATTAGTTATTTATTTAACCAAAAGGTATGAAGGCAACTAATATTCATCCATCAACATGAAATGAATGTGATTGAAAACTTGAATAATGAGAGAAAGACAAACAAATAGCCTAAAGACTACTTATTTAATCTTTCACATTACACAGAAAAAAAAAGGAATTAAATGCCTTGTTCTGTAAAATGTGGATATACAAACTAACATATTTACATATAAACATGTACTTGGTAAAATGAAATAGGATGGTATTCAGAAGCATGAAAGAAACAACCAACTAATTGATCTCAATCAGAGAAATAAATATACAGACCAACAGATCCGTGACACAAAATCCTCTTTATTTTTGAATATAACAAAAAAGATCACCAGATCACTTTGAGCCCTTCCAATAAAATCAAGATGTAGAAATATAAAATAACTCCCCTTTGGTCCCTCTATTGCAATTTGTACTTAGAAAATATTCTTCTCCCCCTATAGCCAACTGACTCCTATGGAAAGAAAAAAAACCTAGTGTCTTAAAAATATCACAATAAATAATCATGTGCTATCATTATTTCAATTCCCATAACTGATTCTTGAAAATTGAACGCTTTCTAAAGTTTTTATAAAAACTTTTACGAATACACACATAACATTTAGTTATGAGGTCCAAGCATTACTTTTATATCTTTAACATTGTTATATGACATTTTAATTAAACTTATTAAAAGGGACATATATGTGCTTGGCTTGACCTTTAAGTTCAACTAATGTTGATAATGTAACTTGATGTCAATAATGTTGTTGATTTTCTATTGTAATGCTTATGGATCTGAAAATGCCTCTCATTATTGTTACTCGATTTATATTGTGGCCATTTTTGTTGATTATAATAATTAATGTATAGCAGAAGAATGATAAAATGAGGACCGATCCTACATATCCAATGATGAATTATCTTTGAAAATCCCAAAAAATCTATATGTGACATTGGTTATTAGGTATCGATGCATCTCTTCCTATTAGTTGTTGGGTTCTTGATCAGTATGAATACATTCTCCGTTCAAACATTCGAACTTGAACTCTCAAACCAAGCTCCCAATCTAAACTTTGAGGTTTTGAATCTCTGCAATTGAAACATTGGGTTGCTTGCAAGTCAAACTTAAATCTACATTATTGAACCAGTGAACTTGAATTTCTAAGCCCCTAATTTTGAACTTTGGGCTTTTGAATTCTGAACTTTAAACCTAAATCCACATGCCTAAACTTTGAAATTTGAACTTTTAAATTGAACCAATGAAAGTTCAAGGTTCAAGTTCAAATTCGAGGAGACATCGTTGAACTAGGACGAATACTTTGGAAATGAACTTGGGATTTTGAGTTTGGCGCAGGTTCAAATTTTGGTTCAAATTGGACAAAAAGGTTGCATTATTTTGCATCAAGGAATAATTGACGCAAGAAAAAATAATGGGGAAATAATATATTAGTATTGTATTATATAAATTAGTATTATATTATTATTATTTATATTAGTATTTTAAAATAGTATTATATTAGTATTATATTATATTATATCATTTTTATATATTAATAAATTAGTATTATATTTTTTATTATTTGTATATGTATTATAGAGAAAGAGAGGGATATATATATATATACATATATATATATATATATATATATATATATATATATATATATATATATATATATATATATATATATATACATATATATACATATATATATATATATACATACATATATATATATATACATATATATACATATATATATATACATACATATACATATATATACATACATATATATATATACATATATATACATATATATATATATACATATATATATATATATACACACATATATATATATATACATATATATATATACATATATATATATATACACATATATATACACACACACACACACACACACACACACACATATATATATATATATATAGAGAGAGAGAGAGAGGTCGTGAAAAGAGTAGAGAGAGGGGGAGAGGGTGTGTGTGTGTGTGTGTGTGTGTGTGTATATATATATATATATATATATCCTAAGGGTTGTTAAGGGGTCTTAGGACACATTAATGTGTCCTAGGACCCCGTAAGACCCCGTAGGACCCCTTAACATATAGTAATGTATGGTAAGGGGTCATAAGGGGCCCTAGGACACATTAATGTAAAAAATATAAAAACATTACCTCAAATCATCAATTTTGTTGAAGAATCATTGACTTTCGCACTTCTATGTTGATTTTTTAGCAAAAAGGTTGTGAAAAATTAATAGAATATTCTTTTTGTGACATTCAACACAATTAAAAGAATATGTTTTCTAGATAATGTGAAGAAAATAGACAAAATTTAGAAAAAGTGGGCCTCAATCACAAGTTCCTTGCCTTTTTTACCATTTTAGTATTTTACATGGGGCATACACCCTATATAGAGTACGCCCTATATAAGAGAGAGATTGGGGGGGGGGGGGGGTGTTGTTAAGGGGTCCTAGGACACATTAATGTGTCCTAGGACCCCTTAACATATATTAATGTATTTTAAGGGGTCATAAGGGGACCTAGGACACATTAATGTGTCATAGGACCCCTTTGATGCCTTAGGACCCCTTACCATACACTAGTATTTGATAAGGGGTCCTAAGGGGTTGTAAGGGGTATTAAGGGGTCCTAGGACACATTAATGTGTCCTAAGAACCCTTATGACCCCTTAGGACCCCTAAGATATATGGTAAGGGGTCCTAAGGGGTTTTAAAAGGTCATAAGGGCTCCTGGAACACATTAATTCATCGTATGATCACATATGACCCCTTAGACTCTTTAGGACCCTTCTCTCTACATCTTAGGGGTCGTAAGGGTTGTTAAGGGGTCTTACTACACATTAATGTGTCCTAGGACCCCTTAAGACCCCTTAGGTCCCCTTACCATACACAAATGTATGGTAAGAGGTCCTAAGAGTTGTAAGGAGTCTTAAGGGGTCCTAGGACACATTAATACATCCTATGACCCCTTATGACCCCTTACATCCCTTTAGGAACCTTAAGATATATGGTAACAGGTCCTAAATGGTCTTAGGACACATTATTGTGTCCTAGGACCCCTTATGATACTTTATGACCCCTCTCTTTACATCTTAGGGGTACTAAGGGTTGTTAAGGGGTCCTGGGACACATTAACGAGCCCTATGACCCTTGAAGACCACTTAGGACCCCTTAGCATGTACACTAATATAGTGTAAGGGGTCTTAAAGGGTCCTAGGACACATTAATGTGTCCTAGGACCCCTTATGACTCTTTATGACCCTTTAAGACCCCGCTCTCTAAATATTAGCGCTCCTAAGGGGTAGAGAAAGAGAGTAGAGGAGGGAGAGAGAGAGAGAGTAGAGAGAGAAGAGCTTGAGAGAGTATACCATTAAATATAATATATTATTTATATAGAAATATGTATCATTAAATATAATATTATATATATATATCATTAAATATAATATATTATATAATATACCACATAATCTAAAAGGGAATATCTACTAACATGTATATTTTTATTTTGTACATTGTTTAAATAATTTTATAAAGATAATATTTTAATTAAAAAATCTAAATAAAATATAAAATAAATAAATAAATAAAATATAAATAAATTAAAATACACCAATGAACAAATATAAATCAAAAAATCATAAATTTATTATTTATAAATCAACTAATGAAAATTTCAAATAAAAAAATAACCCAAATCACATTGGTGGGAAAAGTGAAATTTGAATTCAAACCTATCCAAATCAGGTATCCAATTATATTTTGGATACCCGATTTGGCTTCGGATACCTGATTTGGATTGGGATTTGCCTTGGGTTTTCGCTTTGGAATGCCAAATGTGGATGGTCAACCCAAAAAATGTGTTTACCATATTTCCTCTGATCTCCAGACTTTGACCATGTAGCTGACGACCTTTTTTTCACCCAAATTTGATGTAATGAAAAGGTTTCTTAAATAAATTATCAGCTTTCCATCAATATAATTGATGTCAAATTTTGAGTTCAGTAAGTAAATTTTACTTATTTTCTAATTCAGTTACCTCTAAAGTCCTAATTGAAAAACAACTATAACTTTCAAATTGTTTAACCTTTTTAAAATCTGAAACATGTGTCACATTCTATGCTTCACCTACTATAAGAAAAATAAAAGAAGTTTTCAATTTTGTGAATTTTAGAATTAGTTAATGTGGTCAGACACGAGATTTTTTATTTTGAAAAATTTGTAGCATAAAGTTCATAATTAATTATTTAGTAGGAAAAAAATAACACAACAATATGTGTCACATTTGGACATGAGTCTACTACTTATATCTAGAATCTTGTGAAAAAATATCATCATTTGATTTTGATTAAGGTGGTCAGACATACATGTACTTTTTATCTTTTTCCTAAAATTTATGTACTAATACATTGAAATATAAAATTTCCAATAATTAGATTAATTGTTTTTTAGAATTAGGCTAGTAGTTTAGAAACTAAATTCAATTTCCTACAGATTCTATTCTTACAACTTTTTTACATAAGGTTGATAAGATGTTCAACTTTTTACGTCAAGTTGACTAACCCTGATTTTCTAATTTTTCATTGCCACTTAAGGCCATAGATTGGTATATACCATGATCTTTCACATACCCCTAAAGATAATTTAAATATCTCCTTTGGTGGTCCACCTAAACACAGAACTCTCAATGCCCAAAATTGACAGTGGAAAAAAATAGGTGGATATTTGAAACTAGGAAGAGAATTAAGAAGGTTATTGAAGATAGGGGAGGTAATGGGGTAGTCTTGAGATAGTTGGACCTCCCTACTAATCTAGATAGTTTCAAGTCTCCTCACACCTTATAGAAGCATATCTCTGATTATAGGGTGATCCCTATTAGTGTATCTAATGTAAAGGTGAATGAAGGGGAGGGGTTGACTAGAGATGCCCTTTCAAGTGCTAGGGAAGGGTCCAATTTTGAGGTGATAGATAGTGTTGATGGTCTTGAAGATATCAGGGATGCATATTATTCTAAGGATTAGCTTTCTAATTATTCCTATATTATTATTCTAGTGGTGGTCCCCCCTTTCATACTCCTCTAATTTGGTATCAGTGATACTAATCAGTCTATCTCTGGAGATACTCTTCCCTTGTAGGTGGGGGACTTGGTAGATGGTTTTGGTAAGAAAGATTTTGATGCCCCTCCTTCTTAGGTTGGTGATTCCTTGGACTATTCTATTATCCCTTTTGAAGTATTTCATGATGATGTAGCAATTGATGAAGCTCATTAGATCTTAATGTAAGGAATGATAGAAAAAAATAAAGATCAAAGAGGTAAGAAGGAAGTGGTTCTTTTGTGCTAGAAAGTAGTCACACTTCTGTGAATCATTACATTCAAGAACACTCAAGAATGAGGTCTCAAACAACGATTCATAGCTCTCTGTTCATGGAGTGCAGGGGTTTGTATATGAGGCCCTCAGATTGACCTAGTTATGCCCATGCATGTACACCAAGAAACAAGAGATTCAGAGATGGAACATGAATAATAATATATAGGAAAATGTGGAAGAGAATGCATCCTCAAGAGCAATGTGGGATAAATCCAAAAAGAGGAAATAAAGCTCATTTTTTAGAAAGTGTGGAGAGAAAAGGGATTTTATTTATTTTTAATTATTTGTTTCCCTTTTTTCATCACAAAGAGCTTTAAGAGGATTTTTTATTTATTTAAAAGAATGATTCTCTATTAATTAAATAAGATAACATTATTTAATTAAAAGAGAGATATCATAAGATAAAATCATTTAATTAAAAAAGATTTAATTAAATAAATTTATTTCATTTTAAAAGATATTTCTTTCAATTAAATAAAGTTATTTTATTTATTTAAGAGGGAATATTTCTTTCAATTAAATAAAATTATTGAAAGAATCAGGAAAATGATTTTTGTTTTGTTTTTATTTGATTTATTTCCTTTTCCATCACAGATTTTACTTTAAGTGGGGATTTTATTTATTTAAAAGAGGAATTATCTTTTAAATAAAGAAGATAAGTTTATTTAATAAAAAGAGGAATATTTAATTAAATAAGATAAAATTATTCAATTAAAAGGGGTTTTAATTAAATAAGATTATTTTATTTAAGATATTTCTTTTAATTAAATAAGCCTATTTTATTTATTTAAAAGAGAATATTTCTTTTAATTAAATAAAATTATTGATGAAATGATCAAACCTTAGAAATATTTGAATTATTGATTTAATTGTGATTTGATCAAGGAATTGATTTGAAAATTGCAAAGCATTGATTCAGGAAATTGATATTTGACAAATTGAATAAATGGGGCCCAAAGTCTAGGCGACCATTTTAGGGTGCATACATTTGCCCCTCTTTGACTAATGTGAGGTCGACTCGGGATCACATGCAGTCAAAGAATGGAATTGAAGTGTGAGATCGATTTGGGATCACAAAATAACCCAGATGTGTGTTTGATGGATGGGAACACATCAGGACATAGATAAGAAAATTGAAAAAGACAAGGCCAACACCTGTGAATAGGTAATTGTCAAGTCTCAAATAAGAGATAAGAATCTCAAGCAAGGTTGCCCCAAAAGAAGCAATTGATAAATTTGATAAAGCCGAATCAAGCATTGAAGTTTGGTAGGTACTGCCCCCTCGTGATCAAAATCAAAATGAGATAGAGGAGAAATAGTAAATTGATAAATTTGATCAAATCGAACTAAACATAAGGTTCTTGACATAAGATGAAAGATAAAAATAAATAAAAATCATAGAACCAAGGTAGATCAGCAAGAAAGATTATGCCCCAAGGTTGAATTAGAAGAAAAGAAGTGGGGTGAAAGCGAATGGAAGATATAAGTTTGGAAGAAATGGAAAGAAATGGAGAGAAGAAAGAGAATTTGCCTCCAGAAAGAAGATGCCCCAAAATCAATCAACTATTTAAGATAGGGAATTTTGATTGAGATCACGAAAGAAGGTAAGGAAATGAAGATCAAAATGTGACCACAATTGACTAAAAGTCCACAAGAAAGGTGAAGGAAACCCTCTCAAACTCATAACGCAGCCTAAAAGTGCAAATTTAACATGAAGTCTAAATAATGCAAGCTACATGAAAATGCAAAGGTGTACTTGCAATAGGGTAACATAGGATTTTTGTGTTCATCATTCATTAGAGAATGTAAAAGAACTTATTTGCATCATAGGGCCATTATTACCGGACATCGGGCAATCACACAATCAACACTAGTAAAAAATGCAACTATGAAGATATGAATGTGATTTATATCAGATTGGAATGTGGAAATATTCTAACATGAGCATCAAAGACATAAAGGTCAAGATGACTACAATGTTAGCTTACCCAATTTAATGTAGCAAAACCATGCTCGCATCAAGGCATAAACGCCAGAATGACCATGAGAATGGTTGTGCAAAAACAGTCAAGGATGATGCCTTAAATCTCCTAAGTGTGTCAAGGAGACAACAAGAGACATTGGAGAGGTTCAAGACAACACCCACAAGCAGAAAGAAAATAAAAACATGCCCCCATGCCCCAAGTCCTCTAGCTATGCATCACAGAGAGACTTGTTAGACAAGGACACTCAACAAAAATCAATATTAGTCAGCACACAAAGAAAAGATCATGACATATCTCAAGCATTAAGTGTTGCATTTAAAAATTTTAAGTGTGTAAACTGATACTGAGTTCCGAGGATAAGGATCGAATGCTTGCTAGTAGGTAAGATCACATGACCAAACTGGATAAGACCAAACTGATAAGTGTTGAAAAACACTCGATGTCGGGGGTTGTGTTGAAAAACACAGTTGGGTTGGTGTTGAAAAACACCATTTGTGAGGTGTCCTAAAGACAAGCATATCTAAGAGACCAAAGCTAACACAGTGATGCCCCCTAGACAAAGACAAAGACCAATTCCAAACCAAGGCAACAAGGACAAGGCATGATGGAGAAAGGCTAAGTGTCGAGGATGCATGCTAAGAAATAGGGGTGCAAAGGCCTCAAGTAGCACCCGTTTCCAGGTTTTCACCACTTGGAAGAATTTTTTCAAGACTTTTTATAATTTTTTTGTACTTTTGCTACCAAGGCGCCTGTTTCCAAGTTTTCACCAAGGCACTTTTTCTTATTTTTTTTGAATTTTTTGAATTTTTAATTTTTTTGGTATTTTTGGAATATATTTTTTTTGAGATACATCAAAGCGCCTATTGCCAGGTTTTCACTAAGATGATCATTTTTTTCAGGACATTTTCAAATTTTTAGAATTTTTTCAACATCATATATGAATTTTTTTGGTATTTTTTTAGGATCAATAAATATATACAAAGGATGCCCCTAGACAGAATGGGCATCACGCTCCCAAGCAAGATCACATCTTGCAGTCCCAATATCTAGCAAGGTGGAGGACAAGAGGGATTAGCAAGCTAGTGGAAGAGATGGAAGACAAAAGAATGAAAGAGAATGAAGGGAAGAAATCCTCAAAGACAAACTCCTCAAGAGTACCCAAACTAGGGAAAAATTATCATGTAAAGTGCATTTGGACAAGCAATGAAAGCTCAACATAGGATAAGTCATAGAAGAAGAATGCAAAAGAAGGAAAGGATGTAGTCCAAAGGAGTAGACAGGTCAACAGGCTTCATAGCATCGTGTTTTACTCTTTTTTATTAGATCAAGACCAAAGGGGAAAAGGATAGAAAAAGGCTAGAATGAATGGAGGAAAATAAAAATGAAGGCTAAACAGGAAGGGAATGAAAGCAAGATCATTGTAAGATAGCTCACAAGAGAGCCAAATGTTTGTGTATAGATCAACCTTGTCAAGATCAAAGAGAGAAGATGGAATGGATGAGATGTGTAGAAGAACTATGCATGATGCCTGATTGCCAGGTTTTCACCATGGTACTTATCCAAGGTGCCACAAGGGAGTGGTTTTCACCATAGGAAGAATTTATTTCTCTTTACTTTTTCTACCAAGGTGCCTGTTTCCAAGTTTTCACCAAGGCACATTTTCAATTTTTTCATTTTTTTCTCTTTTTTCTTTTTTTTTTTGAATTTTATAATTCTTGGAAGAAGGCAAGCTTTTAGATAATGCTCCTTGAAAGGATAAACCATGATATGCCAAGGATTCAAAATTATATGCTCAAAGATGCTGATAGGGAAAGGAAGATGGAAGAGAAAAATGGAGGATACGATTTTATGTAAAGCGAGTGGAGTTGGAAGATAGGAGGAATATGCAAATGAGGAAAAATGATAGAAGGCAAGAGAATAATGAATGGAAGGATTGTGAAAGAGTAGATGGAAAGGAAGGCAAGATCAACATCGACACACACCTTGGAGGGTGGCGAGAGGATGGAGGAAACTTGAATGAAGGAATATGTGAAGGAATATGGTGAATGTTTAGTAGAGGTTGCGGTTCAGGTGCATGGATTGGAAGAATGTTTTTGGAAGAATATGAGGTGGAAGTCTTGGAAAGCTTGAATGTCAACTTCACTTTTTGTTCAACATGAGACTCTCTTACAAGAGACTTTGGAATCCATATAGCCTTAGGCTTTTTATTTCCTTTTGATGACTTAGAGAGAATATCTTGAATGATGGATTTTGGAACCCATAATTGTCTTGTAGTTTTCTTCTTAGATATCTCTTTTGACTTTATGCCCCCATGTCGATTAGAGGAGACATGGTGATCTTTCTTTGATGGATTCTTGTATTGTTTGTTTTTCTTGTATTGAACATTTAAGTTACCTCCAAAAGACTTGGGACATGTGGAAGAAGAAGGATAATATGACTGGTATAGATGGGTGGATGGATGAAAAGGATTCAAAGGTATGCATCTATGTTGATCTTGAGGAAAGATAGGAGATGGAGGGACATAAGGACCCAAGATAGATGATGAATTAGAAGAGTTAGGAGGGGAAAATGAAGGGACATAAGGACCCAATATGGAAGGAAAATTTGAAGTCCTTAGTAGTGGTGGAAGAGGTCCAAGGATGGAAGTGGAAGATGCAAAAGGATAATCAATAAATTCATCAGTATCTATATGACAACCAAGGATTCAGCATCTTCAGAGTGAGCATTAGAATTTTCAATAGGATCCTGGACATCTTGAATCAGAGCATTTTCTTTGATAGGATCATTCAAAGCTTGCAAAGACTTAGGAAGAGTAGAAAGTGGAAGTGAACATGGAATGGTAGAACAAGAAGATGGAAAACTTTGATCTTGACAAGGATCTTTGGATAGCACAAGTGCAGAATTTGTCTCTTGAATAGGCTTAACATCGGAAGTAACAACACCATTTTTAATAACCTTAATGGAAGTATCATCTTTGGAAAGTGCAAGCATGGTAAGGTCATTTTCATTATCAATAAGCTCAACGGTGTGGGTAGTAGCTTGATCTTGCTTCGGAGAAGACTTAAGACATGGTGGAATAAATGAGGAAGGGTGTAAAGGATCAAAAGAACCATGACAGGGATAGAGAACATCATGAAAAGGAGTGGATGACATGGAGGGTTCTTGATCTTGATCTTTCTTTATATTATTTTTTGTATCAGTTTTAGAGTCCTCTTGATATGAAGCCACTTCTAAGGACAAGGAAGCAGGTTGGAGGTGTATGGAAGACTTTGGCAGAGATGGTGAAGAAATAGCTGAAGTAGGCATTATAGCACATAAAGGCTTAGGCTCTTTAGATTTAGCATTATTGGAAGTATTTGCAGCCAAGTGAAGGTTATCTTGAGTATCTTTAAGAGACGGCCCTTGAGGATAACTATAGGGAACTGCATGGAAAGCATTAGAATTTATGTCGGATGCAGGATTTGTGAAAGATTTGGAAGACTTGGCGACTTTAGGAGATGTAGGAGTATTGGAAGAAGTAGGGGATGGAATGGAACCATCACAAGACAAAGGTTTGACATTAATATGATCTTGCTTGAGAGTATAATCTTTATTTTCAGCATGAGAGTTCTTAGAGGATACATTCTTATAGTATTTACATTTATAATCAGTGCATTGAGCTTTCTCTTCCTCAAGTGAAGTAGATATATCGTCTAGGTATTGTTCACAAAAATCATCAAAGTCTCTTTCAAAATTAGAGTCATATGGATCACCATCACAATCTATCCAATGTGATGACCTTTTTCCAGTAAGCACAAGCAGACGAGGAGGAGGACTCTTAGGAATAGGGGTTTCATAGGTATTGTTACATTGTCCATCATCATAGTCATCATAGTCATCATAGTCATCAAAGATGGGCATGTCACTCTTCGTGGAAGAGGTATCACAAGGGCTATCATATTTCTCATCATGGTATGTCTCGTGAAGAGAAGTAAGACTCTTGGGAGAAGTAGAAGAGGAATTAGATCGTGAAGAAGAGGAAGGTGAAGACCTAGTGGAAGAAGAAGACTTAGATAATGAGGAATTTGAATAATGTTTAGAATATTCATGATAAGATTTGGAAGATGAAGAATGTGAATAGTGTTTAGAAGAGTCATGATAAGATTTGGAAGATTTAGAAGATGAAAGACTTTTGGGAGAAGGAGGTTGTGATAGGATCATGTTGATAATTCTAGCAAAGGCACTTGATTTAATTGATTTTTCCTCTATTTTTGCCATAAATTTTTCACCCATAAGAGTTTTTGAGGAATAATGCTCTTCAAATTGAGCAAGGAGATCAAGATCATCCATTTTTTAAAGAGGTTCCATAGCAAGATATTTGTAATTCATGGTTTTGGAAGAAAAAAAATCAAGCATGGAAGCGATAGAAGAGATGAAATAGAAGAAAATAGATTAGAGAGTAAGAGGAAAAGAATTAGGAAGATGAGAAGACTAACCCATGTGAAGAGAAGACTTTAGAAAAAAACATGGGAAGGGAAGAAGAAAGAAGAAGACCAAGAGTCATCTTGTGAAATTGATACCATTAACGTTTGTTGGGATGTTGAGCAACATGACAACACCTAGGATCTGACCTGGACTGACCAAGGAAGACTGAGAATAGAATATGCTTGGTGATAAGATGACCTCACAAAATGTGAACACCAAACTAGGATAATCAAAGTTCTCTAATGTCCAAAGGGAGATGGTAAGATAGAAATTGCAAAAGGTGTTACCAACACTGTCAAAGAGGTGCTTCAAATCAAAGGGTGACTACCCTTGCACTTTTGAATCAGGAGGTTGGACTAGGCCAAAATATAATTGAAATTGAATTTTATGGAAATGGTTTGGACAAAAAAAGTACTAAAATTCTCCAAGAATGTGGCTAACAATTCTAGAGATAAACTTTCTCACCAAGAATAGTCTTTTAACTTGACAATTATTCCCAAGGTGACTTTGTAAACCAAATGATGCTATCCCTAGAGGGAAAAACCTAGAAATTTAGAGTCAAGACAAGCTTCTAATGACAGGGTAGAAAATCAAGCAAGCTGTAAAATGGTTGGTGCTTCAACTCAGGAACTCAATTTTTGTGTTCGTTTTAAAAGATCAAATACATCAATAGATTTTTATCATTGATCAGGCACATAAGATAGCAATCAAGGAGTTCAAGCAATCAGTTGTCTTCAAACAATGAGCAAGGGGCAAAGAAACCTTGCACATGAACAAGAATAGTGACTTAGTATGCTACTCCTTAAAGATGCTACTTGTGTATGTTCTTGAAAATGTTTTAGCAGGCACGTAGAACATAACAACATTCTAGCAAGCTATCTACAAGGATATACATGGCTTTTCTAAAGGGTGTCCTTGATATACGCAAGGTACGTGAGGCACAAATTCATAGATGAGAAGAATCTGAAATCACACAGCCGGGGGGAGACGGTAACCCAAATCTCCTCCTTCACTTCTCAAAGGTATAAAGTTCTTTGAGGCTTAGCCAAGAGTGAAATATAACTCATTCCCAAGAGAGGTGTCTTTGGATGCACCTCCTGAAATTTATACTCCGCTGGAACATAGGAGTTAAGGTCATCCCTTGAGGTGATGAAATCCCCAAGCAGACCTTCTAAAAAAATGAAAAGTAAGTAATTCTCTATCAAAAAGTATTGAAAAGCACTAAAGGTGGAACACTTAATGTTTAAAGAAAATATGAGGTGAGTCCACAAGGTGGAACACTGAACACCCCACACAAGCTACAAATGAGTCCACAACCTAGAAAACAAGTGAGTTCCAAAAAGCACAAAAGGGTTTCCTAGTGGAACAATTAACACTTCTTTCCTATAGACCCCTCCCCGTTAATGTGGTGCTGAGATTGCAACCATAGGGTGGAAACAAGGGGCCAGTGGATTAGCGAGTCCAATAACCCAAGATAGCAATCTAGATCAATCACAAGTAATCTAAGACTGCTAATCAATACTACTCATAAGTGCAAGAGGGTTTGAATCATGGAATATTTAACTTTCCAAGTAAACATGAAGTGAGTCTACAAAGTGGTGCATTTAACTCTTCATGTAAACTAGGAATGAATCCATGCCCTAGATTACTCAATGAGATGTTTTGATATTTGAAACCAAGAATTACTTAATGTTTAAACACAAGCATTCACTTAAACACAAACTTGTATAAAATCAAATCTATGTTCATTCATTTCCCATTAAGAGCATCAAAAATGTGTTCTATGAAAGCATGTAACACTCCTGTGAATCATTACATTCAAGAACACTCAAGAATGAGGTCTCAAATAGTGATTCATAGCTCTCTATTCGTGGAGTGCAAGGGTTTGTATATGAGGCCCTCAGATTGACCTAGTTATGCCCATGCAAGTACACCAAGAAATGAGAGATTCAAAGATGAATAGAAAGCATGCTAATCTCCATGATCATCAAGTTATTGCATGCAAATGAAACTAGTCTAGATGATAACAATGCAAGAAATAAACTATTCTATTGAAATGAATGCTTATACAATGTTAATCTATGAAAGGAAACATGAATTTAAACTATTATGTGAATGCAATATTAATCTAAACTATGGATTTCCATAAGGCATGAGAGAAGAAGACAAGAAGAAAGAAGTCTCAAATATCCAAGCTCCAAATGTGCTCAACAAGCTTCTTCCAAGATTGCTCTCCAAACCTGCAGTATAACAATAACATGAAAATTCTCAGATCTAAAATGAGAAGGAGAGGGCTCCTTATATAGGAAAATGTGGAAGAGAATGCATCCTCAAGAGCAATGTGGGATAAATCCAAAAAGAGGAAATAAAGCTCATTTTTTAGAAAGTGTGGAGAGAAAAGGGATTTTATTTATTTTTAATTATTTGTTTCCCTTTTTTCATCACAAAGAGCTTTAAGAGGATTTTTTATTTATTTAAAAGAATGATTCTCTATTAATTAAATAAGATAACATTATTTAATTAAAAAAGAGATATCATAAGATAAAATCATTTAATTAAAAAAAATTTTAATTAAATAAATTTATTTCATTTTAAAAGATATTTCTTTCAATTAAATAAAGTTATTTTATTTATTTAAGAGGGAATATTTCTTTCAATTAAATAAAATTATTGAAAGAATCAGGAAAAGGATTTTTGTTTTGTTTTTATTTGATTTATTTTCTTTTCCATCACAGATTTTGCTTTAAGTGGGGATTTTATTTATTTAAAAGAGGAATTATCTTTTAAATAAAGAAGATAAGTTTATTTAAAAAAAGAGGAATATTTAATTAAATAAGATAAAATCATTCAATTAAAAAGGGTTTTAATTAAATAAGATTATTTTATTTAAGATATTTCTTTTAATTAAATAAGCCTATTTTATTTATTTAAAAGAGAATATTTCTTTTAATTAAATAAAATTATTGATGAAATGATCAAACCTTAGAAATATTTGAATTATTGATTTAATTGTGATTTGATCAAGGAATTGATTTGAAAATTGCAAAGCATTGATTCAGGAAATTGATATTTGACAAATTGAATAAATGGGGCCCAAAGTCTAGGTGACCATTTTAGGGTGCATACAGTTCTTAGTAAACCAATCTTAGGAGTTGAGAAAACCTCTAAATTTAAGGTTAAAAGGAAAAGGGTTAGACCAAGTGTCTCTACCCTCACTATACAATATAAGAAAGCACCTAAGGAGGTTTTTCCCAAGTGTTATAAAAGCTTCAAAACTCCAATGGAAACCACTCCTTGATGACTATGGAGATGAAGTCTACCTCTTGGAATGTAAGGGGAATAGAATCCCTAGATAGAAAATATATTTTCAAAAGATTTTTAAACTCAAACAATAACATGGATTTTCTACTCATACAAGAAATTAAAGTAGTTTTCTTCTTTTTGGATATCAACCTAAGATGCATGTGGAGAGAGGCGTATTTATTTACTACTAAGCATGATAAAGGTAAGGGGGGTTTCCATCCTAATAGGTGCTAAATGGAAAAATGCACTATCAAGATGAGTCCCTCCATGTAATAGGCTAGTGTGAGTTGTCCTTAAAGATAAGGGGAGGGAGATTGGTACCTTCTCTCTGTTAGGAATGAATGTTGAATATATCCTATGGGGGAGTATTCATAGCCATTATATAGCATTTGTTTTTTCATTCATGACTGTGATTGTCATTGATGTCAACACAGTGATCTATTGGAGATTAATAGAGAAGTAACCAATGTTTGTATTAGCGCATGTGGGATATTGAAGATCAAGCTATGCAGAGTTGAGGACTTAATCTATGATGTTTTCTAATATCATGGTTACAATCACATATGAAAATTCATCTATTCATGATAGTTATGTGTAATTCAGTGGAAGCAGTATTCGAGCAGTGTTCCTGAGAAGCAGTTTGTGGAAATCAGATGATATCTCCTAATCGGGATAGAATCTGAGCATGCAAATTTGTATAGATGATGAAGGAATGGTAATTTTCAGAGGTCACATGAGTGAAGAATTATCCTAATTGGACGATGATAATTTTATGTAATTGTGGAATTTTGTGTAATGTGTGGAAGATTTTATTTTGTAATTTGTATGCCCACTCATTTGTAATTATTTGAGTGTGGTATAAAGGAAGGAATTTTTTTCTTATTTTAATGAAAGATTTTGTAGTAGTATGTGAAAGTGAATTGTAGATTTGTGCAATACTTGTTGTAAGAGGATATGCAAAGTATAGAGATCTGGTATTGAGATCTGATGAAATAGTTGGTGTGGTTTGGCATAGTCAGAGGAGAAGTGATAAGTTGTTGAGATCAGTAATATTTTGGTATTATTTTGTTGAGTAATACAAAGATCACTTGGATAGTGTGTTCATTGATCTTTCCCTTGAAGCTATTTGGATAGTGGGTCCTTCTATCTTCCATAACTCCTAACAGGGTTAGAATCTTGTAACTCAGATTCAAAGTCTCGTAACAAAGATTCATATGTACTGAATGTATTACATAAGGATCCTAATAGAGTCCATCCTCTCACAAGGAACTTTCATATTAGTGCATATTTTGTGGGCATCATTCCCACCGGGGTTTACTCTTTGATCAAGAGGTTCACTAGTCAACATATCTTGTGTTATTGTGTTGTTTTGTATTTTTATCTTTCTATGGTTGTTAATTACATTGCTTACATGGTTGAAATATGTTAAAGGTGATAAAAGTTTTCTTTATCTGATAATTGATTGATGCAAGAGCATCCTAGGATTCTTGGCAATCCTGTATCAACCAAAAATATGTTTGTCTTTGAAAGAAGATTGTTGGTTTTGACCTTGGTTTGGTGGAGTTCTTGCTCGGTTTGAGAGACTGGTTGCTCAGTTTATGTGGTTACCGGGGTGCTTGGTCTCTGAAGAATTCTTGGTAGCTAAAAGCATCAGTTTCCTATTGCTCAACAATAATTGTGTTTCTTGGTCATGCTTGGCATTGTCGGTTGACTGGCACTCAGTTATTTCTTTTGATGCTCAGTGTTCTTTCTTACCAACTAGATTGTTTGGATGAATCAGCTTGGCTGACTGGTGCATTTAATTTGGGTCGTGCTCCTCATGTTATGGATTGACTGTTGGACATGTAGGGACTAAGATCTGGCATGTTGCATTCTTCTATGTGGATCTGATGACCATTGGAGCCATCTTTGAGAGTTTATTTATTTTGTAAGGCTATGTGAGAGCCGACTGATGTTTTAGCATTTAATATTTGTTTTTATGGGTTAATTGTTTCATCAGACGACTTGTGGCTAGGACTCAATATTTATAGGATTCTTGGGTAGTTGTTTAGGGGCATCAGAGGGTTGGAAGGAAAAGTTAGTAGCCTGCGAGCTTAGGAGTAGGAAGATTTCTTGGAAGTTTGAGTACAAGTTTAGATCTTTCCTAGGTGCCTACAGGTGTGTTGCGTGTTGTAGACCTGGACTAGCTGAATGTTGATGTTGTGGAAAAGATTTGGATCCTGCAAGATCTTGTAGACTAATATTTTCTTTGTATTTGGTTGTAATCGAGAAGGCCTTATAGCTCAGCACATTGCATGTAATCAATGATTTGATGAAGAAAGACCTCTATTTGATATTAGATCTATTGTTGTTGTTGTGTGTTTCCATTTCATATTGGTTTGGCTACAAGGTCGGTCAGTCCTTAATTGGATCCACCAGCCTTGACTACATAGGTGGTATCAGAGCGAAGTTTGTTCCTGTTTGAGCAAAGTCTATTCCTGTTGGAGCTGAGTGGATATTGTGTTTGTGTCTAGATCTTGATTTGAAGATGCCTCTGAGGAGAAATCATGAGATCTCAGATGAAGAGACTACTGGAGAATTCAGTCTTGATGATTTTAGGGTTTTGTAGAAACAAGTGCAAGACCTACAAGAGGAATTAAGAAAGAAGAAGCCTACCTTGAAAGAGGATAGTGATGATGAATTTGAGGAAGAAGATCATTTTGAAGAAGTTGTAGAAGAAGCTAGAGAGCTATAGGAGAATAGAATCCTGAAAGCTATGTCTAAGCTTGGGAAGAGACCTAAGGTTGAAGTTTTTTCATTTGATGGAAGCCTTAGGCCTGAAGAATTGATTTATTGGATCAATGAGATTGATGAATACTTTGAGTATGAAGAAATAGAAGATCCTGATAGAGTTAGATTTGCAAAGACTAAGTTGAAGGGTCATGAAAATATTTGGTGGAGAGAAGTTCAGTTGGAAAGAGGTAGAAGAGGAAAATAAAATATCACTACGTGGAACTGAATGGTTGACAAGTTGAAGCAGCAATTCATTCCGGTGGATTATGAATTGGAAATGTTTAAGATGCAAGCTTTGAAGCAGACTAACAAATCAGTATAGGAGTATACCGAGGGGTTTTATAGAATCCTTATTAGGACTAGTCATTCTAAAGCTGATAAAGAGAAGGTTGCTAGGTATGTATATGGTTTGAGACCTAGTATTCAAGAAGAGTTACTGTTCGGATGACAACATGTATCATCTTAAAATGACAACACTTCCATGTTAAGAGCATTTAGCCCTCTGAGTAAGTAGTTTGGGGTCATTTCAAGTGCCTTGATTAGGTCTTTTCTTGAATCTGGCTTTCTCCCACTATTCTGCTTCTCTCTCCACCTAATTTCACCTTATTTTTGCATTTCCTAGCATTCTGGGCTGAGGTCCTGAGGTTTTTGACCTCAAGGTCAAAGTCAACCTTGAGGGTCAAAGTCAACCTTGAATCTAACCTAGGTCAGGATCAACCTCAACTCTGACCTAGGGTAGAGTCAACCTTGTCCTTGACCCACATTTTAAATTTCAAGTTTTTCTGATTTTTGGGTATCGAGTTTTAGAAAGATTCTTTTTCCCACCTTCGAGTTGGCCATTTTGGGTTTGGGAATGGTAAATCCTTACATTTCATTTAATATGGGGCCATTTCTAGGGGTTAAGATTAATAGGGATTTAATTCTCCAACGTCGGCCTTCTATAGAGGTTTTTTCCCTAGATCACTATAAAAGGAGGCCTTCCTCTCTCATTTTCTCCATCTCATTCCTTCATGCTCAAGCACTCTCAAGGAGACATTGGTGATAAACCAAGAATTCATTCAAGAAAGCATCCATTCTCAAGCATTTTATTCAACTCCTCTTCTCCATTCAAGTTCTCCATTGAAGATCAAGAATTCAAGCATTCAAGCCTTTGAAGGCATTTGGTTCAAGCATGCAAGATTCATCAATCAAACCCTAGATCTAGCCATCATGGTGGTGTTATCTTCCTTCAAGATCCTTCAATTCATCTTCAAGATCAATTCATCCTTCCCTCAAAGTGGATTCCAGGCATACAAACATGGAGGTTTAGATTTACATTTGTTAATGTTATGTCCAAGCTTTCATATTAACATACTTGATTACATTTTAAATACAGTTGCATATCTATTGAATGTCATAGCTTCATTGTTAGATCTACTTCTACTACTTTCTAGCATTCTCCATTTCAATTTCAATATTAAGGTTGATTCCAAACCGGGGTTTGACCAAGGCAAACCCCCCAAACAAATGACAAAACCATTTTTCTTGTAGGTACAGGTGTGGAACTATGGATCTGAGCTTAGATTTGGATACCATTTTCAGTGAACTTTCAAGATCTGTGAATAAAGTCAAAGTTGACCTTTAGAATAAAAATGTAGCCTTTGACCTTTTATGAGGGTTAAAGACTATCTGTTGTCAAAAAGATAAAAGATTTCTAGGTTTTCTTCATCTTGACATTTCCAGTCTGAAACAAGTTGCAAAATTGCCTGAAAGTACACATAGACATTAGAAATTGGCATTTTCCATATCTACCCTATTTTGAGGTTAGTACTTGCCTTTTAATTATTTCAGATTTCAAACACAACTCCTTTTATAGGGAAATATAAGGTTTTCTTCCTCTTTCATATTCTCCATAGATTGATCCAATTGTGCATTAACCTCTTAGTTGATCAATTTGGATCTCTCCTTTGGGAATTTGGATTTAGAATTAGATCTCATATTCCCCCCATACATTTTAGGGTGAACACTATTTCATCCTATTAATTTTGGTGAACCTGACATACTTACCCCTTTGCTTTTGTGGATTTAGATGCCCTATTGTGCTAGATCTTCCTTTGCATTATCTTGTGTGTTCACCTTCAATATTCATTTTGGTGAACCCGACATACTTACTCTCCTTTCTTTTTTGGATTTAGATGCCCTATTGTGTTAGATTTGTGTTTAATCTTTTCTTGCATTCAGATTAGGTTTATTTATGCCCTTACATTTATATTTCAAAAATTCAAAAAAATTGCAAAATTTCTTCAAAAATACAAAAACATTTACATTGCTTTGTGGAATTAGATGCTCTATTGTTTTTGATTTCCTTTTCATATTTAGAAATTTCATTTGAATACATTTAGATATATCTAGATCTATTTTTTATCATGTTGCACAAGTTGTTTTTCCAAAACTTTTGGGATCACACAACATCCTCCTCTTACCTTAACATTGCATGGAGTTACACCTAGCAAGACTTCATCTAGTGCATGTGATGTTGCTTTGTCCTCTTTTGAATTACCTTATAAGGATATATTAGAGAAATACGATGACCTTAATCTATATCTCCATCATATTTCTCTTTTTGGAGATGAGTTGAGGATTGATGTTAATTCTTCTCCTAATAGATGTCCTTCTTCCCCCTATAGGGATCAAGCTTTAATGACTTGTGACACTCCTACAATGCACTTAATGGATAGGGATGACAATCCTCCTATTTGGGATGAACCTTTGGATTTGGATGTTGATTACTCTTTTCCTCATGAAACCATTATGAATAATCCTCCTATTTGGGATGAACCTTTCAATTTTAATGTTGATTACTCTTTTCCTCATGAAGCCATTGTGGATAATTCTACTTTTTGGGATGAACCCTTGGATAAATACATTGATTTATCTTGTCCCTGTGAAGAATTTTTGATACAAAAGGATGACATATTCTCTAAAACACACTTCTCTTATGCAAAAGAAGATGACATTATAGATCCTTCACCTCAATTTAGGATTCCTTCTAGTGACGAGGCATTAGTAGAGAAAGATAAGAATTCCCTTAATGCTCTTCCTCTTAGTGGTGATCTTATGGGAAATCATGATCCTACCTCACAACATTTTTATAATATTACTTATATCTATTCAAACCCTTTTCCAACTGTGGTTCCAAGTGTTCCTCCAGTGGTGTCTTCCATTCATATCACTTCTTACACTTTTCCTAGTATTCCTAAACTTCCTAGTTCTAATTGTATCCTTCCTAATCTAGTTCCTAAACTTCCTAATCCTAATCCTATCTCTCCTAATCTGATTCCTAATATTCATATTCCTAATTCTCCATCTCTTATTCCTAGTTCTTCCCACACTTATGTTGAGGTTCAAACTATGGTTCATGATGTAGATGTGAAAAGATTCTTCAAAGTACCTTCTCCATATTATCTGATCCATAAAGATAAAAGAAAAGAAATTTCTCCTCTGATATTTCTTCATAATTTTACCCTGCATTTTGATATAACATAGATCTTTTCCCCTCTAGATTGGGGGGCAAGACCTATATTTCTTCTTGTCTTTTAGAATCCATTATGTTATTGCTTTGAGCTTAATTGGTTATTCGTTGGTTTGTATTATGATAGCTTTTCATCTATTGCTCTCTTCTATTATTCAAAGATATCTTTTCTAGGACACATGTTTTGTGAAGGTATCCCTTGCTTTCACCCCTGGGGGGCAAGGTTCTTTCTTCTCTCTTTGTCTAGGCAACTACTTTTCTTAGCTTATTGTTCTTTGTTTATATTGCAATATTATTTCATCATATTGACAGATATTTTGACCATGGATAACCTTCTTATATGAGAAGTTGTTGTCCTAAGTCGGCACTTCTTCTCTATGTTTCAAATTATGTTCTTTATAAACTCTCACCCTTTCTTGGTGTTGGAGTTGTTTCCCTCATTCCAAAGATTCCTCGTCCTCTTCTTTGTAGGGGGGATTGATGATTGAATCTTTGTTCCCACCTTTGAAAGATGATATTTTATCTAAAGCACTCCTCTTTGGTGGGGGTCTTGTTGATAAGATCTCTTTCATTTGAGGATCATTTTCCATGAGTGACATATCATTTTCATGATTATCTATACTCTTGGATGAAGGGGTCAATATCCCTCACTTAGAATATGGTATACATTGTTGCTAAATAGGATATCTCCTTGAATTTTGAAGTAGGTATCCTCTTCCATCTTTGTCTTTCCGAGATTCACCTCTTTCTTTGGTTAAGAAGCATTTATCTATTATGTGATATCCAATCATACATGAAAATTTTTGGTTTGCATTAAGGATCTTTGTCCTTGATCACAACCTAGTTTGTTGTTTGACATTGGGTTTCCATGGTTCATAAATCTCTCACCTTGGAAACTGAACAATTTTCTATCCCTCACAAGGGTTACTTTTTCACTTCTTGCATGATATCTCTTTGCATTCATCCCTTCCACGGCCTTATAGGAGTTGTGACCTCCTTGGCTTGGACTGGGTGTTGTTTGTTGATATTTTGTTGGTGTTGAAGAAGGCTTTATCCTTGTTCTTTGCTTTCCTTAACATGTCAAAATAGTATGTTTTTGCCATATTAAGGAGGGGGGCATATATAGGGTTTCCCTTGTACTATAGTTTTTTATTTTTACATGCTAAATCTTGGAAGGTAACGCACATAAGTTGCTAAATCTTGAAAAGACATGTATTTATATGCTAAATCTTCCAAAGGTAACACACATAAGTTGCTAAATCTTGAGGAGACATGCATTTTTCAAAATTTTCAATATGCTAAATCTTGGAAGGTAATGCACATAAGTTGCTAAATCTTGAAAAGACACACATTTATATGCTAAATCTTTCTAAGGTAATGCACATAAGTTTCTAAATCTTGAGGAGACACATATTTCATATTCATAGTGATAAAAGAGGGTGGATCTATGGGTATTCTAGAAGCCATCAGAAGACACATTACAATTACAAGCATAATTTATGGGTGAACCTATTGGGCTCTCCCTCTAGGCTGATTCATGGTAAGGTGGGCATCTTACTAGGCAAGGTAATCACTATTTTCCCTTTCTCTCTTTTCACTTTCATGCTAGTAGGACTGGATCATGAAGCTATGTTATTTATAGTGTTTCTCTTGTCTTTCTTATGTAATCATTTATGCTTTTATGATAGCTTTCCAAATATGATATTAGTATGAGAAATATTCCTTAGCAAGGTTTCTTATGCTAATCTATTTGGGTTGTTTGTACTAACCCTTGTTCTTTTGGAACCCTCGTGCATGTATGTTGAGTTAGAATCCGTAGTCTGGGGGCTTGTACCCTTAGCTAAGTCTTATTTTATCTCTTTGTGAATCCACTTGGATCTCCTCTTTCTTCTCCTTTACCAAGAGTTTGCATCGAGTCCATACTCTTGCTAAAGTGGGGGATTAATGTATCATCTTAAAATGGAAGAACTAACCATGTTACGCCCTTCGAGTAAGTAGTTTGGGGTCATGTCAAGCTCCTTGATTAGTTCTTTTCTTGAATCTAGCTTTATCCCCCCATTTTGTTTCTCTCTCCACCTGATTTCACCTTATTTCTACATTTCATGGCATTCTGGGTTGAGGTTCTGAGGTTTTTGACCTCAAGGTCAAAGTTGATCTTGAGGGTCAAAGTCAACCTCAATTTTGACCTAGGTTAGGGTCAACATTGACTCTGACCTAGGGTAGAGTCAACCTTGTCCTTGACCCACATTTTAAATTTCAAGTTTTTCTAATTTCTAGGTATCGGGTTTCGAAAAGATTCTTTTTCCCACCTCCGAGTCAGCCATTTCAGGTTTCGGAATGGTAAATCCATAAATTGCATTTAATATGGGCCTATTTCTAGGGGTTAAGGTTAATTGGGATTTAATTCTCCAATGTCAGCCTTCTCTAGAGGTTTGTGCCCTAGATCACTATAAAAGGAGGCCTTCCTCTCTCATTTTCTCCATCTCATTCCTTCATGCTCAAGTACTCTCAAGGAGACATTGGTGATCAAGAAAGCATTCATTCAAGAAAGCATCTATTCTCAATAATTCCATTCAAGTCCTCTTCTCCATTTAAGTTCTCTATTAAAGATCAAGGATTCAAGCATTCAAGCCTTTGAAGGGATTTGGTTCAAGCATGCAAGATTCATCATTCAAACCCTAGATCTAGCCATCATGGTGGTGTGATCTTCCTTCAAGATCCTTTAATTCATCTTCAAGATCAATTCATCCTTCCCTCAAAGTGGATTCCAAGCATACAAACATAGAGGTTTAGATTTAGATTTGTTAATGTTATTTCCAAGCTTTCATATTAACATACTTGATTACATTTTAAATACAGTTGCATATCTATTGAATGCCATAGGTTCATTGTTAGATCTAATTCTACTACTTTCTAGCATTCTCCATTTCAATTTCAATATTAAGGTTGATTCCAAACTGGGGTTTGACCAAGGAAAACACCCCAAACAAACAACAAAACCATTTTTCTTGTAGGTACAGGTGCGAAACTGCGGATCTGAGCTTAGATTTGGATACCCTTTTCGGTGAACTTCTAAGATCTATGAACAAAGTCAAAGTTGACCTTTAGAATAAAAATGTAGCCTTTGACCTTTTATGAGGGTCAAAGACTATTTGTTGTTAGAAAGATAAAATATTTTTGGGTTTTCTTTGTCTCAGCATTTCCAGTCTGAAACAAGTTGTAGAATTGCTTGAAAGTACACATAGACATTAGAAATTGGCATTTTCCAGATCTACCCTATTTTGAGGTTAGTACTTTCCTTTTAATTATTTTTTATTTCAAACACAACTCCTTTATAGGGAAATATAAGGTTTTCTTCCTCTTTCATATTCTCCATAGATTGATTCAATTGTGCATTAACCTCTTGGTTGATCAATTTGGATCTCTCCTTTGGGAATTTGGATTTAGAATTAGATCTCATATTTCCCCCATACATTTTAGGGTGAACACTATTTCATCCTATTCACAACCATAGGAGATGCTTATCAAATGGCATTGAAGATTGAAGAGAAGTTGAATAAGACGTTTGAAGGTAAATAGAACAATAGGAACTGAGGTGGTAGAACTGGTGAGACAGTTGCTGAGAGTAATGTGATAGAGAATCCTAAGCCTGATGTTGGATCTAGCAGTAGTCAAGTTACTAAAAATGCTAGATAGAGAGGTAGATGGAAGAATGAGCTCACTAGTACTTGTTATAACTATGGTGAAGTTGGTCATAGAAGTTAGCAGTGTTCTAAGAAATGAGTTGCATTAGCTGCTGAAGAATACATTAAGAATGCACTAGTAAATTTTACCTTAAATTTTGATGAGAATTAGTCAAATTTTCTACAACAATTGGTCAAATAGGTGACTAAAATTGTCGTCGATCTTTTTTCATTGAATTTTCTACATGGTAAATAATAGTCAAAATTTTGACCCCATAATTGGTTGAATTATCAACTCCAACAATCCCTTGGAACTGGAAGAATAAGACATCGATCAATTGGTGTGACGGTTGAAATTGAGACCATTTTGTCATCGAATTATCCACCCCAATTCATCGAATGTATAGCATCCTAGTTGAATTTAGTCCATTCAATCATCAAATTATCCACCCAAATTCATCAAATGGACTATCAAAAATACAGCGTCCTGGTCGAATTTAGTCCTGTGTAAAGGATGAAATTTCAACCAATACTAACTTTTGTTTTAAAAAAAATGTGACACCATTTTCAATATATTCCTACTTTTAGTTGAATATATTGCTTGTCTATAATTAGTATGCATATATGAATCTATGAAGCTTTGATTTAGCTATTTTCTTCTATTTAGCACAATTAGATTGAACAAAGAATTTTCATTGTACTACATATTCATAGCCTAAAGAAAAATCAAACTGACTAAGAAAGCTTCGTTTACCTATAGATTTATGTGCTTGTCTGAGTTTGATACGCAGATCTGCATATCAAACTTAGACAAGCACACAAATCTGTAAGTAAATGTTGATTAAATATTTTATTTTTAATAGCAGTTTAAAAGACTATTTAAATGTTTTGATGGTTCGATAAAAACAAAATTGGTATTTAGATATAAATTATTGAGCTTCTATTTGTTTCGATAATAGTTTAACATTCTCTACTTAATAGGGCCAACCACGTGAAGGTGGAAGCTCATCTGGCCCCTCCTAGGAGCCTCTTATGACCCTTTACGACATTTTAAGACCTCTAAGATGTATTCTTAGAGGTTGTAAATGGTCGTAAAGGGTCATAAGGGGTCCTAGGACACAACAGCTGAGAAACATAAATGTAGGCATCATGGTCACAATGTTTTGGAAATACAACATAATTGAGTGGTATACCCAGATGATCCAATGCAACCACTACTCCTATAGTTCTAAGTTGACATTGTGGGATCCAAAAACCAAAGATAAGGAATCTATATATGGTTTTTGGATCCATAGTGTCAACTTAGAACTGTAGGAGTAGCGATTGTGTTGCATTTTCTGGGTATAGCATTCAATTATGTTGTGTCTCCAAACAATTGGGACCATGATGCCTACATTTATGTTTCTCAACTGTTGTGATACCTACATTTATGTTTTGTATTTGTCATGTTTATTTGCATGTTCTTTATGTCTGGCTTCTCTCCCTCACATCAAAAATAAGATTTTTCCCACTCTGAATCAAGAATGTGCGTGCAACACAAGCAGAATATGCATAGACAATAGGTGGAGTTGAAAAAACACAACACGTTTACATTTTCATGATGCTCTATAACTTAAAATATGAAATTAAAGACCTCTATAAAAAATGCAACCCTGTTGTGTTTTTCAACTCCACCCGATATCCATGCATATTCTGCAAGATTGCATATTGAACTAGGCTTCTCCTTCTGCATTGCCTGAAACCAAGAGAATGTCACTATTAACATCTAAATTGCGTGTCTCATCATCACAACTAATCCACCTTAAACAATTGAATATTTTTTCTTGTATTAAATATTCATTAATCAAAATTCGAATAGAAAATGTATACCTTGAGTACTACAATTCACATTAGAATCGATGCCTCCATCATGCTCAGTCGGTGTAGTATCAATATCCGTAGGTTGCATTCCAATGTAAATAATAGATTTAGATGACAATATCACAAAAATTCCTAATTCAGAGTCCATCATTTGTTCTCTTAGACACTAAAGTAGGGATTTCTATGATATCCTCATCTGTATCTACATCTATTGCCTTTGTTGTTGTAGGCGCTTTTCCCCTATTTGATATTTATCTTTAGGTGTCCACATTCATTTTGTTGGTTGTTGCCAGCTTCTCTTTGAGCTTCTCTTTGTTTTGAGAATAGTTTAACATTCTCTGAGAAACATAATTGTAGGCATCATGGTCACATTTTTTTGGAGATAATGTAATTGAGTGGTATACCCAGACGATGGAGAGCAACTTCTGCACCTCCAGTTCCAATTTGTTCCCCATCCCATAGTGTTAACTTGGAATAGTTTCATCCCTGATGTGACCATGATACCTACAATTATGTTTCAAGAATAGTTTAATTAACATTCTCTACTGAACAGGGCCAACCACGTGAAGGTGGAAGCTCATCCGGCCCCTCCTAGGAGCCTCTTATGACCCTTTACGACATTTTAAGACCTCTAAGATGTATTCTTAGAGGTCGTAAATGATCGTAAAGGGTCATAAGGGGTCCTGGGACACAACAGTTGAGAAACATAATTGTAGGCATCATGATCACATTTTTTTGGAGACAACATAATTGAGTGGTATACCCAGATGATGAAGATCAACTTCTACTCCTCCGGTTCCAAGTTGACAATGCAGGATCCCAAGACCATAGATAAGGAATACATTGAGAGAGTGAAGGAGGGCCATAATGATAAAAATAATACAGGAAAAACCTCAAGTTAAATGAGGCAACTGCAAACATATTAATAGAATTCTATTAAAATGTTTGCAGTTGCCTCATTTAACTTGAGGTTTGTCCTATATTATTTTTTTCATTATGGCCCTGCTCCACTCTCTCAATTTATTCCTTATCTATGGTCTTTGGATCCCGTAGTGTCAACTTGGAATTAGAGGAGTAGAAGTTGCTCTCCATCGTCTGGGTATACAACTCAATTATGTTGTCTCCAAAAAATTGTGACCATGATGCCTACAATTATGTTTCTCAGCTATTGTGAAATCTAGATTTATGTTTCTCAGTTGTCATGTTTATGTGTATGTTTTTTATGTGTTTGGGAAGACATCTTTCTAGCCTAAGCCTAGATCCTTTGGCAATTAGCTTATAAATAATGTAGATGATAGATGAGCAATTAGCTATCCAAGAAAAAGCCCATAAATGAACTATATGTACCCCAATTAATGTGCCCTCTGTGTGTACCCAAATTTACCCTTGTTGTTTCAAATATATCATTTAGGTATGCATAGAAGGTATAGGAATTAGGGTACACACAGTTCATTTACAAGATTTTTCTTGGGAAGCTAATTTCTTAGCTCTCATTTGCTTCATTTATTATCAAGCTAATTGTCGAAGGATCCAAGCCCAAGCTAGAAAGATGTCTTCCCATTCTATTTAAGCCAGTTTCCTTGTTCTTGTCAAACTTCCTTGGTACGATAGGCCTACTCTCTACAGTAATCTTCTTCAATGAGACTTCATACCACATTGTGCTCAAACTTCAACGAGACTTCATACCACACAATGTCCGTAGATTACGTTCAATGCGTTATTTACACTTGTATTGGTGGGAAAACTCTTGAAAACACACAAAAGAGATTACATTCAACCATGATGTTTACATGACACATGTAGTTTACCTCCAGCCTAAATCAGTGTTAAATCATGTGATTGATAGCAGATTGGGGCTCACCTGAGCCATAAACATGAAGAATTATTCTAAAAAAAGATGTAAACCATATATATGTGCACTTGAGGAAAAGAGAAGTTATGTCATATCAATATTAAAATAATAGTTACAATATGAAAATACTAAAATAACTAATTCCTGAGTTCATCTCTGCATATGGTCGCAACAAATTAGATATTCGATTACAATATAGAGAAGGCATCGTAAAAATATAATTTCAAAATTTGCCCTAGCCTAACATGTTTTGCACTCAAATCCTTCATTGCAGATAAGTGGAGATGGGCAGATAGATGCAGATGAGTTGTCATCGACCCAACTAAAGTATCCATAGCCATTATTTCCCTGTGATACCCAGTCTACATTAGTTCTTATATTATAATGAATAGTATTTACATTAGAAACTTTAAATATATACACATTAGAAACCTTTTTTTGATTAGGGCAGCACCAAAATTGTCGTCCAGGGTTGTTCAATGTCTGTGAAGTCTTCAACATGCACTTCCCACCACCACATTGACATTTTGGCACATTGACAAGAGTCATCGAACCTATATCAATAATGCACCACACCATCATTACTACATTTATTATTTTTATATGATTATTTTTATAGTCCAAATACACCAAGGAGTACCATCAAAAATATTAACCATTTACAATAATGAAAAGTAAACCTAAATCAAATAGCTCATTTTTTTATCAGCATGTGTAGTCTATGTGTATATGAAAAATGAAAGAAATATGAAGCTGAAATAAAATAGTGAACAAAATAGTATTCCACATAGAGTGAATGAAATATACCATCAAAAGAAGGTGACAAAATCTTGTCACGAAGCATAGACATAGGAAATCAAAAAGGGACAAAAGACAAGAAATAAGAAAAATCATTACGACTATAGAAAAATCATTTATACTATAATAAAAAAAAGTAACACTCTTTGTCAACAATTTCCAAAATCATTAGGACTATAAATGGATAGTTTTGATATTGCTTTTCCATTACAACAATTGAGCATTCATCATTTGGTACTTCTTGGTGTATTCCATTTAAGTTTTTCAGTTGCCCTATTTATGTGGATGTTATTTATGTGTTTGGCTTCTCTCCCTTGCAAGGGATACGTCGATAGGTAATTGATTTGAAAACATAATGATTTGATAGTCTTTTTTTAGGATAGGCATAATCATCCCACCGACCTTAATTAGAAACATTGGTGTCCTATCATTGCACAAGTGCAAGACGGTAAGGGTCTATTCAAGGAGGGATGAAAAAAAGGTCATTTTAACCTTGCAAGGCAAGAGGAGAGATAGTCCAAATAATTCTATGGTGACTATCCCAAACAATAGACAAATGATGGAATTGCTAACATGTTTTCTTTTCATGTTTCTAACAAGTTTGTTGCGATCAGGCTAGTGTGGTCACAATTGAAATTGTGAGTTTCTCTTGGAATTGAATAGCAGACTTTATCTATTGTGAAAAAAAACATATGTAGGATTATTATGGTCATAAAGTAATTGTCTTAGCATCAACATTTCACTTCTAATATAACATGAAACTTAGGGATGTTGACCTATATGAAAATTATGACCTTATATTAACCATGACCATGATGTCATCATCAAATCATGTCTTATGTATTTTATAAATTATTAAAATACATACCAATGGATGAAATTCATTTCCCCCTTCAATGTGACCATGTTGCCTACAATGTTCCTCAACTGTTTTGATTAGATATCTTCGAGTCTTTAAGCCCTTACAAATTTTGCAAGGATAACAACATTTTCCATCACCTTTTCTTTTTAAGTTAGACCACAGTCTAGCAATTGTCTCCCTATTTTTTTGTGCGTTGATATCATCAGACATGGTCTTTCTTGAATGGAATGACTCATTGGTGGAAGAAGGATGATTTGTTTGCAGCCTGTAGATACAAATCATTACTGAACAACCATTTTCTCAACTATAATTTTCTCAATGCAAAGGGACATTTATCATACCAAATCAAAGTTTAGAAATGGACGGTTCTGATGATTTTCCATTACAATAGCAATAGAGGGTGTATAGATAGAAAAACAGTTGTAAAGAGTAGATTTAAATAAATAAAATCAAGTAAATAACTAGGGAAATTGAATAACATTGTAGGACTCCTTACCTCCATATATATGCTGCTCTTAAGTAATGAAAACACAAAGAAACCTCTCCTAATCATATGAATACAAGCATGGATTTTTTTATTTCATTGTTAACTTGAGCACCCTATTTCAAATAGAACATTATCATAAAATCTCATAGGCCTTAATTTTTTGTATTTTTTTAATGACATTAACATGGTAAATTTCCAAAGTTAAGCACCTCCAATAATACTCCCAAGACCATTCTTGTGGCTTACCATAATGACAACTCATTTCTTAGTTTCCTGAACTGTTAAATTGCCTCTACAAGTCCATAGTACTTCCAATATTAGTAAGCTATCTAGTTGTGAGATTTTCATATCTGATCTCTTAACATATTTGCTAGAAGCCCTCATATTTCTCTCAGTAAGAATAGTTGTAGCATAGGATCCTTCAACTTTTTGTGGACCCTTTTTCTTGTAAACAATGACCAATCTTTCAATCAAATGCACCTTATGTTTGACGTGTTGTGGTAACTTTCTCATTGTAGTGACGAATCTATTGTTTAAATCAACTATTGTCTCATAGATGCCCTTTTTGATAGTGGTAAGTTCATGTATAGAAAACTTGATATTGATCAGATCCACATATTATAATCTAAAAACACTCGTAAACTCCTCCCAAGAAATAGTACTACTGTCTAGGATATTTTTGTACCATTCTTTGGCATTTTCTTTTAAGGATTTCACAAACAATTTTATCATGGCATCCTCATTGTCTGTCTCATATTCATGTGTAGTATTGATGAAATAACTTAGATGTTCTTCCCCTATTACTCCATTATTACCTTGAAACATATGAATCATTCCTTTTATTTCAACTATTGGTACAATTTTATGGACATGGTATGACTATCCCAGAATGACAACATTTTGGTGAGTTAATTTGTTTGTGTAGAAGTATGAATGGATTGGATCAATGGATTGGAATGGATATGGGAAAAGTATAGAAGAGTTTAGAATGATGTTAGAGTTTCTTGTGGATGAGAAGGAAAAGCCATAGTGCTTAGGGGAATAGTGTGATGACTGTCCCAACTAGAGAATCTCTCATATTTCTCTCAGTAAGCTGAATAGTTGT
This sequence comes from Chamaecyparis obtusa, assembly GCA_027943335.1. Lineage (NCBI taxonomy): Eukaryota > Viridiplantae > Streptophyta > Pinopsida > Cupressales > Cupressaceae > Chamaecyparis > Chamaecyparis obtusa. Next base: position 337,384 of record BSBK01004460.1, read on the forward strand.
GGCATAGGATCCTTCAACTGTTTGTGGACCCTTTGTCTTGTAAATAATGACCAATCTTTCAATCAAATGCACCTTATGTTTGACGTGTGGTGGTAACTTTCTCATTTTAGTGATGAATCTATTGTTTAAATCAACTACACATGAATATGAGACAGACAATGAGGATGCACAAACAGGAATGATTCATATGTTTCAAGGTACAAAAATCTCCTAGATAGACAAAGGGTCCACAAATAGTTGAAGTATCCTATGCCACAACTATTCTTACTAAGAGAAATATGAGGGCTTCTAGTAAATATGTTAAGAGATCAGATATGAAAATATCACAACTAGATACAACTGCCCCAGGCAAGCTAGTTTGCATAATTGGACAATTTGAAAGGTGCCATGAAGAATCTATAATATAAAGTTGTGATTCTCTAGTTGTGATAGTCATCACACTATTTAGAATAAATATGAAGAAATAGTACTACTATCTAGGATATTTTTGTACCATTCTTTGGCACTTTCTTTTAAGGATTTCACAAACAATTTTATCATGGCATCCTCATTGTCTGTCTCATATTCATGTGTAGTATTGATGAAATAACTTAGACGTTCTTCCCCAATTACTGCATTATTACCTTGAAACATATGAATCATTCCTTTTATTTCAACTATTGGTACAGTTTTATGGACATGGTATGACTGTCCCAGAATGATAGCAGTTTGGTGAGTTAATTTGTTTGTGTAGAAGTATGAATGGATTGGAATGGATATGGGTAGAGTATAGAAGAGTTTAGAATGATGTTAGAGTTTCTTTTGGATGAGAAGGAAAAGCCATAGTGTGCTTAGGGGAATAGTGTGATGACTGTCCCAATACAGCTGTAACAGGACATATGGAACTTAGTCAAACATATTGAGCACTTTAAATAAAGAATACAATGGAAAAGAAAGAGGAAATAGCTTTAAATCAAATTTTTAATTCAGTATTTTTTTTAAATGCCAAGTTACTGGCTAATTCATTTAACCAAAACCAAATCCAAATCCAAGTGTAAGTCAAAAATTAGCTTGCCAAGTACTCATCACATGTTCAAATAAAAAAATGATTTCAAACAAATATTTTCATTTAAGTAGGAAATCCTAAACTTGGTTTAGCAGAGAAGTTAACAGAAAAGAATAAGCTATTGTTATCATATATAAATGTCCAAGTATATGTTTGAATATGTATAATAATAAACACTTACATTGCTATCAATATATCTTTTTATTTGAATGTCAATTTTTACTGTCTAAAAAAACTATACATGCACACCTATGATTCTCTATAAGAAAAATATGAATAATAGTCTTACATTCTTAATTATCTCCACCAGAGTGAATGGTCACATGTTTGTTGGTTTTAATATAACAGTATGAAGCTACCTTTATAATAGGTATTTATAATATTATGTGTCATGAAGTCTCTTTATCATGTTAAAATTAACTCTCCATATTGCTAGCTGTTGAAATGTCAATGCCTGTGTGTGTGCATTTATAGTCACACATTTATCATCATGTATAATACCAAAAACCTAATGTTTGAACTAACTTACCAAAAAAAATTAATAATATATGCCTCAAATCAACATTAAATTTCACACAATTCTACGTTCCTCAATTCTTACCTTTAAAAATTAAAATTTATGAGTGGGTTGTGAAATGAATGTCTCATCAATGATGTTCCTAAAATACGGTAGCAAGAACTTTGGTATCCCAGATAACAGAAAGCCAAAAGGCCACTCCAGGAAACAAGGTGTCAGTATATTATACAAGAACTTGAGAAATTAAAAAAGAATGGGAAATTATTTAACTTTAATATTTCCAATAAAACATTCAGATTTCACTTAGAGTTGGGAGAAGTGAGAAGTGAAAGGAATGTTAGTATTAGAGGAATGCTTCTTCATGACAAAGAAGATTGACTCGACTTCCATCAAGGGGACAAAGAAGAGCTAGTCTAATATTGGAGAATGTTTGGCTCATGTTCATCCACAAGGGTCCACAAATAGTTGAAGGATCCTATGCCACAACTATTCTTACTGAGAGAAATATGATATGAAAATCTCACAACTAGATACAGCTGCCCTAGGCAAGCGAGTTTCTATAATTGGACAAGTTGAAAGGTGCCATTAAGAACCTATAATATAAAGTTTTGATTCTCTAGTTGGGATAGTCATCACACTATTTAGAAGAAATATGAATATGAAGAAATAGTACTACTATCTAGGATATTTTTGTACCATTCTTTGACACTTTCTTTTAAGGAATTCACAAACAATTTTATCATGGCATCCTCATTGTCTATCTCATATTCATGTGTAGTATTGATGAAATAACTTAGATGTTCTTCCCTAATTACTACATTATTAACTTGAAACATATGAATCATTCCTTTTATTTCACCGGGGATTGTGTTTGGGTAATTAGAAATTCGAAAGAAATCCAATTCATGTCTATATATTTCTGCTCCTACAGGGTGTTTGAACTTTGAAAGAAACAAACCTTTGAGATCATATTCAAACTTGATGTCTAGGGTTTGGCACATTGCCAAACCATTGATTTCACTACTGATTACTGAACTTCTAGTGTTTTTGATTTCTATTTTATTGTTTTTTATTTTCTCTCCCTTCAATAGGATGCATTGGCTGCCTATTTTATCAAGAATCTTGTATATGCTCTTGTGACCTAGCAGGTGAAACATGATATGTGCATTTGTGTTTAAACATGCCAAAAATTCTCTCACATGCATCCCTTAAATCTACAAATGCATTGGTTATACTAGATGTACAATGTCATGCTACATCCTAAACAATGATATGTGCATTTGTGTTTAAGCATGCCAAAAATTATCTTACGTGCGTCCCTTAAATCTACAAATGCCTTAAATCTACAAATGCATTGGTTATACCAGATGTACAATGTCATGCTGCATCCTAAACCCTAGTCATAGCCTTCATAATTCTCGGTCAGAGCATTTACAAACCCTAGTCAAACCATAGTCACCACTAAGAATAATCATTGATTCAATCGCCTACCAGCATATTACTAATAGAGATGACAAGAAAATGACAATCTAGTACATAATGAAATATAGAAAACATGGAAGATACCTCAAACTCCATAGAAGATAAATGATGAAATGTGCTATTAACCTCGGGTGTAGGGCTCTTCATGACCTAGAATAAGCTCCACTCCTTAGCTTTGAAATGAAAATCCTAATTCACGTGCTACAACCGTAAAATGAAAATGAGAATTGAAATGTTTTTTTAAGTAATATGCCCGTCTTGGTCAAAATTTTGACCGACATGGTATTGGTGGAAATTTTCACCAACACAGGCATGGTTTTTATAAAAAAAAAATTTTCCTTCTATACCCCCACCAGCCTAAACCATTTTCATTAATGGTCGATAATTTTCATAGAAAAATGATGTCAAATGTACTAGTGATGTTCCAGAGAAAGGAGAAAGTCTTGTCACTAGGAGGTTAGCTGCATGTGTCTCTAAACTGGTGTAAAGAAGAAATTTGTTTAGAACCAGATGTAAGTGAAAAAATAAGGTATGTAATGTCCTAGTTGATGGTGGAAATTCTAAAAACTTAGTTTCAGATGAAATGGTTAGTAAATTAAATTTGGAAAGAAGGAAACATCCTAATCCTTATCAGATAAGTTGGATACAAGATGTTTCTAAGATTAGAGTTGAGGAACAATGCTTGGTTAAGATTTAGATTGGATCTTACAATGATGAGATATTATGTGATGTATTGCCTATGGATGCTTGTCATTTCTTGCTTGGTAGACCCCGACAGTTTGATAGGAATGTGTTGTTTGATGGTCATGCTAACACTTATGTGGTTAGGCTTGAAGGAGTTCGACATAAGTTGATACCTTTATAGGAGACAAGGGTTAAAGGATGTGGAGTTATTAGGTGTTGTCCTTATGACAAACCTTAGGAGAAAAAGGTTGAGGAACCTATTTCTACAAAGTCTAGTTTGAAGGAGAAGGAGAATGATATCTATAAAGAGTTTGTTGAGATTAAGAAGCAAATAGTTTTGCTGGCAGAGATGGTTCAGCAGATGATGACATTTATGACATAGAGAGATGCAAAGGACACTAATTTGATTAAGGAGGAGGAACCTTATCGAGGCACTATTGTGGTCAATGTCAGTTGCTATCAATTGTTGACCAGAGAGGTAAAAAAAGTGGAAATATGATGTAGGGGCATTCAAGGTTGAGGTAGGGGCATTCCATGTGCTTGATGAAACTGCATAAGTGTTTATGTTTTGGCCAGTTTTTACTCAGTTGCAGCCTTGACCGACAACCTTGGTCATTGAAGGAAGCTCGGTCACTGAAGGAACTCGATAGTCTTTGGCACTTGGTGAATAGGTCACTTAGTCATGCCTATGGTACTCGGTCGACACTGGTGCTCAGTGATGCTTGGATGGTTTGGTTATTTTACTATTGCTTGGTGGATCTGGCTTATTGATTGGAATTTTGTGTGATTTGTTGGGCTGACTTGGTGCATTTGTTAATTGTATCTTTTGTTGGATTCTCCTAAGTGGATCTGGAGGCTGACATGCTGTATTAAATGTTTGTATACATCTTGTAAGCTGAATTGTATGGCATTTAATATTTGTTAGGAAGGGTTTGGGGTTTCATCTTGTCAACTTGTGACTGATGATTAGTATTTAAGGGGAACTTGGGATAGATGTTTGGGATAGTTCTTGGTAGTGAAAGAGGGCATAATCTTAGAGATGCACTACTAAAGCTGGAGTTGGTGAAGTTGTGGAAAAGTTTCTTCCATGAACTTACATATCCGATTCCTATCAGATAGTTTGTAATAGCAGAGCTAGTGGTTGCCTACTTGGAAACAAGGAGATTGCTTGGAGGCTTACGAGCTCAAGTTTAGATCTACCTTAGGGTTTCCATCAGCTTCTGATTGTCTTCAGAGTTTGAATAGTTGGAGTTGTATTGGATCTATTGCAAATCTAGCAGAATTGTTTATTGATTGTAATTGGCCCTAACCCGGAAGGCCTTACAGCTAGGCATGTTAATGAAAATTAGATTTAAACAATTTTTTGTGTTTCTTTGTGACTATTCTGCTATGTTGTTCTGACTTGCTACAAGGTTTGGATTGTCCTTAATTGGATCCACTATCCCTTGATCTGCGTCAAGTGGTATCAGAGAAAAGTTTCATTCTTGTTGGAGTGAATGTTGATCTTGTGAAGCAGAAGTTTGACCTAGCAAGGCTGATCTTGTGAAGTTAATCTTGTTAAGGGAAAGATCTTGTGATCTTGATTACAGATCTATAGCACTAGACTTGTGAAATTGTTCCCTAGCTATTTGCAAGATTGTAGGTTGCGATCTGACTTGCATGCAACTTGGAGATTGTCACAAGATGATCAGTGAGGGTTTGTTGTTGAGGGTTTCTATTATCTTTAAGGATGCCTCTGAGAAGATTAGACCCTAGAGTTATTCAAGACCTTTGTGATACTGTGGAATCCAGGATTACAGAGAAAGTGAAATTAGATTTCAGATCTAAGGTGGAATTGATGAAGAATGACATGGTTGCCGAGATCATGAGAACTGTTACTGGTGTTCTCAAAATGTTGGTACTAAGAATGGATATGAAGAAGCTACTAAAGAATTTGAACCTGCTGGATCTAGTGGTGATGACCGGAGGGATAGATCTGGTGAAGATAGAACTACTCAATTACCTAGATCTATTGCTCGGTTTAGTAGTTACCAAATGGAAGTCTCTACTTTCTCTGGCACTTTGAAACTTGAGAATTTGATTGAATGGATTGGTGAACATGAATATTTCTTTGAGCTAGAAGAAATTGAAGATCCTCTTCAAGTGAGGCTAGCACAAACAAAGTTGAAAGGACATGTTTCTCTTTGGTGGAAAGAATTACAAAGAGACTGAGAGGATGAAGGTGAAATGAAGATCAATTCATGGGGGTTGATGGTGACAAAATTGAAAGTTAAGTTCACATCAGTTGACTATGAGCTTGACTTTTTTATGAAATTGTAGAATCTAAAGTAGAAGGATTTGTCTATTGAAGATTATACCGAGGAATTCTACAAACTTACTATTCAGTCTAGACACCAAGAGATTGGTAAGGAAAAGGTAGCTCGGCATGTGAATGGTCTGAGATTCAATATTCAAGATCAGCTTGGTATGCTGAAGATTGATTCTGTTGAAGATGCTTATCAATATGCTCTGAAGGTAGAAGATAAGTTGAAAAGGAAACAACATTCTAACTCCAGAGGGAAGGAGAAAGTTGATCACTCGGTGAAGGATAAACTGACTGATGCAAAAGATGAACAAAAACCTATGGAACCTAAGAAGAAGATAGGTAGAGTTATCTTTAAAGGTACTTTATATAACTGTGGAGAGGAAGGACACCATTCTTTTGAGTGTACATAGAAGAAGGTTGACCGATGAAATGATATGGTAACTGAAAACATTCAAAATGAACCTAAATATGAGAACTTGTTGCTTCGACGAACATTTCTCGGTACAAAGGATGAACCTTGTCAGAAGATTAATTTTTTTAAGACTCGGTGCAAGTCTGGAGGTAAAATCTATAATTTTATGGTTGATAGTGGTAGTACTGATAACCTTTTTGTTGAGGACACGGTTAGGACACTTGGGTTGAATAGAATGAAACATCCACATCCTTATAGGATTGGTTGGTTACAAGATGTTCATGCTTTGGAAGTAAAATAAAAATGCTTCATTGATGTCTAGATTGGCCAATATAAGGATCTTGTGCTATGTGACATTGTGGATATGGATAGCTATCATATATTGCTCGGTAGACCTTGGCAATTTGATTGTAGAGCTATGTATGATTGTGTGAAGAATGTTTTTATTACTGAAAAGAATGATGGGAAGTTTTCACTAGTGCCTTTGATGGATACAATGCTCGGTAGGAGAAGCTTGAGTATTGGTAGCTGAGTTGAGGTTGTGGATCCATAGAAAATGAATGATCAGTTTGGAGAACTGACTTGTGCATTGTCTAGAAAAGACTTGAAGAGACAGAGGAAATAGAAGTGGAAGATGTTGCAAGAAGAAAAGGTGGAGGACTTGTATGTGAATAACCAATTCAAGGTTTATGTGTTGACCCCTAGAAGATTTTCTTCTCACATATGAACATCTTTTGGAACCTAGGGTGTCTGATGTAGGGGCATTCAAGGTTGAGGTAGGGTCATTCTATGTGCTCAGTGAAACTACATAAGTGTTTGTGTTTTGGCTAGTTTTTACTCAGTTGTAGCCTTGACCGATGGCCTCGATCATTGAAGGAAGCTCAGTCACTGAAGGAACTTATTAGTCTCTGGCACTTAGTGAATAGGTCACTCAATCATGCCTGCGGTGCTCAGTCGACACTAGTGCTCAGTGATGCTTGGCTGGCTCGGTTATTTCACTATTGCTCGGTGGAACTGGCTTACCAATTATAGTTATGTGTGATTTGTTGGGCTGACTTGGTGCATTTATTAATTGTATCTTTTTTTGGATTCTCATAAGTGGATCTAGAGGCTGACATGTTGTATTAAATGTTTTTATATATCTTGTAAGCTGACTTATATGGCATTTAATATTTGTTAGGAAGGGTTTGGGGTTTCATTTTGCCAACTTTTGGTTGATGATTAGTATTTTAGGGGAGCTTGGGATAGATGTTTGGGATAGTTCTTGGTAGTGAAAGAGGGCATAAGCTTAGAGATGCACTACTAAAGCTGGAGTTGGTGAAGTTGTGGAAAAGTTTCTTCCATGAACTTACAGATCTGATTCCTATCAGATAGTTTGTAATAGCAGAGCTAGTGGTTGCCTACTTGGGAACAAGGAGATTGCTTGGAGGCTTGCAAGCTCAAGTTTAGATTTGTCTTAGGGTTTCCATCATCTTCTGAATGTGTTTAGAGCTAGACTAGCTAGAGTTGTATTGGATCTATTGCAGATCTTGCAAAATTGTTTACTGGTTGTAATTGGCCCTAACCCAGAAGGCCTTACAGCTAGGCATGTTAATGAAAATTAGAGTTAAATAATTGTTTGTGTTTCTTTGTGAGTATTCCATTGTGTTGTTCTAACTTGATGCAAGGTTTGGATTGTCCTTAATTGGATCCACCATCCCTTGATCTATGTCAAAAGAAGAAGAACTTTCTACATGAGACATTAAATGAAGTGAAGACTACTTGGGTTGAAGGACAAGAAGAGATATGGGTGAAGAATAGATTCGGCATACCTATTCTGATTCCCTTGAAGTGTTCCTAATTTCCTTATAAGAAAATCTTTCTTACTTGGGGTGTTTGAATGCAGGAGCATCCTATGATTCTTGGCAATCCCCTATCAACCAAAAATATGTTTGTCTTTGAAAGAAGATTGTTGGTTTTGATCTTAGTTTGGTGGAGTTCTTGCTCAATTTGGGAGACTGGTTGCTTGGTTTTTGTGGTTACCAGGGTGCTCAGTCTCTAAAGAATGCTCGATAGATAAAGGTATCAATTTCCTATTGCTCAACAATAACTGTGTTGCTTGGTCATTCTTGGCGTGGTTGGTTGACTGGCGCTCGATTATTTCTTCTAATGCTCGGTGTTCTTTCTTACTGACTGGATTGTTTGGATGAATCAGCTTGGCCGACTGGTGCATTTAATTTGGGTCGCACTCCTCATGTTATGGATTGACCATTGGACATGTGGGGACCTAGATCTAGCATGTTGCATTCTTCTATGTGGATGTGATGACCGTTGGGGCCATCTTTGAGAGTTTATTTATTTTTTAAGTCTATGTGAGAGCTGACTGATCTTTTAGCATTTAATATTTGTTTATATGGGTTAATTGTTTCATCAACCTACTTATGGCTGGGAATCAATATTTATAGGATGCTTGGGTAGTTTTTTAGGGGCATCAAAGGGTTGGAAGGAAAATTTAGTAGCCTGTGAGCTTAGGAGCAGGAAGATTGCTTGGAAGTTTGAGTACAAGTTTAGATCTTTCCTAGGTGCTGCATGTTGAAGACTTGGACTAGCTAAATGCTAATGTTGTGGAAAAGATTTGGATCCTATGAGATCTTATAGACTGATATTTTCTTTGTATTTGGTCATAATCGGAAAGGCCTTATAGCCTAGCACATTGCATGTAATTGGTGATTTGATGAAGAAAGACCTCTATTTGATATCATATCTATTGTTTTTGTTGTGTGTTTACGTTGCATATTGGTTTGGTTGCAAGGTTGGTTAGTCCTTAATTGGATCCACTAGCCTTGACTACATCACTAATTCACCCCCCTCTCTCAGTTATCTTGCTGGACTTTACTTTCTAACAGTCTCTCTATGCTCCCAATCATTGTAGAGAAAGAGTGCAATTATGGAAGTGAATTTTTTTATCAAAGATATTCCATGGATTGTAGGAGGTGACTTTAATATGATTGAGAGACCTTGAGAAAAGATTGGAGGAAGTAGATTTAAATGAAAAGGAGATGAATAGTTTTTCTAGTACAAGACATTGAATGAACTAAACCTCGTTGACCCCTTAGCTCATAGGAAAAATGATAATAGAGGAATTTGGTATATTTGGTGTAACTTTCAACAATGGGTAGGAGGATCTATAGCACATTAGAATACTTCTATGAAAATAAAGATACCTTCAAATTCAATAAGGAAGAGGGGGGATCCTTCATTAAGGTCATCCCCTACACTATGTCAGATCACTACCCTGTTGTGGCTAATATCTCTACCTGTTAAGCATAGGGTATCAAAAAGTATGTGTTTGTTTTGAATAATATATTATTAGAAGATGAGGATATCCTCAGTGGAATAGGTTTCATCAAGAAGTTCAACTCTTGGGTGGTGGGTCACACTAATGTGGTGGATAGGTGGGTTCAAAATACTAAGAGCTAGAGACAATTGTTTTGAGTGGTACGGAGGAAAAGGGAAAAATATTCTAGCTAGGAGAGTCTCTTGCACCATATTTTATTAGAGACTAAATATTGTATGTAGAGTGATCCCTCTAACCATGAGGCTAATGAATCCCTAATGAAAGCAAGAGATTCACTAAGAAGGATTCAAAATTTTAATATTCAAGGTGCTAAAGTGAGGTCCAAGATGAATTGGCTCAACCATGGGGATAAAGGATCAAGTTACTTTTTTCAATTATTAAAGTCTAAGGAAGCCAAGGAAAGGATAGATAATATCTATGAGGGAGGTATTTATATACTAGGATAGGAGGGGATGTTGAAACCATTTTCTCAGTCCTATGGTATCTTGTTTACATTAAAAGACACTGGTTTAGCCATGGAAGTGGCTAGAAGGAAAATAAGGGCATCATACTAAATAAATTCAGCATGGAAGATGTAGATATGCTTGGTAAGGATATAAAAGTGGAGGAAATCAACCAAGCTATTAGAGACTTGAGCATGGATAAATATCTAAGATCAGATGGGATGCCTATGAAATTATACAACTCTAATATAGGGTGGATCAAGAAGGAACTATGATAGGTGTAACATGAAGGCATTTCTTAGGGTTCCCTAGGTAGGGATATTAATGTTGGCTTTATTAAGGTGATTCTCAAAGAGGGGGAAAAATTACTAATAAAAAATTGGAGATAGATAACACTATTTAACATCTCATATAAAATCATGGCCAAAGTGCTATCCAAAAGGCAAGAGAATGTTCTCCCAAAGATTATCAATCCTTCTATATTAGTTTTTTTAAGGGAGATACATACTCAAAAATCTTATTACATTCTTAGAAGCCATGAGTTTCTCCAAGGGCTCTAATTAGAAGATGAGTGTGGGATTAATTTATTATGAGAATTCTTAAGATAGAATTGAATATAAATTCATTATCATGGTGATGGAATGCCTTGGTCTTCTAGAGGCTTTCCAAAAGATGGTGAGGGTTCTCATGAAACATGATAATGAAAAAGTTGAGGTTAATTGATGTATATTAGAGTACATAAATCTATCCAAATCTATTAGATAGGGGTTCCCTCTCACCCTAGCACTATTCATAATAGTATAAGATGTACCACTTTATCTACTGTTGGTTAACAGTTTGTCCTCTTCAAGATTTATAATCTTTGACTCTTAAATTACCCAATGGGAGAGAACAAAAGGATGTCACCAACAATTGGGTCAGTGTACATCTTCTATCACTGCCCTCTGAATTGATAGGTACAGCTCCCTAATTATGTATGATATACAATGAATGTGTTTTTATCTTGATCACCAGGTTGTCTCTGATGTGTTTTAACCAAATTGCTTGTAGGCACAAACAATTCAGGGAAGGATTTATGCTTATTATCTTCTAACTCTAATCTACCTATTTTAACCATGCAAAGTCTAACCAAGAGAACAGGAGTAGAATCATGCATAGGAGACAAATAGAATTGTTTTGACTGCAACTTCTATCATGAAATGGAATCCACACATACATCACAGCTCTACACACCACTGTACTTTCTATCCAGTATGCAACTATTTAACTAACAGGATGAATAGGAGAAGAATCACATATGACAAGTAAATGGAATCACTTACTGCAACCATAGACATGAAATGGAATTCAAGACGTAATCACAGCTTCATACATAACTGTCCTTTCTATTCAAATGCATATGATTGACTACCAGTGGAACAACAAAACCAGAAACCTTGCTATAGTTAATGGAATTACTTTGCTCAAATATCCAGTTTGCTGACCATTACAATGAGTTTCTTCCCAGTATTTATAGACTTCACAATACATAGAGTTCATCAGAACTCATGACCTTCTAGCTTCCACGAATACAAACAGACTATACACCAAGCAGGAATATCTTCAATGAGAGGGTATGGAAGACGATCATGATATCTCAACCTCTCGATCAACACCTGTCAAGCCAGAGTTCATTGGGCTTCCGGAGTCACTTAACTTTGATTTGTCCTGAGAATGTGAACAGACGCCATCTATCGGCAAGAACTTTACCATCTGTTATCATGCAATCTCTTTCTCTGTTCTTCCTTCAACATAATCCGTGACAGACGCTTTCTATTTTACCACGACAGTGGACTTGAAAAAGAAATCGACGTTTATTTCTTTTCAATTCTCTTCCGTCACCTTTTATTATAATGTTCAAGCACCGCTGAGATCCTTAAAATCATAAGTTTTAATCCTTTTATTGTATGCTTGACACGCGTCACCATCTCATTTGATTTCCTTAAGTCTCTGGCCTCCTTGACAATATTCTCATCGGACGATGGTCGCATGATCACAAGAAGGAAGAATATTCCTTGCGATCATGCGCCAGCCATAGATTTCCTATAGTGGACCCCTTTATACTTCTTCACTGTTGGAAAAGCAAAATCTACGGCTGTCTAAAGATCGCATACGTCTGACACATCCCTTGTGAAAACACGCCCATCGTCAATCTTCTGCCAATGTCAGGACCCTTCTGGCAACATGTAAACAGATCCCTCTGACACTCTTCCAACTAGACATTTCGTGGACCAACCGTAAACTACCATGTAGGCTCACTGAGCTCATTGGACCCACCTGGCAATATTCCCATCAGACGGTGATCGCATGATCGCAAGAGGTTACAAGATTCCATAAGATCATGCGTCATCCGTCGATTTGGAACCTTAAGATGTTCTAGCTTCTTGACATTTGCGGGGCCCAGCAACCTCATTGTCGCATCCTCAATTACATTGTCGCATGATCGCATACCATTATTTTAATCTATGCGATCATGCGACCGCTTTACCATTGGTACACGTAGATTCCTGCGGGGTCCATCTTTCTAGATCTTCTTATCATCAGCGCATATGGGTCCCAGCGACACAGTCAGCTCTCAAATTCTCATTGTCGCATGATCGCGTACCATTATTTTAATCTATGCGATCATGCGACTGCCTTTCTAATTGGTACATGTTGGCTGCATCATTGGCACTTGTGGGACCTAATAGACTTCATTGTCACATGATCGCATAGCATTATTTTATTCCATGTGATCATGCGACTGCTTTACCATTGATACACATAGATTCCAGGCATCCTCCAAATCAGCAAAGGTAGGCCCAGCCTCTGACATCAAGACAGTCTTTCAAACAAGGAGATCGGACGGCCATCACAACATCGTGATGTTAACTCATTTGCATTTTAGGATTGAGGTAATGCGATAACCATCAGATTGGATCGACGTTTAACTTCTGAATAACGGGACCGGGCCCGCGAGAGAAAAGACTTGACAGATGGCAAGATCTTTGCAAACCCTGTATGAGTCTTCAGTATTTTTGAGGAATAATGGGAACCGTAGATGCAAAATTTAGGTTATCGTATCCCCGCCACCCTGAAACTTCATGATTATCGAACCAGATTACTTGTCATTTCTTGCGCTGAGCTCGTAAAGACTTAGGCAATTCTGATATGCATCTGGATAACGCGCAGGACACATGCACATGAACTCAGCGCTTGTTATATTGTTTCTGCCATAGTTTCTAAAATGTGATAGGAAGATTTTTAATACCATCAACTCCATGACTGTCCACCCTTTGCTACTGATAATATCATCAGATGAGTCGGCAATTCTAGCACTCTCCATACAGAAAAAGTTTCCTCTTGATTCTTCTGAAAGAACAAACACCATCCATCTTGATATACACAATTATCAATAGAGCACATCTTCTTTGCTAGGATGGGGTCTATAACCTACCCAATGTTACAAGATCTTGCAGAAAATCCCACCCGGTTCAAAGAAGGAAAGCAATGATAGGGAAACCTGGCAAAGAAAGCCTACCTAAGCAAGACTTAGACCTAGACTCGACCAACTTCACATGGAAAAATGACGGGTGACTGAAAATCAGGCAACATCTACTAAGGGATAATTCTCTATCTCCAAAAGTTTGAGGAAATAATCTCCCTAATGGAGAGGTACTCACAAATGTGCAATTTTATGATGACATGACCATTCTAGAGGATTTGCATGAAACAAGCTTGGGAAATCTAATGATCAAGTTGGATTTATTTTGCAATGCCTCTAGAAGTAAAGTCTCTCATACCCTAAATCCATCATATTAGGGTGGGATGATCACCCCACAACCTAGTTTGAGAAAAAATTTCTTTCTTGGAGAGGCTCCAAACATCACGTAAGCTACTGAGGGATTATGTTTTTAGTATTCCGTAATTTAAAATAAATGTGGAGTTGGATCAAGGATAAAATTGACAAAAACTTTGCAAATGGGAGAAGCACTATTTGTCCTTCATTGTGAGATTTCAAGTGTGTAAGAATATCCTCTCTTCTTACAATAATTATTGTTCATTTTCATGACTATTCATTCACTATCAATTTAACCACCTTCATAAATAAGATATAAACTATCTATGATCTAATGAAAAGGGTGGAAAGAAAAGACATGCAATGAGGTAGAAATGGTGTTTGATGACCAAAGTCATGGGTTATTTAGGGTTGAAAGATCTCAAGGTACAAGACATTATTCTAAAAACCAAATGGATATTTAAAGCTCTTCGAGAGATGGAAAACTGGAAGATTCTGATAAGGAATAATAATATTATGAAAACACCTTGTAAGGGTTCTTCTTAGAAAGGACTCCACCTTTGTGATCTCATTATTGGTTTTTTCCTAGTTAAAGTGGTCGGTGTTATCATAATTGATCATAATGTTCATGATTGATTATCTAGTGGAGTTGATGATGAAGACTGACCAAGATCAAAGGTATACATGATGATAGTAAAAATATTTGACCAATTATAATATTTTCATTGATGTCAAGCAATTGGTTTCTGATTTATATTATGTTGCCATATCATTCGGTAACGATATAATAAGAATGAGTTAAGGAGAAGTGGAAATGAGAAGTTTAGAGGTTGTAGAACATAAATGGGCAATTGATATAGATTGGAAAATGATTTGATTATGTTGGTAAGATTTTTTTCTACCTAACATATGATTATGTTAAGTTGGTAAAGTATGGTGATGAAATTTTGACAACTCGGTAAGATAATTTGTTATGGCTACTGAGATGGAAAAGTCACTCAGTTAGCTAAAGAGAAAAAGTTGGTCACTCAGTAAAGAGAGAAGGTTTAGGCACCAAGAAATGTAACCAAAATTCTAAGTGAGGAACACCGTGTTAGGGATTTTTCTTATATCCCTCAATTCTAAAAGAGAAAATGAGAACCACACATGGGATAATCATCTAATTCACACAAATCTACTTCTCCTTATGAAATGAGGGGAAAGAAAAGCTAACATTGAAAAGGCCTACAAACCTTCTACACTTTAAACTCCACACACTCAGGTAGGTGTACCTAATTCAAACATAAATTTGCATATATAACAACTTCTCTTGACATAACTCAACAATGCAGACAAAGATCATGGATAGTTCTCAGAACCGTAAGAAATGGGAGTCAAACACTAAACCAATTTTACACAAGATCCCTATTGCATAAGTGTTCTAAGGACTAGGAAAATAGCACAGGTGACAATGATAAATCCTTCTTCTCTTTGAGTTCTAGACTCAGGCAGGCTAACCTAGGATTCATTTCTTTAAAGAATCACTAAACTGCATTTGTATTCTGCAAATACAAACTATAAACATTACATGCTCTTCAAAAAAAAGTAAATGTTCATTGATTTTTATATTTTGATGATGAAAGATGCATGACAAGAAATGACCAATGCCTTATCAATTGGGCAACAGAGTCACATAAAAGTAAATTCCTAGAAATCTTCTAAATCTAAACACACAAAACCCAAATGAAGTGCCTTACAAATCATTCTCTCACTCCTCTACCCAAACATCACATTCACATGCAATGTTAAACTCTCAAAAAATTTCCAAGAGATTTACTCTCTCCTTCAACGAAACTGAGGAAACAAGTTCATAGCCACCTTGTAGCCAATACATCAAAGTGCCTTACAAATTAATACACAAGAATTAAAAATAATGCATATAAGGACATCACCAATAAAAGATTGGGATTGCAATGTTCTTCATTAAAAAACCTCTGGTTCAACACAATTATAAAACCATGAAAAAAACAAAAACAAGAACTCAAAAGCCAAATTACTACCTATGCAGTGATTATTTCACCATCCCTGTAACAATGGAGAAGAAGAGAGATATAGGAGAAGAGAGCTAGTTCAACCAACTAACAGTTGTCAATTCTCAGCAAAATATCTCCAACTTCTCTCCAATTTTTTGATCTTCAAACTTGATCTCCTTCAACCTCCTTCATCCTGCAATCATTTCTTCAACTAATTTTAATCTCTTCCTCTCCAAGAAATGAATTGATTCTGCTTGTTTGAAAATGCTCCGTGAATGCTTCTCTCAAAATTTAAAATAAAATACTTTAATAGACTATAGAGAGACTATTGAAATCCTTTTAATTTGCATTTTCCTCTTTAAATCTATACCTTTTTCCCTTTCTCTTGCACATTATGTCCATAACTCACCATATTTTGACATGTGTCATAAATTGACTACATGCTCACACTAATCCTGGGTTGACCACCTTGATTTGGAGATTCAGAGACCACTTCATTCTCCAGATCTCTGAATTTATTTCCTAAGCCTAGTCACATTTGGAGATCACACAAATGCCTTATTCTCCAAATCTTGAAATGCATCTCTTAACCATGGTTACATTTGGAGAACTAGTGAATGCCTATGTCTCTTAATCTCTAGATGTCATTTCACTAACCCCTGGCATCACGCGATCATGTGACCATAGTTATATCCTAATTTCCAGATGTTAGTGCCTTGAATGCATCTATTTAGAGATCACGTGACTAATCTATCTCCTATTCTCATGATGTTAACTCTCAAACCGGAAGCATCCAATGATGACATGACCATATTTATCTCTTGATCTTTAGATGTTACTTCACTAACCGATGGAATCATGAAATCACGTGACACAATTAACTAACTACACTCTCCAATTCTCACAATGTTATCCTTAACCACCAGTTGACCTGGAGATTGGGTGATTGAGCGTTCTCCTAATCTCATGATGTTACCTCTCTAACCACTAGGATCTAGAGATCATGTGCCTAACCACTTGCTAAATCATTGAATGTTTGGTCTAACTGTCAATTTATCATGCAACTACATGACAAATGATCATGTATCTACCTTCATTCTATTGATCCACCAACATCCTACATAAATTTGGGTTTTCTATCTGCCAGCATGCTTTCCAATGCAACTCCCCAGCACATGCACAAAGATCCTCCTACTCTTTCTTCACAATGCAATGTGAGCGCTTTGCCTTATAAAAATTTGAAATGTCCTCATCTTGGCAAATGTGGGACTAAAATTCTTAGTATTGTTAAACATTTTCATTAAAATACTTTGTGCGCACCCAGCTAGCACACACTCAAACCAGGCCCCACAAGACAAGAGGCAACCACATCCCTTGTTCACTTCAACTTACATCTATACTTGACTCTATTGCTTTTAAATATATCTGAGAACCAAATCAGGGTGCATGTGGGATAAACCCACATGCACACCCTCTATATTTTTTTGATTTCTCTAGCTTGCACATGCTTCATTCTCTTCATTTCCCCCCTACCATACTTCTTATTTTCTCCTCTTTGTTCCTTGGACTGCAAGTGTATACATGCGGACCATGTTTCCTAAATACTACATGAAGCCTTCTCCAAACATTCACACACCCTCCAACTAAATGGATGCACACTTGCCTTGTGTCTTGGTTGTAAGCACTGCCAAGTGTACACCAACCCTTCAAACTCCATGCACTCCCTTCACTTTTTATTTCACTTGGCACGCACCCAGCAATGGATTGGCACACACCCTTCCTAACTAGTATGCTGCCCTCTTTTATGTGCTTATGTGCATTTGTTATGGTTCACACACCATATGCAGCCTCACACATTTTATAATTTATGTGCACCCATTTGTAAACAATAGTGTGGAAAACTTGGTGCATACACACCTCTTATGCAAACAAAGGTGAAACCAACACTTTGTCACTATCTTGCAAGCCAAGTTTGGTGTGCTACTCTATTTCTACCTTGCATGCATATTGCAACCAACATGCACCTCCCTTTACCAAGTATGTAGCCTCCATTTCAAAATCTAGCCACTCATATACAAGATCCACACCATTATTGTTTATGTTAGCTTCTTCAAATGCCTTGTCAAGAATTGTCTCAATGACCTCATCAGATAGTTTCATCTTTGACTCACATAGAAATGCTATTAACATTTATTTCACCTCTTCCCTTTCTATAAAACCAATTCCATCCATACATATAGCTTGAATGCAAAGTCTATCTTATCATCTTCAGGTGCATTAGGATGGAAAATATCAAGTGATTGAACAAAATCACTCAAGTCAATAAGACTCTTCTACTTCACATCAAATAATTTGAAAATCGATCAGCAAAGAGGTTTTCTTTCTAACCACTCTTGAACAATACAAGTTGAAACTCCTACTTTCTTATGAGACCATCATAAACCAAAAAGATGCTAATGTATTTGAAGAGCTCATACAAAGCTTCAACATCACTCACACCTAAAACTGTTTCAGCTGCAAGGGCCACAAGATCCTCGCACCCTCTAGATTGATGAGTAAGCTTTGAAATGAAGCATCCCATTTAGTCGAAAGTAGCTTCGAGAAAATTTTACATCTTCAATTTACCAAAATGTAGCCTCATGATTAAAACAAAACACGTTGTGTCAAAATTTCAATCACATAGTGCATTTCTTTACACGTGTAAGACTGCCCAATAACACCAATTGGTCTCTTGAAGCGGCCTCAAGAATTGAACACCAAGTCATATAGGAGCACATCATCAAATACTTACATCTAGTTCCAAAATCTAAGTACACAGGTCAAAGGATATTGTATAGAAATATTTGAGCTAAAAGTTGTCACTAATCAAACATGGCCTTTCACAATACTGATTATGTCTGCATTGCCAATCTGCACAAAACACCTTCAAACCTAACTTTTAAAACTTAGCAACTGAAACCCTCACGATCTGAAGCCCCAGATACTAATTCACTCTCACATAATGAAAATAAATTCATAATTATATTTTCCATAAGATCAAATGGTTAAAAATAATTAAACACCAAAGTCAACACTTTAGAAACTTCTGGATTTAAAACAGTGAAAAATGTAGAAACTAGATTTGGAATTGGCTTAGGAAAGTGACTAAATGGATTGATCACAACCTAAAAATTGCCAAGGAGGGACACTTCTAGGTCTAAAATGTATAACAACTTTCAATTTCACTTTCCCTTGAGCTAGGTGTAAATTAGGAGACCCCAAAGTAAGTCACTTGAATTCTGGATTCTGCACATTCAGAGAAATTTAACAAATTGCAAACGGAATGGCTCTGGAAAACTTATATAATGAGCTCATGGGGGGATAAAATTGGCCACAAAGACTCACTCACATGCCTACAACACAATGCAATAACCCCCATGCTATGAATATCAATTGGTCATAAAATACAATCTTTTGAAGTGGGCCACTTTGTGAAATTATGGAAACACATAGAATGCAGATTTGGGGAAATGCCTCCAAATGGAAACTTCCTAAACACGTCAGAACTGAGATCTAGGAGCTCAAACCCACTACATATGCTAAATGATAGGTGATAAACACATCACCCAGGCAGTTCTTCATGAAAATCAATAGGCCCCTTTCTCTTATGCACTCAAACCTCACCTCTTACAATGATTTTTCAAAGGCAAAAACTTATACTTAGGGAGATTTTTAGAATATGGACTCAAAATCTATCCAAGATTTTTGAGCTCCAAATGTGGTTCTGACTGGGGACATGTGACCCATGCATTCATGCATAGAATTTAGAATCTCATGGTACAACAGACCAACCAAAGAAGACCAACCTTTCACTTTCACACTTGAAACAAGGGAACCCTCTTATTGAAAGCAAAGACACACACAACTGAAAGGAAAGCGACTACACAAGGTTTACATTATTTACAAAAGGCCCAAAGCCTCAAAAATTTAATTTTTCCTTACCCCTATCAAACATATGATTTTCATCTCCATCTAGTAGAGGCAAACTAAAATTATTTCTTCCCTCCATCTTGTCAAAAACATTGTGATCCATTTTCAGCATATCATATAAAAAATAGTCAGCATACTCACCACCAATTGGCAAGACAGGGTTATTAAATTTGCATGAATGTTGATCATTGTGTGACATCACAACATCACACCCTCCATTATCACTACCATGCTAAAAAAGGAAACACTCCAACTCAACTTCATGGTTGGAAACATCAGCATACTGATCGTTAGTTTGTAATAAAGAATAAACCACTTCTATGTCAGCACTTTGCAAGCTAAATTAGAACCTCTCAAAACAAAAATTTGATTGCACTAAATCAAAGACAACTTGCTGATAACAATTCTTATAAGCATCTTCTAAAAAGGAACAAGCATTGTTAGTGAATGAATCATAAATCACTTGCAAATATGAGAAAACACATTTAGATTCGTCACATTTTCTAGCATCAAAATGTAAACAAGAACCACTTATACCAAGCTCTTGAAAATTTGAATCCACACTAGTACATACATCATCATATTGGTGAAATATAACAATATCAAATTCATTACAATGATATGTACTCTGATCTGGCACATTATTTACCTCAAGGATAGGAAAAGGAAAATTAGTAAATGTTTCATACTTCATGACATCACTTGTATCATCTTTATCAAAACATATATCTACTATGCATGGGAATTTAGAAACAAACTTAGGCATATACCTTTGAAATTTAGTCTCCAAGAGTTCTAAAATTTCCTCACTACTTAGTAAGCACTGGACTTCACATTCCATCTCTTTGGTCTCACTGCTGATGCTGAAAATATCTTCCCCATATGAAATAGGGACTGAAACCTCTTGTCTCACAACATCTTGTGTAAATTAATCACTATAGGAACTTTCATCTGCATCATAGTCCTCTTCTTTATGTTCATGCAAAACATTTTTAAACTGAAACAAGGGACCACTATCATCATGCTGCGAAAAATAAAAATCTATAAACTCAAGTGGAACACTGTTAGCTGTAGATTCCTCTTCTACTCCTTGATATTCACAAATTTCATTATCATCATCATAATCAACTGTTAGGAATATTCCTAAGAGATAACTGAGAGGGAGGGGGGGTGAATCAGTTATCTAAAAGTTTCAATTCTTTATCCAATTAAGTATACTTAAACATAAAGCATAAATAAAATGAAAGAAAACATGAACACAACACCAATATTTTGGTTACAGGGAAACCAAAATAGGTAAAAACCCTGATGGGACTTGATACCCACTAATATTTTGTACTAGTGTATAATGATCCTTGTTAGAAGATATTTTAGTCTGTTAGGAGCAGCTTTACAATATATGAAGTACAATGGACCTAGTTAAGGGTCAGACCATGTTAGGAGTCTTTTACAATTTCCCCTATTATGAGAGAGGATGCACTATTCGAGAGCTCACTGCTCAAAGGGGTGAAGGTTACAACCTTCTGAATAATAGATACACACTATATCTAGATCTTGGTGAATTGCACTTTGACCTACTATATAGATCAATTCCAATGAATAGCACACATATTCTACTTGGTCACATTGACCTTATTCTGATGGCTCAACACTTTGCACACTCTTCTCTGCTCTGCTTAATCAACCATGAACCACACTTCAAAAATAACAAATAACTACCTATAAATATCTTTCCTCTAAATGAAATGATCAGGTTGGCCTATTAGAATGAAATTGAAATCATAATTGAGAAACCATAATAAACTCCAACAAACATTCATTGGCTCTATTATGCACGCAACATAATCTGGGACCTGTCTAAATAAGATAATTGTAGATGCACGCTACACACTATCAGCTCTACTAAAACAACTGGAACTTTCTCTACAAGCTAAATTAGCTCATGTGCTCTTAACAAAACATCAAAAACTCATCTCTAAACTTAACTCCAAGGGTGCATACCATAAATATAGGTGCAACTCATGAACCAATAAAATCTCTATCGGCTCTATTGAACAAACACAAGAAACTGCTACTTAAGAATAATGATTGCATAACTTCACTTGTGTTCATCATAAGACCATGCATCCATGAACTTAACATCACTGACATGTATGCAACATATATCCTAGGGCGCATGCCCATAAGACAACTGTATAGACAACCATACATAGAACACTGCTTGTAACTCTGTCGAGAACACTACTAACACAAGCTAATGTATAACTATCTGTGCTCACATTCAACCTCTACCCCCATGATATCATGTTGATATCATGTCCATGCAACCTATACAAAAGGCTTACTATATAAGACTTCCATGCATACTACTTTCCATATGTTGTCATCAATGAAAAACATACAGTCAATAGTGGCCTACTGGAAAATCTCCAACAATCTCCTCGTTTGGCATTGATGGCAACATGTGGAATGAAAAACCACCATCAACCCAAATGAATAATTCTTTCATAACATTCTCCATTTCCTCTTCAAAACTCCCCCAAAGATGAAACCTCCATCTGCTACAATATATTCCACCATTCTCCATTTCCTCAGCTGAACTATTGTCACAACTGAATATTGCTCCCCCTAAGTACATTACTCCTTTTTTTCATGACTCTGTATACTACTCCCCCTTTGACATTAATGGCAAAGGGTGCCATTCATTCTAAGCACTAGTACTACTCTAGAAATAGAGTATTTAACCTTCCATCAATCCTAGAGGACTGATGCCATTCCTGCTTCCTTCTAAGCAAAATCAGGGAAGGGAATTACTCCCAACTTCCCCCTGAGATACTCAAAAGTATCCTTAGGAAAGGGCTTTGTGAATATGTCTGCCAACTATTCCTTAGTATTCACATAGTCTAACTTAACTTCTTTCTCTGCCACTTTCTCTCTTAGGAAGTGATACTTGATCTCAATGTGCTTTGTCTTTGCATGCATCACAGGGTTCTTAGACATATTGATAGTGCTGGTGTTATCATAGTGAATAAAAATAGGATAATCAATCTGAATTCCAAAATATTTTTTTCATTTGCTTGATCCACACAATTGTAGAAAAATTCAGGGCTGTTGTAACATACTTCACTTCTGTTGTTGAGAAATACAATTTTGTTTCTTGCTTGTCCAAGTGACAAGTCTATCACCAAGAAACACTACTTCTCCTAATGTAATCTCTCTATCATCAACACATCCTGGCCAATCTGCATTAGTGTATACATGAAGCTCAACATTTTATGAATTGGGATACCATAAACCATAGTCTATAGTGCCTTGTAAGTATCTGAATATCCTTTTTACTACCATGAGGTGACTTTGTTTAGGCTCTATTGCAAATCTTCCAACAATGCCAACTGCATTTGAAATATCAGGTCTAGTCTGTGTAAGATAAATCAATTTACCAATCATTGACTTGTACAATGTTATATCAACTACTGGTGAGTCATCTTCCTTTGTAAGCTTGCATCCAGTAACCATAGGTGTCCCTACTAGCTTGCAATCATCCATCTTGAATTTCTTTAATATTTCTTTCACATACTTGGACTGATTAATGAATATACCTTTCTCTGTCTGCTACACATTCAATCCTAAAAATTACTTGATAGGACCAATCATACTCATCTCAAATTCATTTTGCATCTCCTTAGCAAATTCAGCACTAAGTTTGTCATTACCTCCAAAGATAATGTCATCAACGAATATAGCTACAAGTAACAAACCTTTAGATGTCTCTCTAATGAATAGATTATAATCTGTTGCTCCTTTCTTGAATCTGATCTTTGTTAAGTATCCATCTAGTGTCTCATACCATGCTCTAGGGGCTTTCTTAAGTCCATAGAGGGCCTTCTTCAATCTACATACCATATCAAGTCTGTCTGATAATGTAAATCCTTCAAACTGCTCAATGTATACTTCTTTCAAATCTCCATTCAAGAATGCTGGCTTGACATCCATCTAATATACTTTGAAGTTTTTGACTATACCATAAGCTAGAAACAACTTAATAGCTTCTAATCTACTCACAGGTGCAAATGTGTCTGAATAATCGATGCCTTCTCTTTGCGCATAACCTTTACATACTAATCTTTCTTTTTTCCTTACTACTATACCATCTTCATTCATCTTATTTCTGAATATCCACTTTGTACCAATCACATTCTTATCACTAGGTCTTGGAACCAATTCCCAAGTGTCATTCTTAATAGTATAATCAATTTCTTCTTTCATAGCATCATGCCAATCTGAATCATCACAAGCATCTTCAACACTTAAAGGTTCAATATGAGATAATAAACATACCACATCACTGCTAGCTGAGTTCTTTTCTTGTGATCTTGTCAAGAATTTTCCACGCTGATCTCCAATGATGTGTTTCTTGGAATGGTTTCTAGATGTAAACTTTGGAGCTTTAGCTATTGCTGACTCATCAGCCTTAGGAGTTTCTTTCTCACTTGTCTCAGGGTCATTGAATAACACATCAATGTTATCAAACATTTCTTCAATTACTGTCTCACTAGTAGAGGGTCTAGGTTCTTCCTCAATCATGGGTGAGTAATCATGATATCTTTCTTCAATCATAAACTTTTCATCAATCTTCACATGAGCACTTTCAATGATCTTTTTCAATCTTAAATTGAAACATCTATAAGCTTTACTTTTAGTAGAGTAACCAAGGAAAATACCTTCATCACTTCTTGCATCAAAATTGCCTATTGCTTCATCCCTCTTGATGTAGCACTTACTTCCAAAGATTCTAAAGTATTTTACTATGGGAACATTACCAAACCATAACTCATAAGGTGTTTTTTCAGTGCCTGGCCTTAGCTAAATTCTATTGATTGTGTAGACTATTGTATTGACCACATCTCTTCAATAGGTGTGGGCAACTTTTCCTTCTATCATAATGGTGTGTGTTGTATCAAGAATGATCATATTCCTTCTCTCTGCAATACCATTCTATTGAGGTGTTCTAGGTGCACTTAACTATCTCTTTATGCCATGTTATTTGTAGAAGTCATAAAATCTACCAGAGGTGAATTCTCCTCCTCTATCCGATCTCAAATATTTTATCTTTAATCTAGATTCATTCTCAACTTTAGCTTTGAATATTTTGAACTTATCAAATGCTTCTGAATTATCTTTCAAGAACGCAACCCACATCATCCTAGTATAATCATCAAAAAATAAAATGAAATACCTTTCACCATAGTATGATCTTGTTTGAGTTGGTCCACATAGGTCTGTATGGATCAGATCAAACTTTTTTTTCTGTTGAATTGTGCTTGCTCCTAAATGAATTCCTCACATGCTTTCCCATCACACATTCCCTGCATATAGTATCAACTGCTTTGCTATGCTGGGTAGATCTCTTACTGCCTTAACATTGCTTATCTTCACTAAGTTATCAAAGTTGATATGACATAGTCTTTTATGCCACAACCAACTGTCATCAAATTTAGCAACAAAACAACTTGCTTCTAAATTGAGTTAAAAAACATTACCTCTTGTCTTTGAGCCTGATGCAATCATAACACCATCCTTGTTGTTAATGATGCATTTGTCATCTTTGAAGTTCAACTGATATCCTTTTCCAAGTAACTGTCCAACACTTAGAAGGTTATGTTTCAAACCGTCAACATATAGAACATCATCAGTACTGTTCTTTCCATCTAGAGTGATGGCTCCTCTACCAACTATTGGTTTAGGAGTGTTATCTCCAAATCTAACCATCCCACCATTGTATTTTTCCAGATGAACAAATCTATCTTTCTCACCTGTCATGTGATGTGAACAACCACTATCTATAATCCAGTCTGTCGTTATGTCTGCTTGGGAAATCAATGCTAGTTCTTGATTTACTTTCTCATTTTTAGGAACCAACTTATCATTCATTTTGTCTACAATAGAAATGAATCCAATTTCTTCTTCACCTGATTCATCATCTAAGACTCCATCTCTAGCAAAGTAACCATCC
This sequence comes from Chamaecyparis obtusa, assembly GCA_027943335.1. Classification (NCBI taxonomy): domain Eukaryota; kingdom Viridiplantae; phylum Streptophyta; class Pinopsida; order Cupressales; family Cupressaceae; genus Chamaecyparis; species Chamaecyparis obtusa. The sequence continues at coordinate 363,420 of BSBK01004460.1, forward strand.
TTAGAGTACTTAGACTTGTAATCCTTTTTGAACTTTCTAACTCTAGTAGGACACTTAGATGCAAAGTGACCTATCTTATTACATGAAAAACACTTGAAAGGAAATTGACCTTCATATTTTCCTTTTTCTTTCTTTTCTCTTTTAGCAACCATAGCAATAAAATCATCTAAAGTTCTTTCTTCTTCATCATCATCAAAATTACTAGAAGTGTTTGTAGATTTCTTACCATGAACTATTGTTTTGAAGGCTGTCTCACTTTTAGGTTCTGTCTTCAATCTTGAAATCTCAAAAGCTGAGATTTTGTTGATCAAGGTCTCTCTCTTGAAATTAGATGTAAGCTACATGATCTCATCAAGGATATTTATCTTACTTTCATATTCTAGAGTGAGAGTAGTCATTAATTTGTCCGTAATATCTTCTTATGAGATCTCTCCACCATTGTTCCTAATTCCAGCAACTACTTCATTGACCCTTTGATTATAAGCTCTGATGTTTTCTTTAGGAAGCATATCTAATGCATTGAATCTTTTCTTCCATGTCTTTCTGTGTGCATCCTTTGCTTGCTTGTCTCCTTCAAATATGTCTACAAGGTACTTCCATATCTTGTGGGTGGTGTATACCTTCTTTATCTCTAAAAACTCACTATCGGATAGTGCAATGATAAGGGATTCTTTAGCTATAGCATTATGATGAAACAATTCCTTTTGAGTGTCAGTAGCATCATCCTGTTCAAGGTCTTGTAAAGTAGGAATCTTGGTTGCTTTGATAGTTACATTGAAAACTTCATAAGTAATACACTGCAAATGAGTCATCATCTTGTTCTTCCAATCAAGATAATTCTATCCATCAAACTTAGGACTCTCTTTCCTAAATTATGCCATCTGATCAACCTCAAGCTATTAAACTTCTCTTCAAGGCACTTGGCTCTGATACCAATTGTTAGGAATAGTCCTAAGAGATAACTAAGAGGGGGGGGGGGGTGAATCAATTATCTAAAAGTTTCAATTCTTTATCCAATTAAGTATACTTAAACATAAAGCATAAACACAATGAAAGAACACATGAACACAACACCAATATTTTGGTTATGGGGAAACCCAAATAGGTAAAAACCCTGGTGGGACTTGATACCCACTAATATTTTGTACTAGTGTATAATGATCCTTGTTAGAAGATCCTTTACCCTATTAGGAGTAGCTTTACAATATATTAAGTACAATGGACCTGGTTAAGGGTCAGACCCTGTTAGGAGTCTTTTACAATTGTCCCTATTAGGGTAGAGGACATACTGTCTGAGAGCTCACTACTCAAAGGCACGAAGGCTACAACCTTTTGAATAACAGATACACACTATATTTGGATCTTGGTGAACTACACTTTGACCTAATATCTAGATCAATTCCAATGAATAGCACACATATTCTACTTGGTCACATTGACCTTCTTCTGATGGCTCAACACTTTGCACACTCTTCTCTGCTCTGCTTAATCAACCATGAACCACACTTCAGAAATCACAAATGACTGCCTATAAATATCTTTCCTCTAAATGAAATGATGAGGTCAGCCTATTAGAACCAACTTGAAATCATAATAAAGAAAACATAATAAACTCCAGCAAACATTCATTGGCTCTATTATGCACGCAACATAATCTGGGACCTATCTAAGTAAGATAATTGTAGACGCACGCTACACACTGTCGGCTCTACCAAAATAACTGGAACTTTCTCTACAAATTGAATTAGCTCATGTGCTCTTAACCAAACATCAAAAAATCATCTCTAAGCTTTAATCCAAGGGCACATACCATAAAGATAGGTGCAACTCATGAACCAATAAAATCTCTGTCGGCTCTACTGAACAAACACAAGAAACTACTACTTGCGAATAGCGATTGCATAACTTCACTTGCATTCATCATCATACCATGTGTCCATGAACTTAAAATCACTAACATGTTTGCAACATATATCCAAGGGTACATGCCCATAAGATAACTATACGGACGACCATACACAGAACACTACCTATAACTCTATCTGGAACACTGCTAACACAAGCTGTTGTATAACTATCTGTACTCACATTCAACCTCTGCACCCATGATATCATGTTGATATCATGTCCAGGCAACATATACAAAAGACTTACTACATAAGACTTCCACATATACTACTTTCCATATGTTGTCATCAATGACAAACATACAGTCAGTACTGGTCTACTGGCAAATCTCCAACATCAATACTATCAGCATAACAAGATTCAAAATCCTCAAATGAATCTATCCATTCTTCAACACATTCAAGTTCTTCATTTTGAAGGGATGCAGACCAACTAACTTATTCAAGCATACTTAGTTCAAGAAACATTTCAACATATTGGGATTCTTGAAAATCAAGACCCATTGTAAGTTCATTACAAACTATAAGAAACTTCTTATAGTATGAGAGTGTTGATTCTTCCTCCCTCTTTCATATCTTAGATTTTAAAAGCACTATGGAATTATGTTGGATTTTCTCATTTATCAAAAAAAATTTCTACTCACATTTTCAAGATCTGACTAATAACTTTTAGATCTAGAAACATCATCTTGATCCATCAAGGCTGGAAACTCCATTTTAAAACATTGACAAAATAATACAGCTTCAGCTTGTGACAAAATTCTTATCCAACTTCTTGCAATCACTAAATTCATGAAACCACAACATATTTTTGATACTCATTACAACAACTGAAATTTCAATCCTTAAATATGACTAAACTTCAAGATTATTTTTCCCCTTTCATAGTGACTTGCTCACCTATTTAGGGACTGTTCTTTCTTGATTAAAATAATTACATGAAAGTGTTGTGATAGCTGCAAAATATTGATCTGAAGTCTCCTCCAAATCACCTTTCAAAATATTAGTAGAGTCACCACCCCTTCTATAGAGGAAAAATCTGAATCAACTGAGAACCTTTCCCAACTCTGAACTTTCTTTAAAACCAGCAACCCACAACACAATTTCAATAGGGTACAACTATTTATCAGGAAAACAAATACATTAAATTTTCATTCTTGAAAACCACTGATCAAATAGAGACATCAGAGTTGAAACTCATATTCGGTGTGATGATATAACAAATTTTTTAAAGAATTGGCTCTATACTGATGGAGCATCTCGGGTCCTTGGCAATCCTATGTCACCAAAAACATATTTGAGTTTGTCTATGTTGCTCGGTTCCTTCTTTGACTGAGTTAGTTTAGTGTTGGTCAGTTTCCTTTGGTTACCAAGTTTGTTCAATTCTCTCCTAGGTGGTCAATTGTTTCACTAGCATTCAGTGATGCTTGTCTGGTGCTCAGTTGGCTTTTCTTACCGACAGGTTTCTTGGAGTTTTTGTTGAGGCCAACTTGTGCATTTATTATTTGTCATAGATTTAATGCTAGTATCCATCATTGGGAAGTGTGTGGTCCTAGACCTAACCATTCCTTCCATTGATTATGGATTTGAAGGCCAACTCAGTTTGATAGACTCTTGTATAAATGTAGTTGTTTGGTTAGAGTAAAGGGAGTTAATTTTAGTAGAAGAAAGAAGATAGAATTTTGGAAATTCTTTGCAGATCATCACATGTTTGAGGACTTCTATATTTCATTGTAATATCTGGCCATAACTGAGAAGGCCTTACAACTCAGCATGTATGATTTAATTGAAGTTAATTTATGAATGATCCTTGCATTTTATCTCTCCCACCGTGTGGTTGTTTCTTCCACATTTTGTTGAGCAAGGTGGATCTGGTTAGGGTGTCCCATTCCTTGGCCCCTACCTTCCTCATTTGCATTAGGTGGTATCAGAGTGAGGTTGAGATCTGGATCTAGGTCTATGGATCCAAGTTTGTAGGTTACTTCTTGTGAAGCCCTAGTTGACTTTTTGTGGGGTGGCAGATTTCTATCTAACTTGCAATTGCAGAGGGTTTTTGAGATGGTTAATGGGAGTCAAGATGCAGATCCAAGATTGGCAGACATGTTAAGACAAATTGCTGCTAGATTGGAAGTTGTTGAGATAGCCTAGAGAAGAGGCAGACATCTTGAAGATGTTAGTGATGATGAAGTTGAGGAAGAACAAGGTAATGCAGAACCTGCACCTGTGATGGATCGGGGTGAAGAAATATTTTTGAAGGCTTTGACAAGTCGGAAGTCTACACCACATTCCAATCCTCTTGAGTATGGTGGAAATCTAGATTTTGATGAATTGGATCACTGAGATGGAAAAATATTTTGAATATGAGAATGTACTTGAAGACAAGAAAGTAAAGATTGGAAGCACAAAGTTGAAAAGTCATGCATCCTTATGGTGGGAACATCTGTACCTAGATAGAAAAAGGAAAGGAAAAGACAAAATCAATGTATGGAATAAAATGGTGAATAAATTGAAATGAAAGTTCTTACCTTGTGATTATCAGATTAACCTAGTTAGGTGAATGCAAAGTTTGAAGTAGAAAGATAGCTCAATAAAAGAATATACTGAGGAATTCTATAGGTTAGATATCAAATCTAGACATGATGAAGATGATGTGGAAAGAATTGCTAGATACCTAAATGGTTTGAGAGTTTCCATCCAGGAATAAATCAGCTTGGTTAAGCTAGAAAGCATTGAAGAGGCTTATCAATTTTCTTTGAAAGCCAACGATAAATTGAACAAGAGACATGAGCAAAGACAAAGAGGTAGAGGTGGTAGATTCTCTAGAAGAAGAGGTATATCCTATGGTATAAATAGTAGATCTGAACCAGAATAGAAATATCTGGATAAAGGCAAGACCTAGTGGAAAGGTGAAAGTTCATCTAGAGGTAGAGGAACTAACTACCGAAGTGGTTATAGTAGAGGAAGTTTCCAAGGAACTTGTTATAATTGTAGAGAAGGACATAGTTCATTTGAATGTACACAAGTAAGTAAGAAGGTTGGTAAAAGTTAGAATGCTTTGGTGCAAGAAGAGTCACCTAATCAACCTAAGAAGGAAAGTAACTTGATGGTAAGAAGTGCACTATGGAATGAAAGTAAAAAGGAAGATCTAGTAAGGAAAAGTTTGTTCAAAACCAGATGTAGAGTTTTTGACAAAGTTTGGAAGGTAATCATTGACAGTGGTAGCTTGGAGAATCTGGCATCTAAGGAGATGGTCACAAAGTTACAGTTGGAAAGACTGGAACATTCGAAGCCCTATTAGGTTTTATGGATCAAACATGAGAATACACTCTTGGTAAGTGAACAATGTTATGAAAATTTGAAAATTGGAAAGTGGCCTATAGATTGTTGTCATATTTTGTTGGGTAGACCTTGGCAATATGATAGACATGTTGGAAACTACAATTGAAGCAATTTTTGTAATCTCATTGATGTCAAACCTTAACTGGTAAGACTATTGCTACTTAGGAAAGTACTATATCTATTTGATTGTTGTGAAGGGGAAAAGCAAGGTTGGTAACAATAGCACCTAAGGAAAGGTTGAGTTATCTTGATATTTCAATGAGTACTTGATTATGTGGCACAATGATAAGATAATGTATTGTTTATCTAAGTATGATTGAAGACTAAAATAGTAGGCTTAACCATGAAAAAGTAAAGAAATCTAGTTTAAGCTGAGTGATGTTAGTGTCGACTGAGCTAGTATATGTCTAGTAAATCTAGTGTTGATCGAACATCAGTGATTTGTCAAGGAAATAATTTTTTAGGTGATCGAGATTTCTAATGAAGACCAAGGAGTTGAACACTGTATTGACCAAGCGTCAGTATTTTACATTTGAGGGAGAATTTAGATTTCCAGCGGACATCATTGAATTCTTGGATTATGTAAAACATATTGACTTTATTTATTGACTGTACGAAAGCATTTAATGCACTGTAAAACATTTTATTGTAAATCTATTAAGATATTTGAGATATTTCTAGAAGGATAGCTAAAGAACATAAAGTAGGAAGGATTCAATGAATCTGACCTAACCCTAAGATCTACAAAGGAGATTAAGCAGCAAAAGATGTATGAACCTAATTAAGAAAGTATTAAGGAAACCTAAGCATGAGGTTAACAAAAGAGAGGATGTTGGAAGTGTTGTTGATGTTATTGACTATACAAGTAGAGAAGGCTAAAGGAGAAGTGTTTTGATTTCTTGAAGGAGAGTTCTGAGCATATCAGTGATGGTGATGGTAAAGGTTCATAGTCAATAGGCTAGCATATGTGTATGAAATTGGATCTGATATTTGCAAAGTGAGTTGTATTTTTTTCCGATCAATACTACTGCTACTTTCTAACCATTGTATTAGTCAAAATCCTTTTAATAGAGGTTGACCTAACAGTCATATGTATAAATCCTTTGAACAAGGTTGCATTCTAATGGAGTGTATTTAAGTCCTATAACAAGGCACAATTTTAACAGAGTGCTTTAAATCCTTTAACTGGGTCACACCTGACAATGTGTTTGTAACCTTTGACAGGGTTGGCTTTTCACTGAGCTCACTTCAGAAGAGTGAACATAATAGTAACATGTTAGAAAGTGGTTTTTCCCAAATTGGGTTTCCACTATAAATCCCAGTGTTGTTACTTGTGTGAATATTTTGGTTTGAACATTTCTATGTTTTACAAGTTAGATACTATTGGATAAGTGGACTGCACTATTATATGTTTCTATTATGAAATCAATAATGACTGAGTAGCTATTGGTTATTAGATCTAATTTGTTGAAGAGTTTTAAAGTTTTTTTTATACATCTGGACCTAAGAACAACTGATTCACCCCCCCTCTCTATTGTTCTAAATCATATTAACAATTGGTATCAAAATTGTTGGTGCTTACAGAGAACAAGTTTGAAGGTACTTGAAGAAAATGATCAGGATGTATAAGAAGGAGGTACCAAAGCTGAATAAGGAGAACTTCCCTGCATGGCAAAGCTTGATGAATCTACATTTGGCTGGCATCAGTGATTCTATAAAATATTACATTGAGCATCACTATGTCACACCTGTTGCACCTCTGATTACCAAGGAAATGAAAGCTAAACAAGAGCATAACCAAGCAATGTTGGAGATTGTGTCTGTCCTAAGTTATCCAAAATTTGAAGACATCAAAGACTACAATAATGCAAAGAAAATGTGGGCCACCCTTGCAAACATCTATGGTGGTGACATAAATGTATTGAGAGCAAAAGTTGAGATCCTAAGAGGTAAATTTGATGAAATGAGAATGCAACAAGGTGAGAATACTGCACAATATTGTGGTAGAATAAAAGAAGTTGTAAATACTATTAGAGGAAAAAATGAAACAATTGATGATGAAACTGTAATTGGAAAAGTATTGAGAACTCGACATCCTATCTATGCCATCAAAATTTTAGCAATTCAAGAATCTAGATGTAACTCTAACAATACTCTTACTTTGGAAAGTTTGGTTGGTAAGTTTACCAGTTTTGAACTTTCTAACTATGATAACTTCACTATTGGTAATGTTGAATCTAATTTTAAGTCACAAATGGTTTTGAGTAAGTTAAAGAAGGAAAAAGAAAGATGCATCATTGAAAGTGACAGTGACACATCTGATGAAGAACTTGAGGATCTAGAAGCTCTTATGGCTAGAAGACTGAAAAGGGGAAAAGGAAAGTACAAAGGTAAACTGCCTATTATATGTTTTGCATGTAATAAAGTTGGTCATATAGATGCTAGATGTCTTGATAGGGATGATAAAGATGAAGAAAGAGACAAAAAGCATAAAGACAAAAGAGAAGATAGAGGTTACTGAAGATACAAGGACTACAAATGAAAATGTAAGAAATCTTGCTATATTGTTGAAGAAGAGACTGACACTGATAGTGATGATTTTGAAATTGAGGTTGTCTATGTTGCAATGAAAGATGAATCTGATGAGGATGAGAAAAATGCATTGATATCTTATGTGAACAAAAATGATAAATGGATTATTGACAGTGGTTGTTCACATCACATGACTAGTGACAAGAGTAAGTTTGATACCTTAGATCATTATAAAGGTAGGAGTGTGAAATTTGGTAATGATGCACCATGTCCTATTAGAGGAAAATGATTGATTAAGCTAACTGATAAGATCACTTATGAAATGCTTATTGGGTTGAGGGTCTTAACTATAATATGTTGAGTGTTGCACAACTTAATAGCACTAGCTACCGAGTGGAATTTCATCACACGAAGGCTAAAATATTTGATGCCATTGGTGAACTGATCAGAAGTGGAGAACAAACAAGAGGTACTTTTTTCTATCTAGACCTATCTAAAGAAACATGTATGATTGCACAACTTGATGATATTTGGTTATGGCATAAGTGGCTATGTCATGTTAACTTTGATAATCTAGTAGAAATTAGTAAGAAAAAGAAAGTGAGAGGTCTACCTAGATTGAAGAAACCTAAGAATGTAATGTGCAAAGAATGTCAGTTGGGTAAGATGACAAAGTCTAGTTTCAAGAAAAAAAATTTTACTTCTGAGAATATCTTAGATTTGGTTCATACTAACCTTTGTGGACCAATGGGTGTACAAAGCTATTGTGGTGCTAGATATTTTATCCTGTTTGTTGATGATTATACCAGAATGATGCATGTAATTTTCTTAAAAGAAAAATCTGATGCTTTTCAATTCTTTAAGTGGTATTTGGCTAAGGTTGAAAAGGAGACAGGTAGAAACTTGAAGTGTCTGAGATCTGACCGAGGTGGAGAATTTATATCCAATGAATTTAATCTATTTTGTAATGATAGAGGGATCAAAAGATAGATTGAAACTAATAGTAAAAGACAACCAGAAGATTACAAATCTTTTGTGTATATAGAGGAAGGAGAGGCAAGTGACAGACTTGCACTTGATGCTGAGTCTCAGTTAAGCAATGCCGAGCATCAAGAAAACTATGCCAAGAGAGAAGAAGAACATGTCAAGCAATAGGAAGAAGTTATCGAGTATTAGGAAGAGGTTTCCAAGCATTCAGAAGTTGAATCTAACAATCTTGTTGGTGAACCTAAAGAGCAAAATGAAAGGAGAGTAGAACCTATTCTAGCACAATATGTAAGGAGACATCACAAGCCTAAACAGATAATTGGAGACAAAGATACTGGAGTTCTAACCAGAAGCAAGACAAGATATCCAACATGTTTAATATGTGAATTCAAGCCTAAGACAACAAAGGAAACACACATCATGGTTGTCAAAATAATAATGAGATATTTAAAAGGGACTATTGAAAATGGATTATACTACAAGAAGCATGAAAAGTTTGAACTAAGAGTGTATACTGATGTTGATTGGGTAGGAAATGTGGATGACAGAAAGAGTGCTAGTGGTGGAGATTTCTTTCTTGGATAGAGATTAGTCTCCTGGACAAGCAAGAAACAAAATTGCATTTCCAAATCTACTGCTGAAGCTGAGTATGTAGCTGCAGTTGTGAATTGTTCAAACTTGGTATGGATAAAGAAATTGTTGGTAGGCATGAAAGAAGAAATCACTAAACCAGTTGCCATTTTTTGTGACAACACAAGTTCTATCAACATCTTTAAGAATCCAATAATGCACACAAAGACCAAACATATTGCAATCAAGTATCATTACTTGAGAGAACTAGTACAAGATAAAAAGGTCCAAATGGAATATGTGAATACAAAGGAATAACTAGCAAACATATTCACTAAAGATTTACCTAAAGAAGCTCATGAATACCTAAGAGGTCAATTAGGGGTCCTTCCCCTAACTAAGGCTTCCTAGTCAAGCTAGGAGCACTGCATCAAATGTGCTACAAAGAGTATCTAACAAGTTGATGCAGAGATATGTCACACTTTAGGAGTAGCCTAGAGTTGTGAAAAGTATAGAAAAGCCAAGAATCAATCATAAGCAAAGATGACAGGGGAGAAATATTGTTACATAGAATGAAATTTTCATGGAAGATAAAGTAAGTGGGAGATATTCAGTAGACGGTCTTACAAGCATGGCTAATAGATTCTGTATCAAAATGAAGCTAAAGATATTATAAATATTTTTGATGGACAGATAAGTTATGGATTGGTTGGTAATTCATGTGATATTCATATGGTGTTGCCATCAATGCCAAAGAGGGAGATTGTTGGAAACTACAATTGAAGAAATTGTTGTATTGTCATTGATGTCAAACCTTAACTACTAAGACTGTTGCTACTTAGGAAAGTACTCTATCTATTTGATTTTTGTGAAGGGGAAAAGCAAGGTTGGTAACAATAGCACCAAAGGAAAGGTTGAGTTATCTTGATATTTCAATGAGTACTCAATTATGTGGCACAATGATAAGATAATGTATTGTTTATCTAAGTATGATTGAAGACTAAACTGGTAGGCTTAACTGAGAAAAAGTGAAGAAATCTAGTTTAAGCTAAGTGATGTTAGTGTCGAATGAGCTATTACATGCCGAGTAAATCTAGTGTTGACTGAACATCAGTTATTTATCGAGGAAATAGTTTTTGAGGTGACCGAGATTTCTAATGAAGACCGAGGAGTTGAACACTGTATTGACCGAGCATCAATATTTTATATTTGAGGGAGAATTCAGATTTCCAGCTAACATCATTGAATTATTGGATTATGTAAAACATGTTCACTTTATTTATTGATTGTACGAAAGCAATTAATGCACTGCAAAACATTATATTGTAAATCTATTAAGATATTTGAGATATTTCTAGAAGGATAGCCAAAGAACATAAATTAGGAAGGATTTGATGAATTTGACCTAACCCTAAGATCTACGAAGGAGATTAAGGGGAAAAAGATGTATTGACCTAATTGAGAAAGCATTAAGGAAACCTAAGCATGAGGTTAACAAAAGAGAGGATGTTGGAAGTGTTTTTGATGTTATTGATTGTACAAGCAAAGAAGGCTGAAGGAGAAGTGTTGTGATTTCTTGAAGGAGTAGATCAGTGATGGTGATGGTAAAGGTTCACAGTCAATAAGCTAGTATATGTGTACAGAATTGGATCTGATATTTGTAAAGTGAGTTGTATGTTTTTCAGATCAAAACTACTGCTACTTTCTAACCATTGTATTAGTTTAAATCCTTTTAACATAGGTTGACCTAACAATCATATGTATAAATCATTTGAACAAGGTTGCATTCTACTGTAGTGTATGTAAGTCCTATAACAAGGTGCACTTTTAATAGAGTGGTTTAAATCCTTTAATCGGGTCACACCTGACAGTGTGTTTGTAACCTTTGACAGGGTTGGATTTTCACTAAGCTCACTTCAGAAGAGTGAACATAATAGTAACATGTTACAAAGTGGTTTTTCCCAAATTGGGTTTCCACTATAAATCATGGTGTTGTTACTTGTGTGAATGTTTTGGTTTGAACATTTCTATGTTTTACAAGTTAGATACTATTGGATAAGTGGACTGCATTGTTATATATTTATGTTATGAAATCAATAATGATCGAGTAGCTGTTGGTTATTAGATCTAATTTGTTGAAGAGTTTTAAAGTTTTTTTTATACATCTGGACCTGAGAACAATTGATTCACCCCCCCCTCCCCCCCCGTTTGTTGTTCTATATCATATTAACAAGACATGTTATATATGAGCGGAGATTGCATAAGTATACTATTGTGGCTGATGGAAGAAAACCAATCTTGTTTCCTTTGATGGAAGAACATGTTATTAATGTTTGAAAATCTATTAAAGTTTGTTTGATGGAAGGAAGAAAGTTTGTTAAGGATTTGAAAAAGAATGATGTATGTTTTATTGTGATTCCTAACAAACTGAGTAAGAAAATAGAGGATAATATTCCTGAGGAGATTGATAAGTTACTCACCAAGTACAAAGACATCATTTTTTATAATGTACCTAATGGTTTTCCACCGAAGACAAGCATTGATCATTGTATGGATCTTATCCATGGAGCTAGTTTACCAAATAAATCACCTCATCAGTTGACACCTACCAAGAATCAAGAATTAAACTGATAGATTCAAGAGTTGCTAGAGAAAGTTTGAGTCCTTATGTAGTACCTATAGTAGTGGAACCTAAGAAGAATGGAGAATGGAGAATGTGTATTGATTCCATAGCAATCAACAAGATAACAATGAAGTATAGGTTTCCTATACCAAGAATGGATGACATAATGAACAGCTTGACTAGAGCAAAGTATTTTACCAAAATTGATTTGAAAAATGGGTATCATCATATCAGAATCAGATAAGGTGATGAGTGGAAGACTTCTTTCAAGAAAAAAGAAGGTTCCTATGAGTGGTTGGTTATGCCTTTTGGTTTAACTAATGCACTGAGTACTTTTATGAGATTGATGAATGAAGTTCTAAAGAAATTCTTGGGTAAGTTTGTGATTGTATATCTTGATGATATTCTGATATTCAGTAAGACCAGAGAAGAACATTTGTTGCATGTTAGACAAGTTTTGCAGATATTGAAAGAGGAAAAGTTACTGATAAATCTAAAAAAGTGTTCATTTATGAAAGAGGAGATTGTGTATTTGGGATTTGTTATTTTAGTTGATGGTTTGAAGATGGATCCTAAAAAGGTTAAAGCTATTTTGAATTGGCCTACACTTGTGAATGCTAGTGAGGTAAGATCATTTCATCGATTGGAAATTTTTTACCGAAAGTTCATTAGAAATTTCAGTGCAATTTCTAATGCTATGACTGAGACTACAAGAGGAGACAAAAGAGAATTCAAGTGGACACATGGAGCTAATAAAAGTTTTGAGACTTTGTAGAAGAAGGTTGCTGAATTGCCTGTTTTGGCATTGCCATTTCAATAAGGTATTTCAAGTAGAATATGATGCAAGTGGTAGTGCAATTGGAGCTGCATTGAGTCAAGAAGGTAAACATGTTGCTTTTTTTAGTGAAAAGTTGAATGATGCAAGAAGAACATATTATGTATATGATCAAGAATTCTATTCTATTGTTAAAGATTTGAAGAAATGGAGACATTACTTGATACTGAGTGAATTTGTGGTGTATACTGATTATAAAGCTTTACAGTATTTGGGTAGTTAGAATAATTTTAACCAAAGACATATGAAATAGGTTGAGTACTTGCAAAGTTATACATTTGTGATAAAGCATAAGAGTGGAGTCACTAATCGAGTTGTTGATTCATTGAGTAGAAGAAGATCTTTGATGACCGAGATGAGAATTAGAGTTCTTGGTTTTGATGAGATGAGAGATTCTTATGAAGTTGATCTTGATTTTTTTGAGCTGTGGAGAAAGTGTAGAGCACCTATTCAAGATCAACCGAGTACTGAATGGGAAGAATATTTTATTCAGGAAGGTATGTTTTTTAAAGGTATTTAGTTGTGTATACTGAGAGGACCAATGACAAATAATTTGCTAAATGAGAAACATAGTAGTGGTTTGGCTAGACATTTTGGAATTGATAATGCATTGAATTTTCTTAAGGAGAAATACTTTTGGCCACAGTTGTATAAAGATGTTTAGAAATTTGTAAAAAGTTATGGAGTTTGTCAAGCTACAAAAGGAGTAAGTTAGAATACTAGATTGTATAAACCAATTGTTGTTCCTGAGAAACCTTGGATTGACATCAGTATGGATTTTGTTCTTGGCTTACCAAAGATAGTGAGAGGTAATGATTCTATATTTGTTGTTGTGGATAGATTTTCTAAGATGGCACATTTTATACCATGTAGAAAGACATCAGATAGTAAATTTGTTGGATACTTTTGGAAGACTCTTTGGAGAAAGTTTGGCACTGAGTTGAAATATAGTTCTACATTTCACCCACAAATCGATGGACAAACAGAGGTTGTGAACAAAATTTTTGGTAATCTTTTGAGATGATTTGTTGGAGACACACCAGGGAATTGGGATTCTTTGTTAGCACAAGAAGAGTTTGCATACAATATTTTAGTGAATAGGAGTACTGGGAAACCACCTTTTGAGATTGTAAATAGCTTACAATTGAGAGGTATATTTGATTTGAGAGACATTGATGATGAAAGTAAGAGAATTGCTGAAGGAGTAAAATTTGCTGAGTATATGAAGACATTGCATGAAGATGTGAAATACAAGCTAGAAAAGAGTAATCAGAAATATAAAGATAGAGCTGATAAATCAAGGAGATATAAGACTTTTGATGTTGGAGATGAAGTAATGGTTCATTTGAAGAAAGGTCAATTTCCTGTTGTAACATATGGAAAGATTAAGATGAAGAAGTTTGGACCTTCCAAGATTTTGAAGAAATTTGATAGTGGAAATGCATATGAGATTGAGTTACCTGATGACATGGATATATCACCTATATTCAACATTTCTAATTTGTATGAGTATCATGAACCTGATGAAGAAATGACAATACTGATAGAGTATCCTAAGAAGAAGAATGAAGAAGTTGAGTAGATTTTGGAGCAAAGAGTTAGAAAAAGTACAAGAGGGAAACAATATATGGAATATCTGGTAAAGTGGAAGAATACACCAATTAAAGACAATTCATGGATTTCACAATATGAGTTGGACGCAGCTCAGCTCATACCTACTAAATGATTTAGAGAATCATTTCAAATAACCCCAGGTGTCTGACACAGGAGCATCTCGGGTCCTTGGCAATCCTGTGTCACCAAAAACATATTTGAGTTTGTTTGTGTTGCTTAGTTCCTTCTTTGACCGAGTTGGTTCGGTGTTGGTCTATTTCCTTTGGTTATTGAGTTTGGTCAGATCTCTCCTGGGTAGTCAATTATTTCACTAGCATTCGGTGATGCTTGTCTGGCGCTTGGTTGGCTTTTCTTACTGATGAGTTTCTTGGAGTTTCTATTGAGCCAAACTTGAGCATTTATTATGGGTCACAGATTTAATGCTGGTATCCATCATTGGGAAGTGTGTGGTCCCATATATGATTGTTCCTTCTATTGATTATAGATCTGAAGGTCGACTTAGTTTGGTAGACTCTTGTATAAATGTAGTTGTTTGGTTAGAGTTTAGGGAGTTAGTTTTAGTAGAAGATAGAAGATAGAATTTTGGAGATTCTCTGCAGATCCTCACATATTTGAGGACTTATGCATTTCATTGTAATATCTAGTTGTAACTGAAAAGGACTTATAGCCCAATATGTATGATTCAATTGAAGTTAATATATGAATGATCCTTGCATTTTCTCTCTCCCACTGTGTGGTTGTTGCTTCCATGTGTTGTTGAGCAATGTGGATATGGTTAGGGTGTGCCATTCCTTGGCCCTTGTCATCCTCCTTTGCATCATATACAATCAACCAAACTCTGAGATGATTCAAAAAAGTAAGGAAACAACCATCTTAAACTTGTTGTCCTTTATTCCTTCCCCAGTAGAGTCACCAATTTTGTTAGGGATTTTTCTTGTATCCCTCAATTCTAAAACATAAAATGACAACCAAACATGGGATAATCATCTAATTCACACAAATCTATTTCTTCATGCAAACTGAGGGGAAAGAAAATATAACATTGATAAGGCCTACAAACCTTCTACACTTTGAACTCCACACACTCAAGTAGGTGTAGCTAATTCAAATATAAATTTGCATTTATAATAAGCTCTCTTGACATAACTCAACAGTGCAAACAAAAATCATGGATAGTTCTCATAACCATAAAAAATGTGAGTCAACACTCAACCAATCTTACGTCAGATCCCTACTATATAAGTGTTCTAAGGACTAGGAAAATGGCATAAGTGACAAGGATAAAACCTTCTTCTCTTTGAGTTCTAGACTCAGGTAGGATAACCTAGGATTCATTTCTTTAAATAATCATTAAACTGCATTTGTATTCTGCAAATACAAATTATAAACATTACATGCTCTTTAACATAAAGTAAATATTCACTGATTTATAGATTTTGATGATGAAAGGTGCATGACAAGAAATGACCAGTGCTTATCAATTGGGCAACAGAGACAAATAAAAGTAAATTTTCAGAAATCTTCTAAATCTAAACACACAAAACCCAAATGAATTGCCTTACAAATCATTCTCTCACTTCTCTACCTAGACATCACATTCACATGCAATGCTAAACTCTCAAAAATTTTCCCAGAGATTTAATCTCCTTAAAAGAAACTAAGGAAATAAGTTCACAACCACCTTGTATCTACTACATCAAATTGCCTTACAAATTAATACACAAGAATTCAAAACAATGCATATAAAGACATCAACAATAAAAGATTAGGATTCCATTGTTATTCATTAGAAAACCTCTGGTTCAACACAATTAAAAAACCATGAAAACCAGAAAAACAAGGACTCAAAAGCCAAATTACTCCCTCTACAGTGATTATTTCACCATCCCTATAACAATGGGGAAGAAGAAAGATATAGGAGAAGAGAGCCATTTCAACCAACTGACAGCTGTCAATTCTCAAAAAAATATCTCCAACTTCTCTCCAATTTTTTGATCTTCAAATTTGATCTCCTTCAACCTCCTTCATCCTAAAATCATTTCTTCAACTAATTTGATTTTTCTTGTTTGAAAATGCTTCTCTCAAAATTTAAAATAAAATACTTTAATAGAATATAGAGAGACTATTGAAATCCTTTTAATTTACATTTTTCTCTTTAAATTTGCACCTTTTACCCTTTTTCCTGCACATTATGCCCAAAAATCCCCAAATTTTTAAATGTGTCACATGCTGATTGCATGCTCACACTAACTCTAGGTTCACCACCTTGACCTAGAGATTCAGAGACCACTTCATTCGCCAGATCTCTAAATTCATTTCCTAATCATGGTCACATCTAGAGATCACATGAATGCCTTATTCTCCAAATCTTGGAATGCATCTCTTAACCATGGTTACATTTGGAGAACCAATGAATCT
The DNA here is from genome assembly GCA_027943335.1 of Chamaecyparis obtusa. NCBI lineage: Eukaryota > Viridiplantae > Streptophyta > Pinopsida > Cupressales > Cupressaceae > Chamaecyparis > Chamaecyparis obtusa. The sequence goes on from BSBK01004460.1 coordinate 380,245, forward strand.
CTATGTCTCTTAATCTTTAGATGTCATTTCACTAACCCCTAGAATCATGCGATCATCCAACCATAGTTATCTCCTGATCTCTAGATGTTAGTGCCTTGACCGCATCCATTCAGAGATCACATGAATGATCTATCTCCTATTCTCATGATGTTACCTCTCTAACCACCAGGATCTAGCGATCATGCAACTAACCATCTGCTAAATTGCTAAATGTTTGGTCTTATTGCTAGTTTATCACACAACTATGTGAAAAGCCACCACATGTCTACCTTCATTACATGTCATCTGCCAGCATCCTACAAAAATTTGGGTTTTCTATCTACTAGCACACTTCCCAATGCAACTCCTAAGCACATGCACAGAGAGCCTCCTACTCTTTATTCACAATGCAATGTGAGCACTTTTCCTTATAAAATTTTGAAATTTCCTCATCTTGGAAAATGTGGGACTAAAATTCTCAGTATTGTTAAACATTTTCATTAAAATACTATGTGCATGCCCAGCGGGCACACACTCAAATTGGGCCCCACAAGCCAAGAGGCAACCGCATGCCTCTTTCACTTCAACTTACATCTTTACTTGGCTCCATTTCTTTTAAATATATTTGAGAACCAAATTAGGGTGAATGTGGGATAAACCCACATGCACACCCTCTATATTTTTTTTATTCTCCATCCTACACACGCTTCACTCTCTTCATTTCCCCCATTTGATACTTCTTATTTACTCCTCTATGTTCCTTTGACTGGAAGTGTATTCATGTGCACCATGTTTCCTTTGGTTTTTATTGCCCCCTAATGGCTTACACATATTTCACATTCCTTATTTTATTTCCCCTTTTCTTTGTTGGTGTGCATCCCCTAAACACTACATGCAGCCTTCTCCAAACATTCATGCACCCTCCAGCTAAATGTACACACACTTGTCTCATGTCTTGGATGCAGACACTACCAAGTGTATAAAACCCCTTCAAACTCCATGCACTCCCTTCACTTTTCATTTCACTTGGCATGCACCCCTCCTAACTGGTATGTTGCCCTCTTTTATGTGCTTGTGTGCATTTTTTATGGTGCACACACCATATGTAGCCCCCACATGCTCTGTAATTTATGTGCACCCATTTGTAAAAAATGGTGTGCATAACTTGGTGCATATGCACCTCTTATGCAAACAAAGGTGCAACCAACACTTTGTCATTTTCCTACAGGCCAAGTTTTGTGTGCTGCTCCATTTCTGCTTGGCATGCATATTGCAACCAGCACGCACCTCCCTTTGCTAAGTGTGTAGCATCCATTTCAAAATCTAGCCACTCATATATAAGGTGTGCACCATAGTTTATGCCAGCTTCTTCAAATGCCTTGTCAAGAATTGTCTCAATGACCTCATAAGATAGTTTCATCTTTGACTTGCATAGAAGTGTTATTAACATTTGTTTCACCTCTTCCCATTCTATAAAGCTAGTTCCATACATACATACAATATAAACATAAAGTCTATCTTATTATCTTCAGGTGCGTTAGGATGGAAAACATCAAGTGATCGAACAAAATCACTATAGTCAATAAGACTCTTCTGCTTCACATCAAATAATTTAAAAACTGATTAGCAAAGAGGTTTTCTTTCTGACCACTCTTAAAAAATGCAAGTTGAAACTCCTCCTTTCTTATGAGACCATCATCAACCATAGATATCCTAATGTTTTTTAAGAGCTCATACAAAGCTTCAACCTCGCTCACACCTAAAAAAATTTTTGACTACAAGGGCCATAGGATCCTCATAGCCTCTGGACTAATGAGTAAGATTTGAACTGTAGCAGCCCAATTAGTCAAAAGTAGCTTCAAGAAAATTTTACCTCTTTAATTTACCAAAAATGTAGCCTCATGATTAAAAAAAAACACCCTATTTCAAAATTTCAGTCACACGGTGCATTTCTTTACACCTCTATAAGACTACCCAATAACACCAACTGGTCTCTGAAAGTGGCCTTGAAAACTGAACACCAAGTCACATAGGAGCACATCATCAGATAATTACATTCAATTCCAACATGTGAGTACATGTGTCAAATAATATTGCACAAAAATATTTGAGCTAAAATTTATCACTGATCAAACATGGCCTTTCACAATATTGATTATGTCTGCACTACCAATCTGCACAAAACACCTTCAAACCTGACTTTGAAAACTTACCAACTAAAACCCTCATGATCTAAAGCCTTGGATACTGATTCACTCTCACATAATGAAAATGAATCCTTAATTAGCTTCCCTAGAAGACCAAATGGTTAAAAACAATTAAATGCCAAAGTCAGCACTTTAGAAACTTCTGGATTTAAAAGAGTGAAAAATATAGAAACTAGATTTGGAATTGGGTTAGGATGACTAAAGGATTGATCATGACCTAAAAATCACCAATGAGGGAAACTTCTAGGTCTAAAGTGCATAACAACTTTCATTTTCACTTTCCCTTGAGTTGGGTGCAAATTGGGAGACCCCAAAGTAAGTCATTTAAATTCTGGATTCTGCACATTCAGAGAAATTTAACAAATTGCAAATGGAATGGCTCTGCCAAACTGATCTAATGAACTCATGGGTGGCTAAAAATGGTCATGGAGACTCACTCACATGTCTAAAACATAGTGCCACAACCCCCATGCTATGAATATCAACTAATCATATAATACAATCTTTTGAAGTGGGCCACTTTGTGAAATTCTGGAAACACACAGAATGCAGATTTAGGGAAACACCTCCAAATTGCCACTTCCTAAACACATCAGAACTGAGATCTAGGAGCTCAAAACCACTACATTTTCCAAATTATAGGTGATAAACACATCACCCAAGTGGTTCTTCATGAAAATCAACATGCCCCTTTCTCTTATGCACTCAAATTTGACCTCTTACAATGATTTTTCAAAGGCACAAACTTATACTTAGGGAGATTTTTAGAATATGGACTCAAAATCTATCCAATATTTTTGAGCTCCAACACACTGAGAAAGAAAAATGTATTAAATATGGATGGAATTTATATTTAATGATTAGCTATGATGAGTTGGATGATAATGATGATAAAAAAAGTTAGTTACAAGAGATCTATGGTTATGAAAATTCAAGATGGAGATCTATGGCTAGATCTAAGTGGAAAAAATAAGTGAAACAAGTTACAAGAAAAGTTCAAGTCCCTAGGTGAAAAGGAAATGTGTTTCCAATATCTAGGTCTGATGAATAATGAATTGAATGGTCAAGATTGATTAAAGGAAAATGTAATAGAGGAGATTAAGAGGTAAAAAATTTATATATATAGGATGATCTTGTATGGAAAATGGGTTGAAAAACTAAATAGTTGAAGGGTTACCAACTATTACAAAGGTGAAGAAACAATGAGATTCTGAGTGAGAAAATAGTGATTTGATGAAGTGTTGTTGTCAGTGGAAGATGAATAATTGAAGTAAAGATTGATTCTTATAGGTCATTTTTTATTATTGTTTCTTACTTGCATTTGTAACAGTCAAAATCTCTTAACAAAGTGGACTTAACAGAGTTATTGTAAATCTTTGAGAAAGGTGACATCCCAAAAAGAGTGTTTAAATCCTCTTAACAATGCCACTCCTAACATGGTCAATATCCTTATAGATATGAGGCTAATCCCTTAACTGAATCACACCTAACAGTGTGTTTTATAATAGGATAAAAAAATGTAAGAGTGGGAGCAGGAGCAAGAGAGAGAGTGGGAGAAATTTTGAATGGGGGGTGGGTGGGTAAAATGGAAACAATGTTGGTGCACCTGTTGGTGTTGTAGGATTGAGTGCCGGTGATTCACAGGAGTTAGTAGGTCAGGAGGAGGATAATGGGTCATTAAGACCTATGGATGATAATGGGTTTTTGAGGTGTAGGGTCCCATGAGGTAATACTATTTCCCCATACTCAGGGGGAGGAGCTCGAAATATTTTCCATGAGCACAAAAAGGGCAAGTCAAATCCACCTAAGTGTCCTTGGATTTCTCTCTTTGGTAAAAAAACCTTCAGGAAAGTCCTCTTTTCCTAAAGAAAACAACATTTTAGATCCAGGCAAGGGATAATTTTCTATTTTCATCCCAAACTAGGTAATCGATCATTCGGTGGCTCTGATGGATCTTATGTTGGTGGGGAAATTTTCTAGGTTGAGATTGAATATAGACAATGTTCAAAGGTTCACCCATACAAGATTGTTCCTTAAGGGACAAGTTGATATAGCTACTACACCTAACGGATTCTTTTTCTTTTCATTCATCAATAGTGAGGATATGACCAAAGCTTTGTGTGGTGAACTTTGGGTTAAGCGGAAGTCATCTTTAGCTCTAAGAAAATGGGAACCCAATATGGATTTTAGTGAGTGATTTTTGGACTCAGCTCATGTTTTGGTTAGATTTCCTAGTCTACCATTGGAATACTAGAACAAATGTATTTTTAAAGGTATAGCCAATGTTTTTGGTGAGCTTCTATCCTTGAATCTTGCCATGACATGTTGGCATTAAGCAGAATTGCCACTAGTGACAACACTTATTTGCGTTCTCAGTGCAAACTGAGCAGACAGTGCAAACCGAGCAGACAGTGCAAACCGAGCAGATAGTGCAAACCGAGCAAGTTAGTACAAACTGAACAGGACAGTGTAAACCAAGTAACATCATGTCTATCGAGTCACCTATATTTACCGAGTTCAAAATCTATCGAGTGATCAGTATGAACCATGCCTTCACTTCTACCGAGTGCATGACGATGCCGAGTAATGCAGTGGATGCTGAGTATCAGAAAGTCACCGAGTCAGTTTGCAGGAACCGTGTAACCATACTTGGGCCGACTTAGTAGCACTTATGTTTATTTGTCAAGCCGACTTTGTAATTGTAATTGTAATTAATTGTTTAAGACTTGTATATAAACAATGTTGTAAAAAATGTCAAGATATATGAAAGTAGTATATATGTGAAAAAGAAAGAAAGGCAGAGATAAGTGAATTTCAGAAGGCGTCAGCAGTATAAGGAACAGCAAAGACAAATTCATCACAGAAGGTGATCAGTACATCAGCGAATCTCAATCAGCAATCCAGTTGCAAAGCCAGAGATCTACTGTTTCATTCTAACAGGTGAATCAGTACTAAATCCTTTAACCAGGTAGACTTAACAGTCTTTTGTAAAATCTCTTTACCGAGTGCATACTTCATTTTATGTTTGTAAATCCTTTAACAGGGTGGATTTAGCAATCCTTATTGCTCCTAACAGGGCAGATCATCAGAAGTGATCAAACTGTAAGCCTTAACCGGCCAACTTTATTCTGCAGTATTAAAGCTTTGTGGGTTTCATCGCCACCCCAGTTTTACTTTCTTTTGGAAGGTTTCTGGGTAACCAAATCTATGTGTCACTATTGTGAATGCTTTTAAGTTTCATGCTTTCTATATGCAAAAGGTTAAAGTGAATTACATGTTATTACATCTGTAATTGTGAGAAAATTTGGAGTTACTGATTCACCCCTCCCCTCTCAGTAACTCAGTTAATTCCTAAATATTTCCAACAATTGGTATCAGAGCAGCATTAGTTGTCAAGATAAAGCTTAACTAGCTTGAGCAAAGATCCAGGACAATGGAGGTATTCAAACTGAACAAGGTGATTGAAAATGAAAAGCTAGATCTGGAAATGGCCATAGCTAAACTCAAAGAAGCAAAAGAACATCTTTCCCAATCCCTAAGAAGAAGGAAGGAACTTGCAAATCAGATGAATGATCAGAATTACATTGAAGAAAAGATTGAAGATCTTTTTCCCTCAAATAACTCAGATGAAGCAAACAATGCTGTCAAAGAACTCCTAGAAAAGAATGGGTCTCTGCAGGAAGAAGTGAGAAAATTGAAAAGAGAACAAGAACTACACTCTACAAGATTCTGTGAGATCTTGGAACAAAGAAACAAGTTGAAAGATGAATTAGATGGAAGAAACATTGAAGTCCAAAATAAAACCCTTCAGCTAGAAAACCTAATTGATCAGATCTCTCATACAAATGAGGAAATTCTGAATCTAAGATCAGAAATAGAAAGCACAAGAGAAGAACTAAGATCTGAAAAGGAAATCAATCTAAGATTGGTGGATGACCTAAACGCTGAAAAACAAATCAATGAAGGAATGCTGAAAAGTCAAGAAGACCTGAATCAGCTGTATGAGCGAAATCTTCATAGGCAAAAAGGAAAATCAGGACTTGGATACAAAGGAGAAGGTGAATCTTCTAAGCAAGGTACTCAAAGAAATCAAAAACCTACTTGTAATCATTGTGGTAAAATAGGACATACTTCAAATAAATGTTGGAATAATGAAAAAGCAGAATTCAATGGAAAATGTTACAACTGCAATCAACCTGGTCACAAAGCAAATGAATGTAGGGAAAAACCTAGATTCAGAGGTAATTGTCACAAGTTCAACAAACAAGGTCACAAGGCATCCGAGTGCAGATCCAAGACATTTAATCCAGCAGAACAAATTATGAAAGCAATGTTTGGATGGGACTACAACACCTGGTGTAGATGTCATTACTGTGGAGAATATGGACACATTGGCATGAATTGCATAAAACATCATCTAAGGAAAAGAGATACTACCGTAAGATGCTTCAAATGTACTAAACTCGGTCACATAGCCAAAAACTGCATGAATGTTAGTGAAGTTGAAGATGGAAAGAAGAATGAAGCAACTATGGTCAGGAAATAGGTGAGACAAAAATGGATTCCTAAAGCTACCGAGCAATCCAGTCCAAGTAATGGAATGGATGGCTCTACCGACTCAAACTAAATTTCCAAGAAAGCACTGGAACTGTATTCTCATAGACCAATCTCAAGCAGTTCCAGAACTGAATTAAAAGAAAGATCTAAATCAGCATGCAAGATGCAAGGTCAGTATCAGTCTTCACCGAGAAAGGTCGGTATCAGTCTTCACCGAGCAAGGTCGGTACCCGTCTTTACCGAGCAAGGTCGGAGCATTATGAATTCCTGAGTTCACCGAGTTGCGAAGTCTTTACCGAGCAATTAATTCTTAGTGGGTGACAGTCTGTCAAAATTCATATCCTAATTTGAAATGAGCATTAATGACAGAGTTGTAAACAAAAAGCAAGTAATCAAACTCATTCTTCACCGCGAACCTTTAGCACTTTGAGAGCAGAAAATTTCAAGAGCAACCCAGCGATTCAATACTTTTGCGAAAGGAATTTTCTGTGAGCTACCATGGCATCATCAAATCAATCAAATCATCCTCTTCATCAATCAAATCTTGCTTTGTTATCATATTCAGTTCTCTCCAACAGATGGTACAAGTGTTTTTTCATGTACACTTCTCCCCCATTGACATCAATGATATAAATTTCATCACTATGTCAACAAAAACTCAATGTCAAAAGATACTATTTAGAAAATACATTCACAAGATTCCTCATGACTCAGTTCAAATACACATACTCCCCCATAGAGGAAGTACCAACATCCAATCCAGAAGAAAGATAGGGCTCATATACCACTGGATGGATGCAACCAACTGTATCATTACTCAAAAGTAGGCTAGGGCATAACCCCAAGCATACATCTTAGATACTCAAATGTATCCTTAGGAAAAGGCTTAGTAAATATGTCTGCTATCTGTTCCTTTGTGCTTATGTACTCTAGTCTGACTTCTTTCTCAGCAACTTTCTCTCTTACAACATGATATTTGATCTTTATATGCTTTGTCTTAGAATGTAATACAGGATTCTTAGACATACTAATTGTGATGGTGTTGTGACAATGTATGACAATAGGCTCAACAAACTTAATTCCAATATCCTTCAGCATTTACTTCATCCAAATTATTTGGTTATAATTATTTTCTGCTGCTACATACTATGCTTCTATTGTGCTCTATGAAATACAATTCTACTTCTTGCTTAGCCAAGAAACTAATCTTCCTCCAAGAAAAAAGGCTCCACCACTGGTGCTTTTCTTGTCATCAACACTACCTCCCCAATCAGTATCTAAATATGCAAATAGGGTAAAATCATCATATTTTTCATACCACAATCCATAATCCATTGTTCCTCTTAAATATCTCAGTATCCTCTTTACTACTACATAATGTGACTCTCTAGGTTCAGCTTGAAATCTTGCTACCATTCCAACTAAATGTTGTATATCAGGTCTAGTGTGTGTTAAGTACTACAATCCTCCAATCATGGATCTGTAATTCTTCTGCTCAACTACCGATGTTTCATCTTTGCTACATAGTTTGTGTCCTATAACCATAGGTGTTCCAACTGGTTTACAGTTCTCCATTCCAAATCTTTTCAGTAAATCATTCAAGTACTTTGTCTAACATATAAAGATACCATCATTATTCTATGTTGTCTGTAATCCCAAAAAGTATTTCATCTCACCAATCATACTCATTTAAAATTCAGTCTTCATTTCATCAGCAAATTTGTCACTAAGCTTCATCTTCTCCTCCAAAGATAATGTCATCAACAAAAATAACTATAACCAACAAACCATTTTCAATTTTTTTGTGTACAGATTGCTATTAGTTGTTCCTTTAGTAAATCCCAATTTCAACAAATACTTATCCAATCTAGCATACCAAGTTCTAGGTGCTTGCTTTAGTCCATATAATGCTTTCTTCAGTTTGCATACCATATCTCCTTCTTGAGTCAAAGGAAAACCTTCAGGCTGTTCAATGTAGACTTCTTCTTCCAATTCACCATTTAGAAATCTGGACTTTGCATCCATCTGATACACTTTAAATTTCTTGAAAGATGCATAAGCCAAAAACATTCTTACTGCTTCAAGTATTGCTACTGGTGTAAAAGTTTCTTCATAGTCAATTCCTTCTTGCTGCGAGTATCCCTTACATACCAATCTTTCTTTGTTTCTTACCACTTCTCCTTGTTCATTCATCTTGTTTCTGAATACCCATTTAGTTCCCATCACATTCTTGTCTTTAGGTCTAGGGACCAATTCCCATGTCTTGTTCTTTTCAATCTGATCTAGTTCTTCTTTCATAGCATTAATCCAATGTTCATCTTCACAAGCTTCACTAGTAGATTTAGGATCAATTTGAGAAATCAAACATAAATGTACCTTATTATGAGTCAGAACTCCTCTATCCAAACTTCCAATAACTTGTTCAATAGGATGATGTCTTGATAGATACATGTTTGGTGTCATAGTCACAGATCTTGTTTCAACTGTAGATTCTTCTCTAGATTCCTCTCTGGTTTCTTCTGCAAGATTCTCATTCAATAATTCACTGCTAGTCTCATAGAATAATTCAGTAGATTCAGTGTTAGGCTGAGGATGAGCTTCTTCATCAGATTCATAATCAAGCATTCTTTCCTAAATTTTGAACTTCTCATCAACTTTAACATTTGTGCTCTCAACAATAGTTTTAGTTCTCTTATTGTAACATCTATATTCTTTTCTTTTCAAATAATATTCAAGAAAAATTCCTTCATCACTTCTCGGATCAAATTTTCCAATATCATCATCTCTCTTTATATAACATTTGCTTCCAAAAATTCTAAAATACTTAACTGAGGGTGCATGTTCAAACCATAATTCATATTGTGTCTTGTCTATGTCTGCTCTGATTTGTACTCTGCTCATTGTATATACTATTGTATTCACTGCTTCTCTCCAAAATGTCTTCGCCAAATCATTCTCAAATAACATAGCTCTTGCTGCTTTAGTCACTGACCTATTTCTTCTTTTTTCAATACCATTTTGTTTAGCTGTTCTAGGGGTTGAAAACTATCTCCTAATACCATTCACTTCATAAAAAGTGTTAAACTCTCTAGAAGTAAATTCACCACCTCTATCAAATCTCAAACATTTAATCTTAATTTTAAATTCATTCTCAACTTTATTCTTAATGATCTTAAACTTATCAAATGCTTCATATTTTTCTTTTAGAAATGCAATCCACATCATTCTTGTAAAATCATCAACAAGAATCATAAAATACCTTTCTCCATAAAATCCTCTAGTCCTAGTAGGACCGCTCAAGTCTATATGAACAATCTCCAACTTCTTTGCTGATGTAAACTTCTTACTAGGAAATGAACTTCTCTTCTGCTTAGCCATCACACATTCTTTGCAAATCATGTTATTAGGCTTCATAATTTTAGGCAAATCCCTTACTGCGAGTGTAGTACTTACTTTAACAATGTTATCAAAGTTTATATGACAAAACCTTCTATGCCATAACCAACTGTCATCAATCTTAGTAATCAAACATGTCATCATAGTAGGATTCAACTAAAATATATTACCTCTGGTTCTAGATCTAGTTCCAATCAGATTTCCATCTTTATCCTTTATCACACAAGTTTTCTCAGTAAACCAAACTTGATATCCCTTATCAACTAATTGTCCAACACTCAAAATATTATATTTCAATCCATCAAAAAAGTAAACATCATCAGTAGTAGTCTTTCCATCAAGAGTAATAGATCCTATACCTTTAATCAAACAAAGTGCATTGTTACCAACTCTAAAAACTCCTCCATCATAATTGTTAAACTTTATGAACTTTTTCATATCTCTAGTCATATGATGTGAACAACCACTGTCTATAATCCAATCAGGTTTCTTTTCAACTTGGGAAACTAAGGCTTTTTCTTTCTTAACATCAGATTCAGGATTCTCTTCTTTAATTGCTATAAATCCTATTTCATCATTATTCTCAGTATCACTTTCACTCAAAGTTCTTTCAATACTAGCTTCAAGATCTTCATCATTAGCATAATAACATTCTTTAGATCTTCTAGGCTTGAAATTATTTCTGTACTTCTTAACTCTCTTAGGACATTTAGATGCAAAATGACCATATTCTTGACAAGTCCAACATTTCAAATTTTTCTTACCATTTGGTTCTCTTTTCACAAGCAAGACAATACCTTCTTCAATCTTCTTATCTTCTTCATTTCTAGATTTTCTGTTGGCATAATCTACACTCACACTGGTACTTCTTGACAAAGTAGGATGAACACTAAGAGCACTAAATGTTGTCTCCATTCTAGGTAAGTCTCATGATACCCTCAGGTTCATTTCTACTTCTTCCAATATTCCAAGAAGAGTCTCTCTTGTAAAGTTTGTAGTACAAGGTATAACTTGTTCAATCATCTATGTTGTCTGCTTAAATACATGAGTCAATGTCCTTAGAGTTTTCCATATCACTTCATTCTCTGTCTTTGATCCTCCACAAGATTTTATCCCTGCAACAATTTTTGACATTCTACCAATATAGCTTCTAACAGATTCATCTTCCATCATTCTAATATCCTCAAATGCACATATCCAATTATGTAATCTAGCTTTCTTTGCATGTTCATACCTTCAAAAGTAGATTGTAAAGCTTTCCAAATTTCATGAGATTTTTTAAAACATTTTATCTTACTGTATTCATTCTCTAGAAGTGCTATCAAAAGTGCTTCTCTTGCAAGTATGTTACACGTGAATAGATCTACCTCATCTTTTGAACTTGATTCAAGATTATCTTCTTCAATGATAGTCGTATCATTCTTTGGAATCAACCAATAACCTGGTCCTAAACACAGTAGATGTGTCTTCATCTTTTCTTTCTAGCTGTCAAAATTTACTCCATCAAACTTAGGGCTTTCTTTCCTGAAATTTTCCATGGATCTCCTTAAGATGTTAAACTTTCCTTTCAAGGACCTGCAGCTCTGATACCAATTGTTAGAAAGTAAAGTCCACCAAGATAACTAAGAGGGGGGGGTGAATCATTTATCAGATAATTATAACTTTTATCAACTTCAATAGCATTTAACCATGTAAGCAATATAATTACCAACCATAGAAAGATATTCATACACAATGACACAATAACACAAGATATGTTGACTAGGGAACCTCTTGATCAAAGAGTAAACCCCGGTGGGAATGATGCCCACAAAAGATACACTAATATGAATATTCCTTGTGAAAGGATGGAATCTATTAGCAGCCTTATGAAATACATTTAGTACATATAAATCCCTGTTAGAAGATTTTGAATCCCTGTTAAAAGATTCTAACCCTGTTAGGAGTTATGGAAGACAGAAGGACCCATTTCCCAAACAGCTTCAGGGTAAGATCACTGAACTCACTATCCAAATAATCTTTTCATTATTCAATAGAATAATATGTTACCTCTTCTCAGACTATGCCAAACCACATTCACTGCTACATTATATCTCACTTTCAGATCTTTGTACTTCACAGGTCTTCCTTCACAATTTCACTCTCATACTTAGCTCTTTAGTTCACTTCATGCATACCACATCAAACATCAACATTAAAATAAGGAAAACATTCCTTCCTTTATACCACACTCAAATAATTACAAATGAGTCAGTACACAATTACAAAATAAAATTTTCCACACGCTACATCAAAATTACACAAAACTGTCAGCTTCCAGATATAATAACTCTTCACTCATGCAACCTCAAAGTTTGCACTATGAACTACATCACTAACAATGTGTCTCCAACTTTCCTTTAACTACACAAAACTAGATTCCATCTTGATTAGGAGATATCATCCAAATTCCAAAAACCTCTACTCAAGAACACTTCCTGAATACTGCTTCCACCAAAATGCTCATAACTTTCATGAATAAAATAATTACTATCTGCACTCTTAACCATAGACATATAACATATCAAAGAGTATACCCTCAACATCACATATGTCTAATTGCAATATCCCATGTGTGCTAATAAAAACACTATCTGCTTCTCTGTAAGTCTCCAAAGATCACTGTGTTGACATCAATGACAATCATAGTCATGAATGCAACAACAACTGCTACAAAATGAGTGCCAAGCATTCAGCATTCATTCCTAATAGTTAGAATGGTCATGATACTGAGAAGTGTGATTCTTTAAAACATAAGGTTCAAGACTTAATTGATTCGAATGCTTTGTCTGTTGATAATATCGATGGTAGTGGGAACAAATCTATCTTTCCTCCTAATCAAAATCTTTAGATCTATATGAATCCTTTACCTATGCATGATACTAATACCATTTCTCAGCCATCTCCTATGGAAATTGTGTATGATTCAAAGATGAATGATCTCAATCATGTTGTTAGTAAAGTGGAGCATGTTGGTCAAACTATATCTCCACCTCAACCTCAACCTCAACCTCAACCTCAAATTCAACCTCAAGTTCAATCTCAACCTTGACTAAAACCTAAGCCTAAATTGAAAACTCAACCTAAAACTTGACAACAACCTAAGAATAAAAGACCTCAGGAAATTTTGATTACGTTTGATGACTCTGAGACTATTAAAGCTTCTGATGGTCCCCTTTACATTTCTGCTAGGATTTCTAAAAAACCTACTCATGGTTGTCTTGTTGATCCTACATCCTTAGTCAATGTAATTGTTGCCCAGAATTTCCTTGTCTTTCATTTTTGGCCATAGCCCTGTTTTACCAAGTGAAACACTCAAAGTGTCAAAAACCCAGTGTGTTTTTGACCTCCTCTCTGCAGTCTTGGGATGTTTTCTACTTTTTGTCTGAAAACACAGTGTGTTTTCAACCTCTCAGCTCTGAAAGTTTGGTGTGTTTTCAGCCTTTTCTTGAAAACCCTCTGTGTTTTTGACACCCTCTGTGTTTTGACCCTAAGCGCGCAACTCTAATGGGCAGGTCCCAGTGCCTAAAACCATTCCAGTGTAGCTAAAGATCTAACGGATGTCGCATGATTGCATGGGATCTCCCGATCCCATAAGAACATGCAACAGTCATTGATGTGGTATCTCCGATCGGTGGTTAATCAGTGTTTCACAGTTTGGTGGATGGTACCATTAGTGGTTTGGTACCTTGCATCATGTGGTTAGTCGCATGATCGCATGGGCTCTTTCGAGCCCATGCGACCATGCACCAAACTATTAGCATTTTCAATGGGGGTGGCTCACGGTTCGATTGGTAGTTCATGGGGCCCAGGATATCTATATTGGCACAAGTACGAGGAGATCCAATGGTGGTCGTATGATCTCATGGGATAGTTCGATCCCATGCGATCATGCAACAACCATTAGATAGGAATCTTGCAGATGCGGTGGGTCCTATGCTGAGGTTTTCACTGAGGTGGCGGTCAGACCGAATGGGGGAGTGACATGTGGCTACACGATTGCATGGTTGGAGGTGGGCCCAGTTCTATGTGCAGTCGGTGGAGGTTCTTACGGGCCCGGTAACATAGGCCCCGTAGATTCAAAATTTACGGTGGTTGCATGTTCACATGGGATCTCCCAATCCCATGCAATCATGCAACCACCGTCAGATCCTCTACAATTTTTCGGTGGGGTTTTTGTGGGTCTAGTCAAGGTGGTCAGCCCCGGTTCGGCCGTGTGGCAAGGCATGATGCGTGGTGGATCTTGTGGGCCTGAGCATTTTTTAGGAGCGGTGGCATTTTCAAAGAGATGTTGCATAATCACATGAAGGCCTTTTGGCCCATGCAATCATGCGACAACTAATTTTTCTAAGGCCGTGTGGTCGGCTCCTATTGTGACATGTGGTGAGTTTTGGCAAGTCTGATATCTGGCGGGTCCCGAGCAATGCTTTTGTGGTAGAGGCAAGTTTTAAAAGAGCTTGTCACATGATCGCATGGGCCTTCCTAGCTGCATGCAATCATGCGATGAGTGACTTTTTCAAGGCAGCGCAACCTATTTTTGGTGGGTTTTCTTCTGAGGACATTTTTGCAACTGTAGGTAGTTGAAAATTGATGATTTTTGGAGGCGGTTGCAGTTAAGAATTTGCTGAGATCTTTTAGGTAGTTGTTTCTCGATCTTTTCCAATATCTTATCAAATTTGAGCATTCATGGCAGTGGGCTTGCAGGGGGGTAGATGGATCAAAGTTGTTGATCTGTAGGCATGGGCATGCAAAGAAAAGATATTTGATCAGCTATGATTTTGCAGACAGGCATTTATGATCAGCGGTGACCATTTTTAGGGCCAGATTATTATATTGTAGGTTTATGTAGCCCTAAAATTTTTTGTTTCCTACCTGCATGCAGGGTTGTATATATTGTTTTTTGGAGCCAGTAGTGCTCAGAATGAACATTTTGTAAAAAAGAGAAGCTCTTTTCTTAAAAAAACCATCTATAGCATTTCTTCCTGCTCTCTAGTTTTCCCACATTTTGTAAGTTCTCATTGATAATGCAGATTTTGCAAAGTATTTTATGACATGTTTTTCCTGTCCTTATGCTTTCCTGTTGGCTTATCTCTTATTGGATTGAGTTTTTGAATGCTTTTAGTGGTATTTTAGGTTCCCTGATTCCTCTTACTTTCTATAGCTATGTGTGTTATTGTTTTTGATCTGATTTAAATGTTTTGTGGGTATATTTCAGCCCCTAACAGTCTTGTCTCAATCTTGTACCAAGCTATAGGAGTGAATGTCTGTTTGCAGGTCATGGATTGATGTCTAATCCTGAGAGCTTTGTTGTTGTCAAAGAATCTTTCTCTTTCCCTGAACAACCTCTTTTGTTTGTAGACCCCTCCATGAAACACTTATGCAAGCCTATTCAGTAAGTTGTAATCTCCTAGACCTATTTCTATCACTGGTTTCATCCCTCTATACTGACATCCAAACCCTAGTTCGGTGCATCACCTGGTAGGATAGATTTTCTTTTTGTCATTTCCCTTCCATGCATTCCTTCTATCCCTTTCCCTCAAAAATTTACTTTCCTATTAAGAGCAAAGCAAGGTGATTATCCAAGAGGAACCAGCCTAGAATCTAGAGGTCTCATCTTGGTTAGCAAAAGGTCCCACAACCTTGAGATGATTCCCTTGTTATATTGAGTTATCAAGACTATGAGAGCTTGAACTAAGGGTGCAAATTCAATGTATAACATTTCTAGCATGCCCAGTGGGACAACAAAGAAGTTCATTTGTTGAAATTATGTCATCTCTGATATACAAATTGCATAATATAGACCTTTAGAGGTTGTTCTATCAAGTATATCTAGCAACTCCACTGGTTCCAAAGATTCAGGCCAACCTTGTTTAAGGTTTATGAGAAAGATTGAAACTAGAAGCTCAAAGCCTGCTAAATTTTTAGAGTTACCCTTGAAAAGAAGCTACAAAGGCAAGTCAACTCAGAGAGAATCTCCTACAAGAAGAGTCCAATCTACACCTCCTGATACTTCAAAGAGGAGACCTCTCCTCTTTCATTTTAGAAGAAGAGGTAGATCTCTGACCAGAGATCTAGAAGAGGAAGGAAATTCAAGTCTAGCAAATACAGCTCATACAATTGTTAATCTTTAGGTTACACCTCCTATAATGGCTAGAAATTTTGCCTTTGCACCTTTCAATTAGGGGAGCCCCTTAAATTTTGTAGTGCATCATGATGTGCCCTTGGTGGCATTAAAGAGTATACCTAATTTCACAGGGGAGGGACAGATGACAGCCTTTGAGCACATAAGAGATGTGACCACCATCTGCAGCATACACAACATTACCCAAGAAGATGTGGCCACCAAATTATTAGCAGCATCTCTGAAAGGTAAGGCTCTAGAATGGTTTAGAACTTTAATTTTTGGTTCTATTACTTCATGAGATGAATTAGGGGATGCATTAAGAAAACATTTTGAGGATAAATCAGATAATTTGTCTTTGGTTGAGCAATTAACAACTATAAAGAGAGACCCTCCAGAGCAAATGATAGACTATAATAGTAGATTCCTTAAAACATGGAATAGAATCCCAATCTCTGTAAGGCCATCAGCTGACCATGCCTTCCTATACTACTTGCAAAGTCTAAATAGTCAAATTTCTATCTTGATCCAGTCTATGGGTGGTACCACTTTACCCCAAGCCTTTGACACTGTTGTCAAGGCTGAAAATTGTTTGATCCAAGCAGGCATGATATAGAGAAGACCTCCTATGCCTATCTTCCCCACTCTTCAGCCCATTGCACCTACATAGGTACCCCCATTTACCCCTATTCCCATAATAATAGCACCTCAAGCTAGTACCAGTGGTCAGGAACATGCTGCAGCAAATTTCTCCCAAGAGTTGCAAGAGGTGAAGAGTATTCAGAAAACTAGTATGCAAGAAATGAAAAACTTGCTGCAGACTCTAACCAAAGAGGTCACAAACTTGAAGAAACAAAACCAAGGCATCAGGCCACCGTTCCAATCACAAGGCCAAAGTCCTAATCAGCAATACCATAATCAAGGATAGCCTCATCAACAAAAAAGGTCACCATATCAAGGAGGCTATCAAGGGCAAAGACAAAGCTTTAACCAAAGGCCATTCCAACCATATAACCCTACACCTCTTAATTCTGTAAATCCAGTCAGGGATATGGTTTCTAGTCAAAACAATATGGCCATGGATAATGAATGGTGTTTCCCTTGCAATCAGCCCCACAATCAAGCTACGTGTTCTAATGGATGGATGAACCAAGCACTAATGGTTCAAAATGCTTCACAAGCTCAAACAAAGGCTCCTTCTAGTAGGACAGCCTCTCAGCAAGAAACACAAGAGAATGAGACTGCTCTTCTCAATTGGGAGCAACCAGATTTCAGTGGAGTCAATGATGAAGCTACTTTTGTTGCCTACACAAGAGCAAAGAGAAGAGCGCAAGACATGGAGAGAGAAGATTTGGGTACTAAGGCCACTACATCTATAGAGCCATTGTAGCAAGCTACCCCTATCACATCCAAGGAGGCCCCTGTCATCACAAGCAAAGAAGGCCAAGTTCTGAGAGAGGCAAAACCCATCATGACAAAAGCACAACAAAGAGTACACACTATGGCACCTTATAAAATTGTAGACAACATGAAGAAGGTGAATTTCACCATGTCTATGTGGGACTCTTTGTCTATTCCAGGACAACCTAAAATTTTGGAGAAGGCCATGAGATAGATAGAAAATCTTCAACATATAAAAGAAACTGTAAAAACAATGTTGGTCAACACTGATCAAGAAAGGGGGACTCCAACTAGCAACTTCAAGGCCAATACCATGCAAGGTAGGAATTTAAAGCCACCTCCTTTTTACGTATCTTTAATTATTGGGAAATCTTTAGTGCATAATTGTATGGTAGATAGTGGAGCTACTAGCACTGTAATGCCCAAGAAAGTGGTTGATCAATTAGGACTTGAATATGAGCCCTTCCAAAAGAAGGTTACACAACTTGATGGATCCTCAGTCAGTACTATAGGTGTGGTCAAAGATACCAGTTTAATTCTCCATGCTAGTCCTAATTTTTCCATTCTCCTTGATATATATATCATAGATCTTCCTACATTGTTTGCCATATGTCTGTCAAGAGAATTCACAGCCAAGATAGGAGGTTATCTTTCTTCTGCTGGTCTCACATGCTCTTTTATACAAGGTATGGTACCAAGTTCACCATTAAATCAGAAGCCTTAGCAATACATCATATAGAGCCATATGTTTCCAATTCCATCAATACTAATTGTCCTATATTTGATGACAATGATTTCCCAACCATCAGTGAAGCAAACACCAAAATAGAGGGTATCCCCGATATTCTCCTAGATGAAAGAACCTCAGAGATCCAAGAGAATCTTGTCTGGGATTTTGGTTTGGGGAGTTATCTTATCCAAGAAAGTGGAGCCATAGAACCAAGCCTTCTCAAAGAATACACTGGTTCGGATGATCAGGATAGTCAGGTCTGGGAACTTTTCTTTGATGGAGCTAGAAGTAGACATAGTTCTAGTGGAGGTGCTATGCTGGTATCCCCAAAAGGAGAAAGGTATTACACCACCTTTAGATTCAGTTTTTCCTGCACCTGCAACACTACAGAGTATGAAAGTCTGGTAAATGGACTAGAATGGGCAAGAAAAAAGAGGGCTTAAAGTGTTAAAGGTATATGGTGACAATGAACTTGTTGTCAGCCAGGTAAGAGGGATGAGTGCAACTAAAAATAATGTCATGAAAGCATACAAACATAGAGTTTGGGATGCAATTGAATATTTTCATGCTTTCAATATCGTTGTTATCCCTAGAAAATTAAATCAAAATGTTGATAGGTTAGCTGCTATTGGATCTCAGTTTGACATTCCCAAGAGCATTTCAAAAGAGGCAGATCAGCAACACATCAAGATTATTATCAGACCTTCAATTTCAAATAATAATATTAATTGGCAAGTGTTTGACAATGATGACCAAATTCTGCAGTTCTTGTTTGAAGAGGACGTCTTTTCAAGGAACAATCAAAAGAGGTTATCACAGAACTATGGTGATCAAGTGATACAACATAAATCTAATAAGATGCCTAAAGGTCTGGTCACCTTAGAGACTATCTTCAACAAAGATGATGAAGTCAAGAAAAATAAAGATGGCCTACTAGTCCAACAGGAACATTGTGCTGAATTAGAGTTGGAACCAGGTAAGAGCCTACAATTTGGAAAAGTAAACACTAATTCAGAAAAGAAAGCTTACACTAAACTATTCAAAGAATTCAATGATGTTTTTGCATGGGGATATGAAGACCTCAAGTGTTTTGATCCTACCCTCACTCAGTGCACTATTGAATTGGAGCTTAATGTTAAACTAGTAAGGCAAAAGCAAAGGCCTGTTAATCCCAAGTTTGAACCACTTATGCATAAGGAGGTACTCAAACTAATAGAAAGTGGCATCATCTATCCCATCAAACATACTAGTTGGGTTTCCAACCTTGTTCCTGTCAGGAAAAAGAATGGAGAGCTAAGGTTATGTGTTGATTTCAGAGATTTGAACAGAGCCTCATTAAAAGACCGCCATCCACTACCCTCTATGGAACAAATTCTGCAATGTGTCTCTAGATCTGAGAGATTCTCATTGTTGGATGGCTATTCAGGATACAATCAAATCTTAGTGAAAGAGGAGGATCAATATAAGATTGTATTTACAACCAAGTGGGGAACCATGGCATATCAGAATATGCCCTTTGGTTTGTCGAATGTAGGTGTCACATTTCAAAAGGCAATGGATATGGCCTTTAAGGGCCTCATGTATAGGTTTGTGCTAGTCTACCTGGATGACATAACCATCTACTCAAAGCATATGGTAGACCACATCAGACATTTGAGGTAGATTTTTTAAAGATGCAGAGAGTTTGGGATATCCCTTAATCCCAAGAAATGTGTGTTTGCAGTTCATGAAGGAAAACTATTGGGATATGTAGTATCTAAAGAAGGAATTGCAGTGGATCCTAAGAGAATTGCAGCCATCTTAGAACTACCATTACCGCATCACAAGAAAAGTCTCCAATTTTTCATAGGAAAGATCAACTTTGTTAGGAGATTCTTGTCTAACATTGCAGAGTTACTCAAGCCTTTGACAGCCATGTTGAAGAACAGTTCAGCCTTTAGTTGGACCAAGGAAGGGAAATTTAACTTCCAAGCTATTAAAGAAGCCTTAATAGAAGCTCCTGCTTTCCTAAACCCAAATTTCAGTAAAGATTTTATCCTTTATGATTATGGGGGTCATGATGCTATATCTGCAATGTTGACTCAAGAAAATGCTGAAGGATTGGAGCAGCCTATTGCTTTCTTCAGCAAAGGTTTAGAAGACTATGAGCAAAGATACTCTTTTGTAGAAAAGCATGTTCTTGCTATGGTAAAGAGCCTCAAAAAATTCAGACATTTTTTGACCCATAACAAGGTGCATTTGATGGTTACTCATCCAAGTGTCAAGGAATTTTTGCTTTCTAATGACCTAAATGAAAAAAGAGCTGGTTGGATCACCAAGGTGATGGAATATGACATAGATGTTCAAATTACCAAGCTGGTTAGAGGAAGAGGTCTTTGCGAGCATCTAGCAGAAGATGGAAGTTCAAAGAAATTGGAATACATAGATGCATCTCTAGTGGTGCATTCTATAGGAGAACAAGCCAGGGCAACTAGCTGGTTGCCTAATATGATCAAATATTTGAAGACAGGACAATATCCTGCTAGCCTAGATTTAGCAAAAATGAGGTATTACAAGTTATAGTCTGTTCCTTTTGTGTTGATAGATAAAAAAAATTTTAGAAAAAATCACAACGGTGTCCTTCTAAGATGCATAGATTCAGAAAGGGTTGCAGATGTCTTATTCGAGTTTAATGATGGATCTTTTGGTGGCCATTTCTCTCCTAGGACTACAGCTTTTAAGATCATGAGGGTTGGATACTATTGGCCATCTATCTTCAAAGACAGTCATGATTATGTTAGAAGATGCCTCAAATGTGCTATTTTTGTAGGGAAAGAAAGATTTGCAGCTCTGCCCCTACAGCCAGTCAGAACAGAGCAGCCCTTCATGAGGTGGGGTATAGATTTCATTTGCATGATTAACCCTCCATCTAGTGTAGGACACAAGTGGATAATTACTGCAACCAATTATTTCACTAGGTGGACAGAGGTAGTTGCTTTAAAAGAAGCTAATGACATCATTCATAGATTTGGCATTCCAGATTCTATAGTTCCAGACAATGCATTAGCATTTATAGGCCTCAAACTCTCAGAGTGGGCAGTTAAGAAGGGAATTTGTCTGAATACAAGTTCCAATTACTATCCTCAAGGGAATGGTTTGGTAGAATCAACAAATAAGAATCTGGTTAGAATAATCAAGAAGACCCTGCAAGACAGTCAGAGGGATTGGCATACTAAATTGAAATCTACCTTGTGGTTAGATAGAATTACCCCAAAGAAAATCATTGGTAACTCCCCATACATGTTGGTGTATGGTAGGGAGGCTAGGTTATCTATTTCAACTGAATTACCAGCCTTGGACTTGGCCACTCAGTATTTCTTGTTTGAGGAAGATGATCCTATGCAAACCAGATATGCCCAGTTGATGGAGCTAGAGGAGATCAGAGATAAATCAATGCAAGATATGGCATTCCATCAGAATCAAACAAAAAGAAGCTTTGATAAAAGAGCCAGGGTCAAAAAATTCAAGGTTGGAGATGTAGTTCTCAAATGGGATGAGTTCAAGTCAAAACCTGGCAAGCACACAAAGTTTGATTCCTTTTGGGGTGTGCCATTTGTTATAACAGAGTGCAAAGGATCCAACACTTTTTAGCTTTCAACCCTCGAAGGAGATGCCCTGCCAATCTCAGTGAATGGTTTCCACTTGAAGCCTTGCTTTGAAGTTAATCCTTCTTTGTAGGTCCTTCTTGTAAGTCCTTGTAAATATTTTTCCTGCTTTCTCCGAGCTTGCTAGTTTAGTTTTTCCCTATTTTCCAAGAAGTGCGTGTGCACAGGTTTGTCTTCCCGGTTTAGTTTTTGGTCTTTGAAAGTTTTTGCACAAGAAGTGACCCCGTACCCAATGGATTGAGTCAAGGCTACTAGTCTATGTCTAGCAAGCTAACAACCCACAGAGGTCACCGAAATGTTGCCCAAAATTTCCTTGTCTTTCATTTTTGGCCACAGCCCTATTTTACCAAGTGAAACGCTCAAAGTGTCGAAAACCCAGTGTGTTTTTGACCTCCTCTCTATAGTCTCAGGATGTTTTCTACTTTTTTTCTGAAAATGTAGTGTGTTTTTGACCTCTCAGCTCTGAAAGTTTTGTGTGTTTTTGGCCTTTTCTAAAAAACCCTCTGTGTTTTGACCCTAAGTGTGCAACTCTGACAGGTGGGTCCCAGTACCTCAAACCGTGCTAGTGTAGCTAAAGATCTTATGGCTATCGCATGATCGCATGGGATCTTTTGGTCCCATGAGAACATGTGACAGCCATTGATGCGGTATCTCTGATCGGTGATCAATCAATGTTTTGCAGTTCGGTGGATGGTACCATTAGCAGTTCGGTGGCTGGCATCATGCGGTTAGTCGCATGATCGCATGGGCTCTTCCGAGCCCATGCGACCATGCAAAAAATTGTTAGCATTTTTGGTGGGGGTGGCTCATGGTTTGACTAGCGGTTCATGGGGCCCGGGATCTCTGTATTGGTGCAAGTGCGAGGAGATCCGACAGTGGTCGTATGATCTCATGGGATCTTTGGATCCCATGCGATCATGCAACAACCATTAGATGGGAATCTTGTAGATGTGGTGGGTCCTATGCTGAGGTGTTCACTGAGGTGGCGGTCACACTGAATGGGGGCATGACACGTGGCTGCATAGTTGCGTGGTTGGAGGTGGGCCCAATTTTATGTGCAGTCAACGGAGGTTCTTGCTAGCCCAGTAACATAGGCACCGTAGATTTAAAATCTACGGTGGTCGCATGTTTGCATGGGATCTCCTGATCCCATGCGATCACACGACCACCGTCGGATCCTCTACAATTTTTTGGTGGGGTTTTCGTGAGTCCGATGGAGGTGGTTGGCCCCGGTTCGACCACGTGGCAAGGTGTGACACATGGTAGATCTTGTGGGCCCGTGCATTTTTTAGGAGTGGTGGCATTTTCAAAGAGATGTTTCATAATCGCATGAAGGCCTTTCGGCCCATGTGATCATGCGATCGCTGATTTTTTTGGGGCCGTGTGGTCAGCTCCTATTGTGACATGTGGTGGGGTTTGGCAAGTCTGATATCTGGCAAGTCCCGAGCGATGCTTATGTGGTGGAGGCAAGGTTTAAAAGAGCTTGTCGCATGATCACATGGGCCTTCCTAGCCACATGCGATCATGTGACCAGTGACTTTTCCAAGGCAGCGCAGCCTATTTTTGGTCAGTTTTCTTCTAAGGATGTTTTTGCAACTGCAGGTAGCTAAAAATTGATGATTTTTGGAAGCAGTTGTAGTTAAGAATTTGCTGAGATCTTTTAGGTAGTTTTTTCTCGATCTTTTCCAATATCTTATCAGATTTGAGCATTCATGGCAGTGGGCTTATAGGGGGGTAGATGGATCAAAGTTGTTGATCTATAGGCATGGGCATGCAAAGAAAAGATATCTGATCAGCTATGATTTTGCAGAGAGGCATTTATGATCAGAGGTGACCATTTTTAACGCCAGACTATTATATTGCAGGTTTATGTAGCCCTAAAAGTTTTTGTTTCATGCTTACATCCAGGGTTGTATATATTGTTTTTTGGAGCCAGTAGTGCTCAAAATGAACATTTTGTAGAATAGAGAAGCTCTTTTCTTAAAAAAACCATCTGTAGCATTTCTTCCTGCTCTCTGGTTTTCCCACATTTTGTAAGTTCTCATTGATAATGCAGATTTTACAAAGTATTATGTGACATGTTTTTCATGTCCTTATGCTTTCCTATTGGCTTATCTCTTATTGGATTGAGTTTGTGAATGCTTTCAATGGTATTTTAGGTTCCCTGATCCTCTTACTTTCTGTAGCTATGTGTGTTATTGTGTTTGATCTAATTTAGATGTTTTGTGGGTATATTTTAGCCCCTAACAGTCTTGTCTCAATCCTGCACCAAGCTATAGGAGTGAATGTTTGTTTGCAGGTCATGGATTGATGTCTAATCCTGAGAGCTTTTTTGTTGTCAAAGAATTTTTCTCTTTCCTTGAACAACCTCTTTTGTTTGCATACCCCTCCATGAAACACTTATGCAAGCCTATTCAGTAAGTTGTAATCTCCTAGACCTATTTCTGTCACTGGTTTCATCCCTCTATACTGAGATCCAAACCCTGGTTTGATGCATCACCTAGTAGGATAGATTTTCTTTTTGTCATTTCCCTTCCATGCATTCCTTCTATCCCTTTCCCTCAAAAATTTAATTTCTTGTTAAGAGAAAATCAAGGTGATTATCCAAGAGGAACCAGCCTAGAATCTAGAGGTCTCATCTTAGTTAGCAAAAGGTCCCACAACCTTGAGATGATTCCCTTGTTATACTGAGTTATCAAGACTACGAGAGCTTGAACTAAGGGTGAAAATTCAATGTATAACAGTTATTACTGAAGAAAATCTTTTTATGAAAAGCTTACAATGCAATTCTTATGATACATAGAATGTGTGGATTCAAACTTGTAATGGTTTTCTTTATCCATGATTTGGTTCTATTACTTTACTGTTGAACTCTATGGAAAAATTGTGAACACTACCTTTGTTGTTGTTCCTACTTTTGATCAATTTCAAGTTAAGCTAGGTTTTCCTTGGTTGAATGCCATGCATGCTGTTATTTCACCTATCCATAAGTGTCTTAAATTCATTCATGATGAAGAAGTAAAGACATACTTTATATCAACCTTCTATGCCTAGAGATTGTGATACTCTTGATTTCTTTTGGCCTTCATTACTTAATTCATGTCCTCCTCGACCTGATAATCTTTTTCATTCATATCAAAATTATAAACATCACAAGATTATTGAATTAAGTATACCTCCTATGGATCTTAATCATGGTCTTTTACCTACACCTTATATACCTCCTTTAACTATGGCTTCTAGTTTTGTTAATCAAGTTCTTCCTAAAGAACTTATAAAAGATCATGTTCCTCCTATTGATCTTCCTAAAGAACTTATGAAGGATCTCATGATTGTTCCTCCTAATTCTCAACCTACTTCCAATAAATTAAAACATAATCGATCTACTAATGAACATCATAAGAAGTGTCATGCTCATGCTAAAGCAATTCTATTCTTCAAAGATCTCTACCTTCTTTGCATAAATCTATGCATGATGTGTTAGAAGAAGTTGTTAATAATAACGATGTTAAGATGCATGATTCTAATGATTCTATTCATACATATCTTAGATCCTATTTTAATTAATTTTGACAAAGAAGATACTCTTGATGATACTGATGATGTTAATGATGAATATGAGACTATTGACATTGACATTGATTTACCTAATACACTTTCATCACAATTAACTCTTACACCTAGTATCGAACATTGTGATTCTCAAGATGATCCTTGTTTGGAATTGGCTATCATTCCTACTATGTTGGATATAGTCCCTCTTGCGAGTTACCCACCTTCCCTAAATGATATACAATGAGATGGGGAGAGTAGGCAGCACGCTTGATTGGATTGTCCTTCGTGGTAGCTTTGTTGTGTGTTTTCCTATTGTAGTATGCTTCTCCTATAATGTGTTTGCTAAATGTTGTTAGATTATTTTATATGATCCTTATTACTCAGTTGGTACAAGGTGATAATGGAATCAAAATTGTTGTTAAATTCCTCTATATGTATCTCTATTCTTCTATGCATTTTTTCATGTTATGTCGTAAATGTGCTATTGTTCATAAATGTTTCCTTGTGTAATCTACTTGGATCCAAGATATGGTAGCACTAACTCTTTTTGGTCTCCATTTCATGGTCTAAAAAGATTCTCCTTAGTATATCTTATGTGATCTTTCCTCCTTTGTGATTGTAGTTCTACTTTCTTTGGGGAATGATCTCAATTCATTTGCAATAATATTATATATATTATCTTATGATCATATTGACCCCACGGTAGGTAGATCCCTTCTATGTTCTCTATATGTTTCTATGATATTTCCCTTGATTTGTCTTCATCTAGTGGCATCTCGACATGGAAACGTAATTAGTGGAGTTGTTTATATTTCTGTTGAAGCCATTTCTCTTGTTAAAGTGTCAGCAATGATTTTAATGTGGGGCATACACTCTGCTCACCTATTGCATACATGCACTTTTAAAAACACATATATTACTTTACAAGATACCTTTTCTCCCTTTTTGGATTAGTAACTAATCCTTAAAGCATGGATTTATATTTCAGGATATATATATATATATATATATATATATATATATATATATATATATATATATATATATATATATATATATATATATATATATATATATATATATATATATATATATATATATATATATATATATATATATTGATCCCTTAAGGTGTGAGGTGTCCTTAAGACTAGATCTCTTTTGTTTTTTCTAGTTTTATTCTTATGAAATAGAATATTCCTAAGGTTTAATCCTTGATGGATTGACTAGTGAGTAGCCACATTCACTAGGCAATTCAATTCCATCTTTCTAGTTGCGTCGTTTCCTTGTGTGGTTTGTAATGGGACATAAGTTCTCATTGGGTGAGGTAATCACACCCTCTTTCTCTCTCAAGAGATGTCTCTCTTATTGTGATCTTGGAGTCGATGAAGACTTGATTCCCTAGGGGCTTGAGGTTTCTCTTTGTCCCTTGGATTATGATAAGATTATCTTTTCATTCCGATCTCCTTTACCAAGAGTTTGCATCGAGTCCATACTCTTGCTAAAGATTGGGCTTAATGTATAGTCTTAAAATGGAAGCACTTCCATGATAAGATAATTTATCCCTCTGACTAATTGGTCTAGGGTCATGTTAAGAACCTTGATTAGGTCTTTGCATGTATTTGGCTTTTCCCCCTATTCTTCTTCTCTTTACACCTATTTTCCACTTCCTGTCTACATTTCTTGGCATTCTAGGTTGGGGTCCTGAGGTTTTTGACCTCAAGTTCAAAGTCAACCTTGAGGGTCAAAGTCACCCTCAACTCTGACTCTGACCTATGATAGAGTCGACCTTGTCCTTGACCCCTAGTTCAAATTTCAAGTTTTTCTAATTTTCGAGCATCAAGTTTTGGAAAGATTCTTTTTCCCGCCTCTAGGTTGGCCATTTCAGGTTTTGGAATGGTAAGTCCTTAAATTGCATTTAATATGGGCCCATCTTTAAGGGTTAAAGTTCATTGGGACTTAATTCCCCAATATCAGCCTTCTCTAGAGGTTTTTTCCCTAGTTCACTATAAAAGGAGGCCTTCCTCTCTCATTATTCACATCTTCTTTTGCAATCAAGAAATAAAGTTTTGGGAGAACATCCATTATCTCAAGCATTCAAGAAATCCTTCAAGCATTCAAGTGTTCAAGCATTCATTCATCAAGGAGATCCATTGTTAGTCATTGAAGGATTCAATCTCTTTGGAGCCCACTTGAAGATCCATCCTTCTACATTCATCCAAGCCTCCTCATATGCAAAGATCTATTCAATATTGGTGTTGAAAATCAAATGCCATTGATTTGAAACATCCTACATTCATTCTACATCCATTGGAGCATTCCTACTTGTGGATTTGAGGATTTGAATCCTCTACAAGGACTTCAACATAAGGAAGGTGAATTGTTTCATTTTCTTTGTTTATGCACATTACATTTCAATTCAATTTCAAGGTTAATTCCTAAATTGGGATTTGACCAAGGCAAACCCCCATACAAAAAAAAAAAACCCTATTTTTCTTGCAGGTGCAGGTGCGAAACTTCAGATCTGAGATTGGATTTGGATAGCCTTTTTAGTGAACTTTTGAGATCTCAGAACAAAGTCAAAGTTGACCTTTAGAATAAGAATGTATCCTTTGACCTTTTATGAGGGTCAAAGACTACCTGCTATCAAAAACATAATTTTTTTTTGGGTTTTCTTCATCTCGGCATTTCCAGTTCGAAATAGGTTGTAGAATTGCCTGAAAGTATACATAGCTATCAAAAATTGACATTTTCCAGATATTCCCTATTTTGAGGTTGGTATTTGCCTTTCAATTATTTCAAATTTCAAGCACAAGTCCATTATAAGGAAATATAAGGTTTTCTTCCTCTTCCATATTCTCCATAGATTGATTCGATTGTGCATTAACCCTTTGGTTGATCAATTTGGATCTCTCCTTTGGGAATTTGGATTTAGAAGTAGAGCTCATATTTCCCCCATATCATCTTACACATTACATAATAGAAGGGAACTTGTTCTAGTCAATGATGAAGAAGAGCAGAAATCTAAGGGCCTAATTGTGTTACCTATCAGGGTTCGCCCTATTGAAAGAAATGTTGTCTGTCAGGTATTGGATATTCCTCTCACCTACAACATACTATTGGGAAGACCCTGGATCCATGACATGCAAGTGGTTCCTTCAACATACCATGTATGTATAAAATTCCCATTTCATGGAGCTGAAGTAACTGTACCAGCCAAAAAAGTTATTCTTGCAATACGCTCACTTAGTCTACTGACAGTTTTGTCCCAACAAATAGAGAGTCTACTGAATTTTTTGATGCCAAACTGAAAGAAATGGAAAAGACTTTAAAACTTATGGATTTAGGCATGGGGGAGTATCAAATGGAGCCTATTTTGTCACTAACATCTTTACCTCTATCTTCACATTCCGATGGGAGACCTTCTGAGAATAAGAAACCTTATGTCATGTCCCCTCAAATAGTCTTTGATGACACATTTGTATAGGCTACAACTCCACTAGAATACAAAGATAAAAATTGAGCTATTATAGCTTATATTTATAAAGGAAAAGACACATCTGAATAAATCACCTCATCTCTTGATATAGAACATGAACCAATCAACGAAGGCTTCAAGATCATGAAATGATTTGGCTATAAAGGGAGTGGCCCTATAGGGGTGAATGATAATGGATTACTTGAACCAATTGAAGCCATAGGATGAAGGACAAAAGACACTACTGGTCCAGGCTTTAAAAAGATCTCATTCCATTTAGGGATCAATAAATTTGTACTGGAACCAGAATGCCCATCAGTACCTAGGGACATGGTTTCAGCTAAAAATTCAAAGCATAGTTCAAATGAAGATACCTTTCCTTATCCTATTCCTCCAGATCTTGCCCCACTCTTCGTAGAGTTGGATGATTTTGTACAGTGTATCAGATGCATTGAAAATAATAGTGATTCTAATGACACCAGCTCGGTTACTCCTTTGACATATGAACAATTGAGGAAAATGCAAATGGCTCACCCTAACTATCAATAGGAACTTTACATGTCATCATCTTTCCAAGCATGTTTTCAATAAGAATAGAACCAATAGAACACCAATGCTACAAGAGATGATAATGAGTCAGATGGTACAAGTGTTGATAGAGTTCCTATTTCAATTATTATAGACTCACATGAGTATGAGATCGATTCTATGTCTAACACAACTTCTAACAAGGATGTAGACATAGTACACACATTTGAAAATCTTCTCAAAGTAGGTAAAGAGTCTAGTGTTAGGACAATTGAGTATGATTCCACCGATGTTAACATACCCTCTACTTTTGACATAAGGTCTTGAAGGGACTCAAACACATCTTTGATTGAGATCAATTTAGGTCTTTACTTGCTTGTATGTGCTTTTGACGACCATACCATGAACACACTTGAACCTGTCACTTCCCTTTCACTCCACCGTCCCGAGTTGATAAACTGCAACCCCTCTTCTACATCCAATGAAGTCCTTGTGTTCTAGAATGACTACGCTCTCACTTGCTACCTTAACACTATCAAAACTATAATGTCCTTCACCAATGAAGATAGTTTCAGCATGACTGAAGCTGATATCAAGTATCTCATTCATAAAATTAAAAGAAAAAAGAATAGATGCTCTAATGGTGAAAACTACATTGTGGCAG
Organism: Chamaecyparis obtusa; assembly: GCA_027943335.1. Taxonomy (NCBI): domain Eukaryota; kingdom Viridiplantae; phylum Streptophyta; class Pinopsida; order Cupressales; family Cupressaceae; genus Chamaecyparis; species Chamaecyparis obtusa. Next base: position 410,544 of record BSBK01004460.1, read on the forward strand.
TGTTAGAACCAAAAAAAAAGTAAAAACAAAAGATGTATCCAAAGGTGAAAACCTCTTTGAGGCACCTGAGGATGGGATACTTGATATGCTTCTGTGTCATTTTTAGGAAAGATATTCAATATTGATAAAGCCAACTCAACCAGTAAACTTGGGTACAAAAGCTACACCTTAGATCATTCATTTGGCATAGTCCTTATTTGCAGAAGAGAAACAGGAATCCACCAATTTCTTTCGAAGAAAGAAAATCAACTTTGCCTAGACCTATTCTGATATGCCTGGATTAGATCCTAGTCTGATTATGCATCACTTATCTATTGCACCAGGAGTCAAACCTATCAAACATAAGCTTCATAAGATGCACCCGCATGTGGCACTATTAGTCAAAGCTAAATTAGAAAAACTTCTCAAAGCTGGTTTCATCAGAGAAATTGACTATGTGGAATGGATTTCCAATATTGTTCCAATTTCTAAACATGATAAATCTATCAGAGTCTACATAGATTTATGAGATTTGAACAAAGCTTGTCCCAAAGATGATTTCCCATTACCCAACATTGACATGATTGTAGATATGACAGCAGGCTATAAAATGTACTCAATGATGGACAATTTCTCTGGATATAACCAAATAAAAATTGTGCCAGAAGACCAAAAAAAGACTGCCTTCACATGTGCTTAGGGAAATTTCTGTTGGAATGCCATGCTCTTCAGACTTAAAAATGTTGGAGCCACATATCAAAGAGTTGTCACCACTATCTTTCATGACATGATGCATAAGAAAATGGAAGATTATGTGGATGATAAATTAGCTAAGAGCATGGAATGAAAATTAAATCTTGCACATCTGGGCCCTATACTAGATCGAATGGAACAATTTAGTTTAAGACTCAATCCAAAAAAATGTGCATTCAGAGTCACATCTTGTAAATTATTGGATTACATCATATCTGCAAAGGGCATAAAAGTAGATCCTGAGAAAGTTCAAGCCATCATGGAAATTCCTCCACCATGTAACATCAGTCAGATGAGAGGGCTCCAAGGGCAGTTACAATCTATTTGGCAATTAAATGCACAACTAGCAGAAAAGTCACAACCATTCACCAAGACCCTACATAAAGGTGTGACCTATGAATGGAATAAAGACTATGAGAAAGGGCTCCAACATATCAAACAATATCTTGCTAATCCACTAATACTAATGCCTCCTATTCATGGAAAGCCACTCATTCTCTACATCTCTACTATAGACATGTGATTGGGTGTCTTACTAGCTCAAGAAGATCAGAACAAAAAAGAAAGAGCTATTTACTACATCAGTAGAAATCTAGTCTCTTATGAAACAAACTATTCTATCATTGAGAAAGATTTCCTAGCAAAAGTATTTGCTTCACAGAAACTAAGACACTACATGCTTGCTCACACTACATGTCTTATTGCTAAAATTGATCCATTAAAGTATTTGCTTAGCAAAGCTGCCCATATAGTTAGATTAGTGAAATGGGTCATGATACTCAATGAATTTGACATTGAATATGTAGAGAAAAAATCCATTAAAGGACAAGTGATTTCAGATCATTTGGTTGAAGCACCTATCAGAGATTATCAACCATTGAGCATTGATTTTCCAGATGAGTCCATAATGCTTCTTACACATTAGACATGGACTATGTTCTTTGATGGATCATTCACCCAATAGGGGTCAGGTGTCAGAATACTATTCATCACACCATAGAGGTACTCTTTACCAAAGGCATACAAGATGTTGTTTCCTTCCACAAATAACATCACTGAGTATGAAGCCATGATGAATGGCATGAAGATAGCCATTGAATGGTGAGTAGATGAACTAAATATCTTTGGAGATTCATAGTTGGTCATCAATCAAGTCGATGACATTTATCAAACAAAAGATGACAAGTTGGTACCTTACAAATGGATGGTCTATGACCTAAGAAAATACTTTACACATGTCACTTTCCAACAAATTCTATGAGCAGATAACAAAGCAATCGATGCCATGGCTACTCTAGCTTCCATGTTACAAATGCCATAAAATGACTTCTAACATGAATTCTTGGTGGATACATTATGCTACCCCACCCATGACACCTCTAAATCTAGGATGATTTGTTCAGTTATTGGACATGATTCATCCCGCTACCATCATATCTATTCCTACCTTCATGACCAGATTGTTCCAAACACTTACACCTGGAATGAGAAACATCACCTAATCCATAGTGCTTCATGGTATGTCATCATAGCTAATGAATTGTACAGGTGAGGTCTATACAGTACCTCCTTAGGTGTTTAGAACTTGATCAGTCTAAGTGTGCATTAGCTGAGGTGCATGAAGGAATTTTTGGGTCTCATTTGAGTGGCCTGACACTAGCCCGTAAACTTATTAGAGTTGGTCACTATTGGACTCATATGGACAAAGAAGCTATACAATATGCTAAGGCTTGAAAACAATGTCAACTTCATGGAAATATGATTCACGCTCCTGCCAAGGAGTTAATTTCATTCATCACTTTCTGGCCATTTCAACAATGGGCCTTTGATTTGGTGGGTTAGATTCATCCTTCTTCATTAAATGGACACAAGTTCATGATTACTCCTATAGATTATTTCACTACATGGGTCTAGGCGGTCCCTCTGACCGTGACCAATGGTAAATATGTAGCCATGTTTATCCTAAATTACATCATCTATAGGTATGGTGTACCCTCCTCAATAATCACTGACAATGGGGAAAATTCAAGAACAAGGATCTGAAAGAGCTATGCTCTAAGTTCAAAATTACTCAACATTGCTCTTCCATCTATTATCCCCAGGGTAATGGATAGGCGGAAGCATCAAATAAGGAAATCCTTAAGATCTTGCACCATACAATTCACAAATTTGGACGATGTTGGAATTAGGAGAGATAGGGTACTGAGAGGGGAGGGGTGAATCAGTGCCCACAAAATTTTTTACTTGTAAACCTTTCAGATCTATAATAGCAAACAATAATAGCTTGCAAAATAACTTGTATCTAATTGCATGTATCATTCATCCATTTAAGTTATGAAAGAAAACAACATGAAATCAATATGGCAATCACATAACACAAGTATTTTGGTAATGCAAAAACCCTTGTTAGAAGGTAAAAATTGCGGTGGGGATGACACCCATAAATTCTTCACTACTACAGATATAAAAGGGTTTTCCTATTAGGACTACAAGTTTTGATTACTTTTGGTGATCTTACCCTGTTAGGAGTAACATATTAGATCAGCTATATCTACCTAGTTATAGGATTTTAACAACACTAATGAAGTGTGCACTCGATTAAGAGATTTACATAAGACTGTCAAGTCTACTCTATTAAGAGATTTATCCAAAAACTCTATTACAATTATTAGAAAGCAATAGGAAATTATCTGCTAATTGACAACTTAATTGTCTGATATAGATCAATAAGTACTGATAAAATAATCACTTCAAATGTGATGTATCTCTACTCTGAACTGCTCGATTAGCCTTTTCTGATTCTGCTCAATCTGATTTCCTCTGTACTCTGTTCTACTATGTTAACTAATAGCCTTGAAGTTAGGCAAGTGCTTCAAGTGCTCCATAATTCATATATCAGTTTACATCAAAAATGATGCAAACACACAAATATATAGTGTTCTACTTTTGCCGCTTTAACAAAATTAGGTTACATATCTTAGACAAAAACCTAAGATCTATGGTGTACAAAAAATTACCTAGATCAACTATTACATAAGATATACATTAAATTTAATGAATATCTTGACAATAAATGTTCCTCAATCTTGGTAAAGTATTTTATGATCTGTTGTAACGATTTGCATAGAAGAATGTGTCATTCCTGATTACTATGCTATTTCATGTGATCACAGGTAAACACTGTATAAACTACTCAATGTATACTGGTGTTTGGTGTTTACTGTCACTCGGTGTCAGTGTTTTTTTATGCTCAGAAAACTATCTGATGCTCAATGTACAAGCTTAACCGACTAGTCTATTTTACTTCTAGTTACCGATTAGCTCAATATAAGTAACCGACCGATATCTTTGATAACCTTTGATACTAATGACAACCTTTAATGCTCAACAGAGATAACAATCTCCCCCTTTGGCATTAGTATCAAAACTTGAATGTATATAAACAAAATTTTCTATATATATACCTTATATCTCCATCATATACATATACTTATCAAAATTTCTATTTACTCCCCCTCAGTGCATGCTCCCGATAATATGTAGTATATGTAGCAACTATGTACATATTTAGCATAATGACATATACATTTCTTTTCCCCCTTGTTGATACCAGTACCAAATACAAAAAGTAAACAGTATACTCACATCTTCTCAAAAATATGTTGATGGGTTTTCTTCAAAGACTCCAAGAGGTTTTCCCATTCCTCTTTCAAGTTGGTGAGAGCAATGTGCTCAAGACTGACTTGTGCATTCATGTCAAAGATTTTATCTAACACTGAAATTTCTAGTGTTGCAACTAGTTGTTCTTCTTTGACAATGTGTTTCTCAAAAATCTTTAGGTATGGAAGGAGTTTTTTCTATAACTCTATGACCTAATTGGTGATCTACTCTTATTGTTTCTTGAGATCTTCTATTAACCACCTAAGTTCCTAAACTTGGTGAATATGCTTTGAGAAAGCTTGGGGCTTAGTTATAGCTGTGTTTGCACTAGTCTTGATTTCATCTTTCAGACCATTGATCTTTTCACTGATCTCAGCAGTGAAGGTTTCCACAGTGCGAAGCTTCAGTAAGAATTGACAAATTAACTAGGTTATATATTTTATCTTGGTTATTTCCTTAGATAATTTGATCTTTTTTATTGTCACTTCTTGGCTGATTCTTTCTATCAGTTTGTCTTCAATCTTGGATTCTTCCCTTTCTTCAATTCTCTTGTCTACATCAGTGTCCAGGGCATTTATCTTCTCGGCAAGTATAGCAAGTTGATCTATGATAGGTATATCTTCATCAATGATTACTTTAGGTACTACTTGTTGTAATATATCCCTAACATCTATTAATATTTCTTTGCATTTGTTTTCTTGCTTCAACTTCTCTTGTGCTACCTTTCTTGAACATAGTTCTCCATATTTACTCAATTCCTCGGGGCTAAGGGTCCTCGGGTCACACTTAGGTATTATTATCACTTCATCAAGAGTGACCAGCCCTTTTCCTTTCTTTTTCTTCTTCATCTCTGATGCAAGGGGTGACTTCTTCACAATAGGGACAAGAACCTTGTCTTCTATCTTTGGAGTATCCTTCCCGGTTGACACACTCTCTTCTTTATTTTGCTCCTCGATAGTTGGTGTGTCGGTTGAGTGAGTGAGAGCCTCAGATGTGGTGTCACATGGGGTCACCTCAATTTCCTTAGGCTCATCTTGTGCCTATGTTTCTATAGTTTTTACCTCTTTTCCTTCAGGCTTATCTGTCTCTCCAAGTGTTTTGGTGTCTTTTTCCCCTGTTGTATCTTTGTGTTTCTCGGGGTCTAAGCCATCGGGTTGTTCCTGTGAGAGGATTTCTACTTCCTCTGTGAGTATAGGAAGCTTTCTTGGTAATGATGTGAATGAACATTCAGTTTCTAGTGCTTCATCTTGAGTATTTGCAGGTGCAATATTCACATCCTTAGCATCCTTGTCATCAGGATCACCATTTGTGATGTCCTTAATGAGTACATCTTCATTGGTTTTCTTCTTCAGTTGGATCTCTACTAGATCTAGTGCATCCTGTGAAATATTTATTACTTCCTTTTGTTCAGTGACATCAATTACCTCAGTAATAGATATACCAATATCCTTATACTTCTTTTCTGTAGTATCATCAATGTAGATACATTTACCTTTGGAATTTTGTCTCTTCGTAGATAGATTTAAGAATGATTTTTTCTCTACTTGTTCTTTAGCTTTAAGAATTGATGTCCATAGGGAATTTCTTGTTACATCTATATCTATCACATTCTCATCTAGTATCATCATGGCCCGATTCTTTACCATAAATCTTTCTTGATAATTAGCCATATATTCATTAAGTTCTGCTAGGCTTAGATGTGGGGCTCCCTGAACTAGAGATCTTTCTCTCTTTCTTTTCTTAGTGTCTAGTGCATAAGCCCATTTTTTATTTATTATTTCCTCTAACTCTTTCGGTAATGAAAGTGAAAACTCTAATAGAACTCTTTTAAACTTTATCATCATTTGGATGACCACCTCCTCAATCTTTGGTTGATCTTCATTTGACATTTTGTCAAATCTGCTAAGTTTGGGATCAGCAAGGTCACCGTTCTCAAGTATATCTTCAATGATTTCATCTATTGACCTTACCTTGTTGCTGACCACTTTGAATTGATTGATGTCATCTTCATTTTCAATCTCCTCAAGGTCTTCTTTACCTCTTATCATTTTTCTCCTTTTCTTCAGTGCATCAGCTACAACCTTAGTATTTCACTTGGCATAAGTCTTTGTCAGTGTAGCTACCTGTGGTCTTGTAATTTTCACTAATCCTTTCTTTGGTGGGGGTGAGGCTATAGTTGATGACATTTTCCTTATACCTACTTGTACTAGCAACTACTTTTTCTTTTGAATTTTGGTGGGAGGAACCGGTGTTGGATCTTTCTCTTCTTCAAACTTGGTTTCCTCACTATCATAAGGTTTATCAGCCAATAGTAGTTGATCATCAAATGTTTCTTTAACTGGTGATTCCTCAGGTGAGTCAGAGACATCTCCAAATCTAGCAACAAGGTCTTTATTCATCTTCTTTTTCTTCCTAGTCATTTTATTAATAGCCTGACCTGTCATGATTCTAGACTTGGCTTCTTCATAGGTTCCAAACCTAGCGGCCTTGGGGTCTTTTGGTAGTGCTAGGAGTGCTTCAATAGATTTCAAACTGAAATCATGGTTCATTTCATAACCCATAGGTGCTAGCCATTTTATCCTAGGTTCAAGTACTCGTATCACTGTATGATCTATGTCTACTAGAAAACATATATCTATCTCAAATTTCTCAACTAATTCCCATGGAATTCTTCTTCTTTGATTCATCCTGGTCTTAAATTCTTTAAAGTACTTATCAAACTCTATATTCAAGTTATCTCCTAACTTGTTCATCATCTCAGTGACCTATATAGTTATTGGTTTATCTATTTTCCAATTTACTTTACCGATGCCAGGGATATACTTTTGTAGATAGAAGAATAAACAAAAAAGGAGTGAACCAAACTTACATGTGTTAGACTTCTTTGTCCTTATGGTCTTCATGTTTTCTTAAACTTGGTTCAATAGTAGCTCTGAAAGATCAATCTGGTGATCTTTATTCACAATTTTATGTGCCATGTCGACTGCACTACAGGATACATTGTTTAGTCTGTTCGATTGAAATATCTTGTACTTGATCACATGTGCTAAAAATTTTATTACTGGGTCTTTGATTGTTGAAATCTTAAGTGCTCAACCGTCCCATGCAGCTCTAGTATTATTCTCAACATTAGCTTGGGATGAGCTTAGAAAAGATTTTTACTTGTCAATTGTACGATACCCAGTAACCCTACATATCATTTTCTTTGTGACCTCTACTGGTTTATCCAACCAAAATTTTCCATCATGATACCTACTCAACACAATCCTTATCCATTCTATTTGAATGACTACGGAAAGTGTATGGCCCACGATAACCCTGATTTCTCAATCTTTTCAAATTTGGGTTTTAATTTTCCATCGGTGCCACACAATTGTTGATATGCCACAATAGTCTCAAAATCTCCTACTTCCCTAATCTTGCAGTGAATAAATGACTGTACATCTTCTATTAACAAAACCCTATCTGGTATGCTTGAAAAAGTGCCTATTATATCCATTTGTGATGCAATCTTAGGGTGTGGTTTGTACTTAGCTTTGTCAAAATTTTCTCTAACCATCAAATTTACTTCTTCCTCGACACTTTGTGGTTTTCATGTAGATGATGTAGATGCCATAAATTGATTCTAGGGTTTCGACAAGCAACAAGTTAGTAAAGTGTTCAGTAGCAACTGTACTTGTTAGGAATTGTCAAAGAGTGATGTCAGTTCAATCTACAGTAGCCTTGAATCCTTCTAAAGATATTTTTCTTGAACTCTTCTCTATGAAATCTTCACTCTTCAAAATTGCAATGTAATAATAAACTCTATTTCCTATGTATTTATAGACTTTTTGATATTCCCTCTCAAAATTTTGTGCATTAAATGCTTGACCTACTTTTTCATTCATAACAACTGTCAGCTCGGTAAATACTGTAGGATATCAATAGCTCATTGAATACATAATTTCTTCATCGGTTGATACATGTGTTTGGTTAACCTTGAATAGTGATTACCGACAAGTAACCAACTCTCGATCTTGCTTTCACTGAATATATAACTTTGCTAGCTCTTAACATATAAACCATAATGCATCTTTCCATACAAATTTGGTGTGTGCTCATCATATATAAGGAATTGTATGTAAAATGTGATCATTTTGAAATCTCAGTCCCATACATACCTTTTTCACCTTAGGTGGAGGAGCCGATGTCACCTAGTCCAGTGGATGAGGTTTCACCGACAACATTTTTTGACTCGCCATTCTCATTAGATGCCTTTCCCTACATAGTATTCCTTATATTCATGATATCTACAATAGTGTGTCCACTCTCAAATACATGATTTTCATCTGGTGCTTGGTCTCTGTAGTCCTTGCTTAAATGACTGACTCTATGACAATGCATACATGCCATTCCAGTGTGTGTCCAGCTTCTTGATTGTCTAGCCCATCTTTTCCTATTACAATTTGCTGCAATGTGCCCATATCTACCACATGTAACATAGTTAGTCCATGTGTTATAATCCCAAACATAAGAGTTACCTTGTCTCTTCGGTTGATAAGGCTTACGCTATGTTTTCTACTTAGGTGTCCATACTTGTTTCATTTTTGTCTTGCAATCTCATGCAATGTGTCCATGCTTATTACAGGTATAACATAACTTCTCCATAGTAGTATTGTTAGCATTCTATTTGGCTTTAAAATCATAGGCTTGATGTCCATATTTTCCATAATAGTAACAATATCCATCAAATTTAGGAATAACAGGAGGTTTACCTTGTGCCTTGCTTCTACAAACATTGGAGGTGTGACCTGGTTAGCCACAGTGATAACATGTCAACACTTTAGGTCTTTGATTTTGATTGTAGTTGACCATTTCAGCTTGTTTTGATGATTCTCCTTTGCTGATATAGCCTAGAGCAGCTTTACTACCAAATTTCCTTTGATTAGTCAAAAAGTCATTAATCTTCTTGGAACTATCCTCAGCTAACTTCTTCATTTCATTATGCTACTTTTGTATTTTTATTTCATTTCTTAGTTTTTAATTATCTTCTTTGAGTATTACAACATCTTCAAGTCTTCTTGACAATTCTCCATTCACTGAGTTAACTTCTTGGTTTATAGTCATCATTTGATTAGATACTTGAAAGTGATGATCGGTAAGTCTTTATATTTCACTTTCTTTAGCTTGAAGTTGTTTAGTCATTTCTCTTCAGTCTTCAATAGATAGATTCCTTTCTTGTTTAGCCTATCTAGCATTGTTCATTATCTCTACCATTCTCACCATGTAAGATTCTTGACTGATTTGTAGTGCTTTCACTTGTTCAGATTGATGTTGATTCTTTTCAGACAAATTAGATATTATGCTTTTAGATCCATCAGAAATCCTTCTAGAACTGGATCCAATATGATAAAATATATCATTAATAGGTTCTTCATGATACCTAATTTCATTTTGTAGAATAGCTAGGTTCTTCCTTTCAACCAACATTTTCTTCAGTTCTTCTTTAGCTTTCTTATATTGTTCCACAAACATCTGCATTTGAATCTTCTGATTCTCAATAGTCTTATATGGCTTATATCTCTCCATGACTTAGATCTTTACCCTTCAGAGGTTAAATTTTCTAATAAGACAACTGATCTCTGATACCAATTGTTAGAATTAGGAGAGATAGGGTACTGAGAGGGGAGGGGTGAATCAGTGCCCACAAAAACTTTTACCTGTAAACCTTTTAGATCTATAACAGCAAACAATAATACCTTGCAAAATAACTTGTATCTAATTACATGTATCATTCATCCATTTAACTTATGAAAGCAAACAACATGAAATCAATATGGAAATCACATAAAAAAAGTATTTTGGTAATGCAGAAACCCTTGTTAGAAGGTAAAAATTGCGGTGGGGATTACACCCACAAATTCTTCACCACTACAGATAGAAAAGGGTTTTCCTATCAGGGCTACAAGTTTTGATCACTTCTGGTGATCTTACCCTGTTAGGAGTAACATATTAGATCAGCTAGATCTACTTAGTTATAGGATTTTAACAACACTAATGAAGTGTGCACTCAGTGAAGAGATTTACATAAGTCTGTCATGTCTACTCTGTTAAGAGATTTATCCAAAAAATCTATTATAATTGTTAGAAAGCAATAGGCAATTATCTGCTAATTAACAACTTAATTATCTGATACAGATCAATAAGTACTGATAAAATAATCACCTCAACTGTGATGTATCTCTGCTCTGAACTACTCAGTTAGCCTTTTCTGATTCTGCTCAATCTGATTTCCTCTGTACTTTGTTCTACTTTGTTAACTGATATCCTTGAAGTTAGCCAAGTGCTTCAAGTGCTCCATAATTCATATATTAGTTTACATCAAAAATGATGCAAACACACAAATATATAGTGTTCTACCTTTTCCACTTTAACAAAATTAGGTTACATATCTTAGACAAAAACCTATGATCTACAGTGTACAAAAAATGACCTAGATCAACTATTACATAAGATATACATTACATTTAATGAGTATCTTGACAATAAATGTTCCTCGACCTTGGTAAACCATTTTATGATCCCTTGTAACTATTTTCATAGAAGAATGTGTCATTCCTTATTACTATGCCATTTCTTGTGATCATCAGTAAACACTATATAAACTACTCAGTGTCTACTAGTGCTCAGTGTTTACTTTCGCTTGGTGTTGGTGTCTGCTGATGCTCGATAAAGAGTTTGATGCTCGGTGTACAAGCTTAATTGACTGCTCTTTTTTACTTCTAGTTACCGATTAGCTCAATATAAGTAACTGACCGATATCTTTGATAACCTTCAATACTAATGACAACCTTTAATGCTCAATAGAGATAACAGATGAGACTAGCATCTCTAGATTAATCTGACTCTATGGGCTTATCGAGCAAGTATATGAAGACCAACAAGGGCCATGCCCTTTGCCTTAGTTTATAGAGTGGATGTTGTGTTGCCTATTGAGGTCAAGATTCCTACTTTGAAAGTATCTCTCAAAGGCCTCATCACTGATGAAGACATTACAATATCTCGGCTACAAAAGCTATAACTACTGGATCATAGTTGACAAGTTGCATTCTATCATCTCTAAGCATATCAAAAATGGATATCTAAGAGCTACAACAAGAAAGTTAAACCAAGGGACTTCCAAGTGGGTGATCTTGTCCTGACAGAAAACCCTAAGAATCAACAACAACAGATCAAGAAGGGAAATTTTGAACCAAATTGGCTTGGTCTATATATTTTCACTGTAGCATTTGGGTCTAGCACTTATCATCTCTCTACTACTGAAGGAGAAAAGCTCAAAGATCCAATCATTGCATCTAAAGTGATTCTATAGTTGATACATCATCAGAATGCTCCATATACATACTTAATTCTAAAAAAATCCTAAAAATTGCAAAATGTCCTGAAAAAAATCTATTATCCTGATGAAAACTTGGTAAATAGGTGCCTTCATAATACCAAAAAAATTGAATAGTTCAAAAATACAAAAAAAATTCAAATATCAAAAAAATTGAAAAACAAAAAAATGTGCCATCAATGAAAACCTGGTAAATAGGCACCATGGTAGAAAAAGCAATAAAATCTTGCTAAGATAGTGGAAACCTAGTAAATAAGTGCCTCTTGTTCTACAATGCTATACCTCTCATAGCACTACTTGGCCTTGTATAGTCACTTTCCTATTTTCCTTCTTTAGTTTTCTAGCTCATGCACTTGCTGTCAGTTACCTTTGAGATTCTTCTCGACTCTACTTGGATTGAAACTAGTCATACTCTAGAGGCAACCTTCCTCATCTAGGGGGCACTATCCTATATTTTTTAGAGGATCTTCCTTGCATCAGTCACCAGTGGTTCTCCCTGTGTCTACCTACTAATTCTTAGCTATAAGATCTTCCTCACATTAGACACCAGTGGTTGTCACTATGTGTGCCTATTGATGCTTAGCTATAGGATCTTCCTCGCATCAATCACCAGTGGTTCTCACTATGTTTGCCTATTGATGCTTAGCTATAGGATCTTCCTTTTATCAGTCACCAGTGACTCTCACTACGTCTTTCTACTAATATTTAGTTAGCACTATGATCTCTCCTTCAGACTCTCTCATGTTAGTCACCAGTGGTTCTCATTATGTTATCTACTGGCATTATCCCAATGAGACTTCTCACAAATGCTATATACTTCTGATCCAACATCGATCTGCTAAAACTAAACAATGAATTTGTAAAATTTATGAAGCGTGCTGAGATTTTCTTTTGTGTTCTTACCTTTTCTCTTTATCATTCCTCCTTGAGAAAATCTAGGATGTCTATCCTAACCAAGAGATGCGAAGATCAGGGGCATGGTCTTTTCTTTGTTTTTAGTTTGTTGGTTTAGTTCCAATGATCCAAGGGATCCATATAAATGGGTGTCCACTATGAGAGCCTCTATCCCATGTTATATGTCCATGTGTACCTTGACTCCTTTTATATGGACACTTTGGTGAGGTTGGTTCTTTTCCTTGTCTATTTGAGTGACTTCTTTTTGCTACAAGTGAAATTACACATGCTCATCCTACTAAGTGAACGTAAGGGTCACTATGATAATTCTTACATATACTCATTAATCACTTAGAAAAAGAAGCCACTCTCATGTTTTTGGTGTGTTTGTATGCAAGCAACATTCAGGTCATCCTAGCAATTGTGCTCTGATGCTTATGTTCACTTGCTACATCAAAAGGACTAGGTGTTCAGGTCATTCTGGCTTCTTGTGCCTTAATGCTTACACCTCATTCTTAAAAATCTAAGATTGATGTCATATTCATATTCTCATGAATTTCATATTAGTGAGAGTTGTATGACATCTCTTGACTGTTCGATACTAAAAGCTCTATGATGATAACTATCTAATGGGTCCAGCAACCAAGTCCTAGGGATTGCGTCTAGCTTAGGCTTGCATTTTCATTCTAGGCTTGTATTGCAATAGTAATTTATAATTCTCTTTGGTGTATTCTTCTGGATTTGTACAAGGGTTCTCATCTTCCATCTCAGGTTCACCTTCACTACACAAGTATCTGATCATCACTCTTGATCTTCATGAACATTCTTTCAGTTAGTACCTATCATGTATTGTGATATCCTGCATGAGATAATTAGTACCACATACATTGCATTACATTCATCAAAGTGCATTCTCATAACTCGTATGCATACATTTACATCTACATATTCACATACATGCATTTATCCATCATAAGCAAAATCAAATCATACATTACATTTATTCATCATTACATTTTACACTGCATACATACATAACAATAAAACATGTGCTTATTTATTTGCATATTTATACATGCCATACATCTCATATCTACTCATCTAGTCATTTAGGATACATCTCATAAGGCATAAAAATCCAAAGAAATATACAATGCATATAATGATAACAAAAGAAGAGCTCATATCTATGAATCATATTGTCAGTATACAAAAATGGTTCTACCCAAGCACAATCTATATCTCAAAATGGGGCTATAATACATCATGATATATCAATATCCTAATCTAGCCTTGGCCATCACCACCTGGAGGAGGTGGAGGAGGTGGCATGTCTTCCTACAGTGGCTCCTATGGGGGAGGCCCCTGTGGTACCTCTAGTGCTCTGGCATACTTTGACAATTGTGGAACTTGGGTCACTAGCTCTAGAATTGCACCAATATAATTTACATAATAATATGCTGCATGTGTCATCTCATATCAAGTCTCTATCCATGACCTCACTAGATCCTCCCACAACTCTCTAATCTCCCACCTTCTCCGCTACCTGGGTATCTCATATGGTGACTTGTATATGGAGATCACTTAGCTCCCTCTTTTCCTGTCAGACTCTATCTTGGCTCCTCCATAGTGCATCTTGCAGCTGTGCGACTACATCTCCAGGAGGGGGACCCTATGCAATCTAATCTTGCATAACCTCATCCTATGCCTCTATGGCTGGCAGCTATTGTGGTGGAACATTGGTCTGCTACATCAATTATCTATCCTGCACTTTGCTACTATTTACCCCAGGATTTGTCCTCATCCGCCATGCAGGAATGGCTACTTGTGTCACCCTTTGTCAGGGTACCTATTGCTAAGTTGTCTCCTATTGTTGTGGTGGTGGCTAAGGTACCTGTTGTTGTGCCACCTTCTATTGTGGCAAAGGCTAAGCTACCTATTGCTGCACCACTTATTGTGCCTATTAGCCCATGCCAATAGGATCTATGAACTGAGGGAATGGATGCACAACTAAGTGATCCTGATATGCTAGTGTCATCCCCCCATTAGCTACCATTTCCATGTAGTCCCATCGAGCTAGTGTCACCCGTGCCTAAATCATACACCGACCATGATCCAATCTTGCCAACCAGCCCTTCTTCACCTCATTAATGAAGTGAGTGTACCCATAGTACTCATTGTTGGATATGTCATATGGCCTTCCAAATTGTCATAGGACCCGTGATAGTCAAAACCACTCAATGATAGACATGGTATGGCCAATCAAAGGGTATGAATAGAACATATATGATAACTCATGTCTGGCATCATCCCAGACCTTTGTACCTATCCATGGCTGCCATACCACTATGACTATGTCATCCAACTGAGCTCGCCACTACTTAGTGTTTCCATATTTTTGTTCATTCTTAGTTTGGAGACCTAATTACTAAGTGATGCTACAATAACCTAGTTTGTTTTATTAGATGATCTTCTTTAAGTTTGTGTTCATTTCATTGCAAAGTACATGAAAGTAAAAGGGAATGAACTGCATCTAATGCTACACATAAAGAAATAATTAATACTGGGGTACCAGACATTGCCTAGTATTGAAGTCCAGATCTGGTCCTATCCAGAGAGCTCCTAAGATCTAGAACCTGCAAGAAGAAATGAGGGGAGATGGGTTAGATCCAATGGATCTATGCAATGGCTAGTATCACAATATCACAAAATGCATACATACACTCAACCATGCACCTCTAACAAAGGCTGTGCTCAGGGCATGTGCATGAGAACCATACAAAGAGCCAAAAAGAGGCACCATGTTTTCATTGACATGTTTGTTTCATGTGTAGATATAGGGAAGTTGGCCCAATAATGAATTTCATGAATGATCTAAGCCCTTGATGAAAATCATGATAGGGAAACCTCATGATCTCCATCATGATTGCATCAAGGGCCAAGAGCACACACAGTATGTGCAGACAAGGTACATCTGATAAAGCAGCATCAATAAGGATAAATCAAGTAGCATGGCATGATTAAACAAATACTCGTATGAGAGTGCAAATAGAATTGTACCTTATATGTGATGTGCATGATGTTAGTCAAGCTATGATGAATGAATAGTATAGATTCACCATGGCATCAAGGAGAACAAAACTAGAATCAAGGCACACAGATCTATGTGAGAGATAAGGCACCCTGCAACATGGATACATTTCAGAGTTGCATTAATGTTCAAACAGGGCACGTTGATCTAACAAGTGCAATAGCTAGGCATCAATAGTGAAGCATATAGTAATGAGTATCTATCAAACATCAGCACCAAGTGTCAAATTATAATGCATGAGGATCATAGGTTTTGAATCAATAAATCAAGGAGATAATGGTCTAGTTGATAACATGGATACCAATAGTCAATGATGCCCAAGCTAATAACAAATTGATAGGTGCCATGGTTTGAAACCCAATTCAAGCATCAACACTAGATACAACACCCCAATAGTTCTTGGGTTGTATGCAATATGAAATAACAGTCATACGCAATAACAATGCCCTAGCTCATGGATCAAGGGTCATCTGTCGATTATCTTGGGCAACATATGGCACTCCAAATTAGTAAATAAACTATGATCATGTGTTTCCAAACACATCATCATTCAAGGAGTAGTAGAAAAAAAAAAACTAATTGCAATGAATGAGGAATTTAGTGCCAACGTCAATAGCAATGGCTGCAACATAGCACAACCAAGTACACAGGCCAGCAAGAATAGAAATAGCAAGCTCGGGCCCCCATCACAACATGCATCTCAGTCAACACAAGATGTCACAACCAAGAAATTTAAAAGATAGAAGAGCATTAACAATATGTAGCTCATGGTGTTTAAACTTTCAACAGAGCATAGATGCCATGCCCTAGTCGGCATAGAGGGAATAGTTGCATGCATGCTCGGGTTCGAGCTCACGGCCTCAAGCCAATAACCACATGTTATAAAAATCATGCATACAACCAATAGTTTGGATACCATATGAGCTCCCAAATTTAGTGGTGAGTGGTATCAATGCCGTTTTCAAACCATGATGCCCTAGGATCATGGGCTCGTGTATCTAGTAGTAAATCAAATAATAACATAGCATATTCAAATCAGTGATGCAATGAATATATACAAAATCAATGAATAGCAGTTGCTTAAACCCTTGAGGGGTGAAATAAGATAAGCGATAGATGCAGGTGATACCCTTGATTACATTGGTGCAATAGAAATTATGTTGATACCCTAGCATGCATGGTTAACTAGTGTCGATATGGGTACCGAACATAATGATACAATAAGAGTGCCCCATTCTATCAAAATAGAGTTAGATAATTGATGCCCTAAGAGATGTATTGCATATAGAGGCAATAAAATACAAATAAACCAATGTGTATGCCGTGCCCTAGCCCATGGCTCATCGAGCACCTAGCGTTCACACATTTCTTTCAAAAATGATAGAGAACAATACAAATGCAACAATTCCATATGAAGAAGTAATACAAATAGGGGAAAATCCTAATGTTGAGCACATGAATTAAAAATAGTAAGCACAATGTGTATACAATGCCCTCGCCATTATCAAGGCTCAAATACTTTCAAATGCAATAATGCCTTACTTTTGCAAAGAACCAAACATGAAATACATAGTTTGCAAAACATTATTGTATACAAAGAACAACATCAAGTCACAGACCCTTGATTTTTGAAGGGATGTTACATGCAAACTCAATTATGCATTGCAATATACAAGAAATTCAAAGTACAGTGCTATGAAGAACTTTCATAATACCCTAGCATATGAAATCTACAGCAAGAAAAAATGAAACACTATTGCCACAAGAAAGATATATCATTTCATGCATGCCTACCTCGAAATGTTGCCATTGTTTGAGTGTTGTTTCCAAGTGATGACTGGGAGGAGCTGCAGTAGGTTTAGAATGTTGCCAAATGTTGAGTGTAGGAGCTATAATTCCATTTTTCGAGCATTATTTGATGATATTATTGCTTCCTCCCCTTTTTAGGATGAGTGTAATGTCGATGCCTCAAGACTTTAGGTTATATGTGATTTATTCATTTTATGGATATCCTCCCATTTTTTGGGGAGTTGATATTCCATCTTTTTGTATGTAACCTATAGTTTACCTTAGGGATTGAAGATTTTGTTTTAATGCTATTATTTTTAAAGATGTGCTTCCCTTTTTGGTTGAGGCTTTTTCTTTAAAAATATAATTGTATCTATTAGAGGTCATAGTGGATAGTTTTAAATGTTAAGTCATGGCCAGCTTTTATTGTAAGATATCGACAAGTGGTATTTTCATAAACCCTTGCCAGATATCATTTGTAAGGCATGACTTAGTGGGTATAATGGTCATCTTTGACTATTCATTTTTAGGTCCCCACTCTCCTCACCCCTAGGAATCTAGGAATCTGACATTCAGACCATGATGCTACCTCATGAGTCCATATTTTGACATTTCTATTGTTAGGAGGTAGTGGAGTTGAATGCAAATTCTTTGGTTTTAGTTTTATACCTCTCACTTTTGGTGATTGAGGTTAGCTCTTCACTTTTTCTCTCTGATATGAGTGTTGTAGCTCAAAGAGACACAATTGTACCTATTTCTTTTAGCAATAAAAATTGATCCTTCTTGTTCTCCTATAATTCTAGGTTTTTTATTGAAGCCATATGTAAGATTATTGTGATGTTTCTATATCCTTAATCTACATTATGGATTCAAGTGGGTATTCAAGGATTTGTCTTAATTCAGTGGTGTGATTTGTGTATAATCAAGAATGTTAGATTTGTGAAGTTTTTCTTCCTTTTCAGGATTCTAAGTACCTTATTTCATTGAGGGTTAAGAAAGTAGGATTAAGCTGTGAGTTAGATTTGAATTGCTGACAAAGTGAACTTTTTTCTCAATTGTGGTTTCTCTTCAAATTCAATGGATCACCTTCCTTTCATTTCAAGTTGCAACTATTTATTTTCAAGCATTTTTCTATCCCTTTTCCCTCCAAGTTTAGATAAGTCTCAAGTGATCCAGGGGAAGCTGGCCCTTAATCTAGATGTCTATTCTCAGATAGGTTACCCACATCTTGAGAATAGTCCCATGTTTCATAGGATTTTTGGGTTCAATACTTAGCAAAATAGGGTGCAATCCTTAGTGACAACACTTAGTCTTACCCAGAGTTGGCTGAGTCATAGGGCCACCGTACCTATAGAAGTATGGCTCTAAGGGATGTCTATTATCCTAGAACACTGGCCTGCAAATGGGGAGATGCTCCCAAGCCCATATCTGTAGCACAAAGACTCTAGTTTCCATGCTCCATGCATCCCTATATATAATATCATGCATCTCATGATACATCTGTGAAAGCATGCATTGGCCCCACCCATATCACATGGGTGGTTGCTCCAACATCCTCTATAACATCCAGACCCAGCCACACTCCAGTCCAAGTTTCCCTATGTCTGGCATTAAGTAGTAGCCTAGGAATTCTCCTAACGCAACTGCTAATCAATGTCCAACATCATAGACTCTGATCAGATCCTCCTAGGGGATTGCTTGGCCCATCACTAGATCATCCTGAAATATGTCTCTAAGAACCATTGTGCATGCTCTAGGTTGTGTATCATACTCCACGTGCAGGCCATGGAAGGGACGTACTCTCATGATCCGATAGATATCCTCTAGGGTAACTATCATCTCCCCCTGTGGCAAGTGAAATGTGTTTGTTTATGAATGGAAACACTTGACAAGTGCACGTAATAATCTATGATTTACCTAGATGTTAGGTATATCACACAACTATGATAGTCCTAATCCATCTATATGGATGGACTTTGCATCATCCAATTGCCACACTACCTCACCAATGACTGGGTGGTGAGATCAAAACACAATGTCCTAGAAGTCAACCTACAATGCAAGTGCCAACATATGATCAGCATCTCAATCATGATGGTTTTTCAAAGGAAAAAAATAGAATTTGAAACTATGCACCTAACCTACACATGCCTCTTAGTCACTCTACTTGGTTGATCTCACACAAACTGTGGACTCAAACTTTTAGTTCTCCACTACAATCCCATGTGAGGCAGTAGAAATCTAGCATGAGATTTCTCTGCCATGTGAACCTGTGTGCTAGATCGTATGAGAGATCTTCCTCACAGAGGGTTTCTTATGTGACTTCTAAGTCCTCTTCGCCAGAGCTTGTGGAGAGACTCACGCGAGAAAGCCCTCTTTTGGTCTTTTCTCATGCAAGCCTCCTCATTGGCTCATGTGAGGAAACTATTTCCTCATGCGAGTTCTTGCGAGAAAGTCCCAAAATTACCCTAAAACCAATCTAAATCTACTTAAATGCATCAAAACTTGAAATGCAAGGTAGGTTATCGACTACTCACATGTGGGTCATACATCGTTGGCCAGATGTGATGTTAGGAGCACTTGAATCTATGCAATCTCACTAGAACACCTTTCATCTTGCCTCAGACCTCTTTTTCTCACAAAGTCTATGATTCAAATCAATTGAAAATGACCCTTTTGCACCTTATATAGGTTGACCTAATTTTCAAAAGTGCTATGTTTTGTGTGAAAACTTCACCCTTGGCTAAATCAACCACTCTGAATCCATTTTTGAGATTGAATTTAAAATCTGACACCTCTATATAGCTCAAAATTATGTTTTAAAATTTTTGAGACTAACGTGATCAGATGCTTGTGCAGTCGACCTTTTGATGCCTTATTCTTGGCAAAATCACATCTCAACATCATTTTCTTGACTTCTTCATCTTTTCATCAAATTCAACTCTAGTCAAATCTAGTCAACCTTGGTCAAACTTGGTCAACCAAACCTCCAAAATCACTCCAAATCACTTTTGAATCTTCTTGATTCTCCTATAATCCATTATGAGTTCCTCTAGACCTCTAATTCTATCTCTATCTACAACCTTTTCTTGTCAATCACTTTTCATGACGTGTCATCTTTCCATTTCACTCCTGAGGGGGTAGGATGATTGCATCATTGAATCTCAAAATCAATATAATCTAAATCAAAAGTCCTCATCGCCAGGGGCATCTCATCACTTGGGGCATGTTTAGTTTTTCGTACCTCACAGTCAAAACTAGTTGTTCCACAATCTTGAATCATGAGGGGCATCTCTATGCCTTATATCTTGTCATCATACTACTAGGTATATGAGCAATCTAACTTAGATCCTTGGGGATCAAGCTTCATTTTGGAGATGGTCCTTGAAATCTCTATTAGGTATTGGGGAAATCTAACCCTGATTCCTGAAAGTCAAGCTTCATTTTGGAGATGACTCTTGAAAACTCTTTTAACCAATATTTGGGCAATCTAACCTGGGTCTTGGAGGACTAAGCTTTGTTCTAGAGATATTCCTAAAAATCTACATCAATTCTCATTTAATCGATGGGTATTGGGGTAATCTAACCCTGACTCCTAAAGATTGAGCCTTGTTCTGGGGACAATCTTGCTAAAAGTGATAATTTGACCAATGTCTTCGCAATCTAACATAGACTTTGGGGAATCAAGCTTCATTCTAGAGATGGTTCTTCAACTCAATCTGATTGGTTTCTTGGCAATCTAACCTCGACTTCTAGGGATTAAGCTTCATTCTAGAGATAATCCTAAAACTCTCATCATTTGTCACATTCATACTATTCTTTGAATCAATGCATTGCTCGCACATCAATTCAAAGAGGGGCAAAATTTAACACCCCAAAATTGGCATCTTTCTATCCTAACCAATTTTGTTGCATTTAGTCTCATTTTATCAAATTTTTCAATCATTAAAGTCCTATTGTACTAGGAAATTATGCCTTCTAATTCACTCTAATTGACTTAGTGTAAAATGTAGAAAACCCTAAATCTACATCAATCACATAACATATTTAATTCCTAAATATCAAACATAAATTAGCTAATAAACCCTATGATCAATTAATTTAATTATAAAGTCCTAGCACTTTAATTAAATTAAATCCACCCTCTTTAGCTAAAATACAAGAAAAAGGAATTAAATAAATATTTGGTTTTAAATAAATATCATCTTAAAAAATAAATTTAATTATTCAAATAATTGAAAAAATCTATTTATGAGGTAATATTCAATTTATTTAATCAAATATTCTCCACAAAATCTTCTCTTTAGTTTAGAAAAGGAAACTTTGTTTTAATTGAAAATCAAAAAGAGGAATAAAATAGTTAACAACTTTAACACACACAAAAATAGGTAGCTTACTGCCTCTCTGTAGGAAACTTTCTATTCTGAACTAAACTCTCATTCAATCTCCACTGTTCATCCGATTCAATCTCAACCATTGATTGAACTTGGGATTTCTATAAAAGAAACCTCATTTCTCATTCAAAGGATCCAACTTTTCAAGCAACGAAGTGTTGTCACATTGTCGTCAAAACTCATATTGCATTCAAGCTTTCATTTCTTAGCAAAATCTTCATTTTTAGATTAATATATCATGTTTAGCTTAATGATGCACTTCATTTCTTAATCTAGTTTTCTTTCATTGTTCTTAGATTAATTTCATCATTTCTAGATTAAATTGCATACTCATTTAGATTAATCTTCCATATTCATTTCTAGATTAAACTGTATAAATCCTTCATTCTAGCAGTAGTCTATGGTTGCAGTACTCTCGATTCTGAGAGCAATTTTGAACCCTACCTAGATAGAAGGAAACAAGTCAAATCATCCAAACAACAAAGATGAATAATCTCATATTCATTATTGGCTACAGCTGGTCAACAATGACTATGTTGAAGTGTGGAGCTAAATTAGAGGCCCATATTTAGTTCATACAATATCTAAGGAAGAAACCTATTGGCATCAAAGATATAGGACTATGTGGCTCAAAGAGGGTGACAAGAATACTAAGTTTTTCCACTTAAATACACTTAAACATAGAGCAGCCAATAGAATAGATAAAATTTATATAGATAATAAGGAGGTTAATAAGGAAGAGGATATCAAGAAGGAACCATTTGACTTCTTTTCTTCTTTTCTTTCAATGGAAAATAATCTTATTATCAAAAACTGGGACATTCTTCTTCAAGCCATTCCAAGTTTAGTGAACCATGACCAGAACAAGATATTGCAGGATATTCCTTCTAGTAAGGAGATCAAAGAGGTTATCTTTTCCTTTGAAGGATAAAAAGCTCCTAGCCCGGATGGGTTTCCCATGTTCTTTTTCCAAAAGTTCTAGCTAATTATTGAGAAGGATATTTCTAATGTTGTGAAGGAATTTTTTGGAAGTAGATGTCTTCTCAAAGAAATCAATGGAACTTTTTTATCTCTGATTCCCAAAGTTGTTGGGGCTTAGTCCTTTGATCATTTTAGACCTATTAGCATATGTAATCATTTTTATAAGATTATGTCAAAAATCTTAACTTCTAGACTATTGACTATCCTCCCTTTGTTAATTGCTCCATAATAGAATGGCTTCATTCCTGGTAGAAAAATCCTTGACTCTATTATTTTGGTCCATGAAAAAATTCACTCTACTTTTGAGGAGGGGAAACATGATTTTATCCTCAAACTTGATTTTTCTAAAGCTTATGACCAAGTGGATTGGAGGTTTTTGTCTCTGGTTCTAAGGAAGATTGGTTTTAATGAGAGGGTTATTCATATTATTTTCCAATTGATTTCCACTGCCCCCTTTTTTGTTATCATTAATGGGTTAGCCTCCAAGTTCTTCAAAAATACTAGAGGCTTGAGACACCAGGGCCTATCTCCCCTATTCTTTTTACTCTATTGGTCAAAAGCATGGGGAGATACTTTAAGCTTCTAGTGGATAAGGGTGTTATCTAAGGATTGAAACCTTCCTCCAATCCTCTAATGTGCTCCCATGCCCAGTTTGTGGATGAAACTATCACTATGGGTAATTCCACTATCAAAGAAGCTAGAGCTATGAAAAAATTCCTTAATGTTTAAACCAATACTACTGGCCAATTGATCAACAGGAAAAAAGCTCCTTATTTTTCATCAATACCCTGGCTGATAGGTAGGCTAGAATTGCCAATATTTTAGATTGCAAGATCAATAACTTTCCCTCTTCCTATTTAGGCCCCCCACTTGGGCTGAATGTTACTGAATATTTTTGGAATCTGACTTTAGACAATTTTTACAAAAATTTGGCTAGATGGAAAGGTACCATGTTATCTCAAGTGGCAAAGGTGACCCTCATTAAATCTTCCTTGTAAAGTTTGGTGGTTTATGCTCTCAACTTGTTTAAGATACCTATTAAATTCTCTGATAAAATTGAAAGCATTCTCACACACTTTCTCTGGTCTAGAGCTGAGGAAAAAATTATATCCCCTTGATTTCCTGGGATAAGGTTTGTAAGCCCAAATCTATGGGGGGATTGGGGTTAAGACCGGTCAACGTTATCAACAATGCTCTTTTGGCCAAATAAATTTGGAGGATCTTTGGGGAACCTAAGGATTGGAACACTATACGCAGACAAAAATATCTCTATGACATCCCATTCATAGATGTCCTACTATCAAACATGGATAAAGTTGAAGGTTCCATTTTTTGGAGAAGTATAGATTAATGCCAAAAATATTGCCAGCAAGGGGAAGAAATGGAAGTTGTGACACAACCAAAAAATTAAGTTTTGGGATGATTCCTTGTTGATGGAGAATCCTTTGAGCGATAACTTTGATTATCTTGATTCTATAAACTGGTGCAAAAATAGATATGGTACTAGAGTTAAAGATTACTAGATTAACAACTGTTGGGTGAATTTGGTAGGGATAAACCCTACTTTTGATAGAATTGACAAAGCCCTTCTAGCTCAATGCATTTGTGCTACTTGTATCAACTTAAAATGGAAGCACTTCCATGATAAGAATGTTTAGCCCTTTGAGTGAGTGTTCTAGGTCATGTCAAGCACCTTACATTAGCTCTTTGCTCAGATCATACTTGTTCTCCTTATTTTGCTTCTATCTGACCCTGATTTTCACTCTATATCTACATTTCCTAGCATTCTAGGTCAGGATCTTGAGGATTTTGACTAAAAGGTCAAATTTGACCTTGACCTTGACCTAGGTTAGACTCAAGCTCATCCTTGACCCCTTGTCCAAATTTCAAATCTCTAAGATTTCTAGGTGTCAGGTTTCGGGGATATTTATTTTCCCGCCTCCGGGTCAGCCATTTTGGGTTTCAAAATGGTAAATCCTTAAAGTGAATTTAATCTAGGTATATTTTCTAAAGGTTAGGACCTAATTGGGATTTAATTCTCCAAGGTGACCCCTCTAGAGGATTGTTCCCTAGTTCACTATAAAAGGAGGCCTTCCTCTCTCATTTGATCCATCCATTTTCATGATCGACACATCAAGTTTTGAGAGATCATCTTATTTTTCCATCAAGCATCATGTTTTGTGAGAACATCCACAATCAAGAAATTTCATGAGCAAGCTCTCAAGGTGATCAAGCAAGCATTCTCAAGGAAGCATTCAAGTCCCCTTCTCCATCCAAGTTCTCCATTGAAGATCAAAGATTCAAGCATTCAAGCCATTGAAGGGATTTGGTTCAAACATGCAAGATTCATCATTCAAACCCTAGATCTAACTGTCATGAGGGTGTGATCTTTCTTCAAGATCCTTTTGTTCATCTTCAAGATCCATTTCATTCTTCCCTCAAGGTGGATTTGAAGCATACAATCATGGAGGTTTGATTTACATGTTCAAGCTTTCATATCAACATACTTGATTACATTTCAAATACAATTGCATATCTATTGAATGTTATAGCTTCATTATTAGATCTACTTCTACTACTTCCTAGAATTCTCCATTTCAATTTCAATATTAAGATTGATTCCAAACCAAGGTTTGACCAAGGCAAACCCCCCATACAAACAACAAAACCCCCCATTTTCTTGCAGGTACAGGTGCGGAATTTTAGATCTAAGAGCATATTTAGATATCCTTTTTGGAAAACTTTTGGGATCCATGAACAAAGTCAGAATCAACCTTCAAATAAAGAATGTAGCCTTTGACCTTTTATGAGGGTCAAAGACTACTTGCCATCGGAAAGACAAAAGTTTTATGGGTTTTCTTCCTCTTGGCATTTTTAGTCCAAAGCAGGTTGCAAAATTGCTCGAAAGTACACACAGACATCAAAAATTGGCATTTTCTAGATTTTCCCTAATTTGAGGTTAGTACTTTTATTTTAATTATTTTAGATTCCAAGCAATTCTCCTTTATAGGGAAATATAAGGTTTTTCTCTCTCCTTCATATTCTCCATAGATTGATTCAATTGTGTATTAACCTTTTGGTTGATCAAGTTGGATCTCTCCTTTGGAAACTTGAATTTAGGAGTAGATCTAATATTTCCCCCATACAATACACTCATATAGAGGTGATTCCATATTACTTCTATTCATTTTGGTGAACCCAACATACTTACTCTCCTTTATTTTGTGGAATTAGATGCCCTACTATGTTAGATTTTAGATCCTTTCTTGCATTTAGATTAGATCTACTTTATGATCTTGCATTTCAAATTCAAAAAATGCAAAAAAATCTATATAATTACAAAAACATTTAAAATATTTCATTTTCTATGGAAATCATTAAGATGCTTTGGTGTGTGGTCATGTTCTTTATTACCCTTCTTTTAGCATCCCTTTATAGTACCTATGATGTTTATGAGAGTATCATTCACTTCATTATGTTGATGACCCTTCACTTTGCTCTTGCCTATGCTTTTGTGAAGTTGACTGACAGTAGTCTTCCTACATTTAAAACTTTTCTTAAGGATTTATGTGGTAGCCTTATTCATGTTTTGAATTATGTGAAGAATTTGGTAGATGATACACCATCTCCTAATCTTCCTAATCCTATCAATCCTCATCCTAATCCTATGAATCCTAATCCTACTCCAATCAATCCTAATCCAATACCTAATTCTCCATTTGTTAATCCTGCTCTTCCCGTACTTATGATGGGATTCAAGCTATAGCTCAGGATGTTGATCTGCAAGATTTCTTTGATTTAACTTATCCTTCGATTCATGATGATATTAAGGGAAAGGGTAAAGAATCTTCTTCAAACCTATTATTCCACCCTATACAACCTTTACTCATGAACATGATAAACAATCACCTCCTATAGAAGCTTTACATAATATGTACACTACCGGATATAATATGGTAACTAAACAAGGTTATAAAGGTTTAGGGCTTGGGGTTAATGAGCATGGTATTAGGTTTCCCATTCATATACCCCCTAAACCAGATATGTAAGGTGTTGGTTATTCAAGATCTCAAGTCAAGGTAGGTGGTGTTGATCATCGTCCTCCTCTTCACATTCTTCTCCCCACACCTATATTAGATAACCATAATACTCGTCAAGAAGTGGCTAACAAGGTATATGTTGAGCTAATGAATTCCAAGAAAGAAATCTTTAGACACATGCTAATAGATGCTTTATACAAATACAAATGTCCTTTTCATTATAGTAACAAACATTTACTTGCTGATTGTAAACATTTCAAATTATGTCAAAAAGAGAACTGCTTTAGGAATTATATCTCACTCTCATGTAGTTTTACAATTCCTTCATAATTTTTCTATAGGGGATTCCCCTCCTTTAGATATAATGTATATGTGCTTCCCCTCTTGTCTCATGACTGGGGGGCAAGAGGTGTATCTTCATCCAGTCTCCTAGGATCCATTAGGATTTTTAGCATATATTATATCCTAAGCTTAATTGGTATTCTTTCCTATTTTTCTATAGTTTTGCATTACGTTTATAATCATCCATAGATCTTATTCAAGATATATTTTCTAAGACATTTTTTTTTGCTAAGATATCCCTTGTCTCTACCCTTGGGGTGCAAGGTACCTCTTTCTTTCTCTTTGTCTAGGGAACTGCTTTCCTTAGCTTAGTGGTATTTTTTTATATTGCAATATTATTTCAAAGTATTGATAGATTTTTTGACTATGGATAACATTCTTATATAGAATTTGTTGTCCTAAGTCATCACTTCTCTATTTTGCAAATTATATTCTTTATAAAATCTCACCCTTGCTGTGATGTTAGATTTGTTCCCTCATTCCAAAGATTCCTCTTCCTCTTCTTTGCAAGGGGGTTGATTATTGAATCTTGGTTCCTACCTTTGAAAGATGATATTTTATTTAAAGCACTCCTCTTTGGTGGGGGTCTTGTTGATAAGATCTCTTTCTTTGAGGATCCTTTTTCCATGAGTGACATATCCTTTTCATGATTATCTATAATATTATATGTAGGGGTCAATATCCCTTGCTAAGAATATGGTATACATTGTTGCTAAATAGGATATCTCCTTTCATTGTGAAGAAGGTATCCTCTTCCATCTTTGTTCCTACACTTGGGGGGCAAGGATGCCACCTCCTTCTTTTCTTTATTTCTAGAATTCACCTCCTTCCTTGGTTAAGCAGTATTTATCTATTATGTGATATCCAATCATACATGAAAATTTTGATTTACATTGAGGATCTTTGTTCTTGATCACAACCTATTTGATTGTTTGACATTTGGTTTCCATGGTTGATATATCTCTCACCTTGGAAACTGAATAGTGTGCTATCCCTCATAAGGGTTACTTTATTTTCACTTCTTGCATGATATCTCTTTACATTCATCCCTTCCATGGCCTCATAGAAGCTGTGACCTTCTTAGCTTGGACTGGGTGTTTTTTGTGGATATTGTCTTGATGTTGAAGAAGGCTTTATCCTTGTTCTTTTCTTTCCTTAACATGTCAAAATAGTATGTTTTTTCCATATTAAGGAGGGGAGAATATATAGGGTCTCCCTTGTATTATATTTTTTTAAAAAAAATTTATGCTAAATCTTCTAAATGTAATGCACATAAGTTGCTAAAGCCTAAGGAGACATGCATTTTTCAAAGCTTTTCCATATCCTAAATCTTGGAAGGTAACACACATAAGTTGCTAAACCCTGAAGGGACACGCATTTCCAATTTCAAATATACTAAATCTTGGAAGGTAACGCATATAAGTTGGTAAATCCTAAAAAGACAAGCATTTATATGCTAAATCTTCTGAAGGTAAAGCACATAAGTTGCTAAATCCTGAGGAGACATGCATTTTCATATTCATAGTGATACAAGAAGGTGGATCTATGGTTATTCTAGAAGCTGTCAAAAGATGCATTACAATTGCAAGCATAGTTTATGGGTGAACCTTTTGGGCTCTCCCTCTAGGGTGATTCATGGTAAGGTGGGCATCTTACTAGGCGAGGTAATCACTCTTTTCCTTTTCTCTCTTTTTGCTTTCATGCTAGTAGGACTGGATCATGAAGCTATGTCATTTATAGTGTTTCTCTTGTCTTTCTTATTTAATAATTTATTCTTGTATGATAGCTTTCCAAATATGATATTATTATGAGAAATATTTCTTAGCAAGGTTTCTTATGCTAGTTGATTTGGGTTTGTTTTAGTACCAACCCCTCTTTTGTGTCTTTTTTTTTTCTCACCCTCATGCGTGTATGTTAAGTTAGAATCCTTAGCCTAGGGGCTGGTGTCCCTAGCTAAGTGTCATTCTATCTCATTTTGAATCCACTGGGATCTTTTCTTTCTTCTCCTTTACCAAGAGTTTGCATCGAATCCATACTCTTGCTAAAGTGGGGGCTTAATGTATCATCTTAAAAAGGAAGCACTTGCATGATAAGAGCATTTAGCCCTCGGAGTGAGTGTTCTAGGTCATGTCAAGCACCTTGAATCAACTCTTTTCTTAGATCATACTTGTTCTCCTCATTCTACTTCTATTTGACCCTGATTTTCACTCTATATCTGCATTTCCTAGCATTCTGGGTCAGGATCTTGAGGTTTTTGACCAAAAGGTCAAAGTTGACCTTTATGGGTCAAAGTAGACCTTAACTTTGATCTAGGTTAGATTTGAGCTCATCCTTGACTCATTGTCCAAATTTCAAATCTCCAAGATTTTTGAGTGTCGGGTTTCAGGGATATTTATTTTCCCACCTCCGGGTCGGCCATTTCAGGTTTTGGAATAGTAAATCCTTAAAGTGCATTTAATCTAGGTATATTTTCTAAAGGTTTGGACCTAATTGGGATTTAATTCTCCAAGGTGGCCCCTCTAGAGGATTGTGCCCTAGTTCACTATAAAAGGAGGCCTTCCTCTCTCATTTGATCCATCCATTTTCATAATCAACACATCAAGTTTTGAGAGATAATCTTCTTTTGCCATCAAGCATCAAGTTTTGTGAGAACATCAACAATCAAGAAATTTCATGAGCGATCTCTCAAGGTGATCAAGCAAGCATTTCATCAAGCATTCTCAAGGAAGCATTCAAGTCCTCTTCTCCATCCATGTTCTCCATTGAAGATCAAAGATTCAAGCATTCAAGCCATTGAAGGGATTTGGTTCAAACATGCAAGATTCATCATTCAAACCTAGATCTAACCATCATGATGGTGTGATCTTTCCTCAAGATCCTTTTGTTCATCTTCAAGATCCATTTCATTTTTCCCTCAAGGTCGATTTGAAGCATACAATCATGGAGGTTTGATTTACATGTTCAAGCTTTCATATCAACATACTTGATTACATTTCAAATACAATTGCATATCTATTGAATGTTATAGCTTCATTGTTAGATCTACTTCTACTACTTGCTAGCATTCTCCATTTCAATTTCAATATTAAGGTTGATTCCAAACCGGGGTTTGACCAAGGCAAACCCCCCATACAAACAACAAAACCCCCATTTTCTTGCAAGTATAGGTGTGAAATTTTAGTTCTGAGAGTAGATTTGGATACCCTTTTCAGTGAACTTCTGGGATCTGCGAACAAAGTCAAAATTGACCTTCAAATAAAGAATGTAGCCTTTTAGCTTTTATGAGGGTCAAAGACTACCTGTCGTTGAAAAGACAAAATATTTATGGGTTTTGTTTGTCTCAGCATTTTTAGTCCAAAACAGGTTGCAAAATTGCCTAAAAGTACACACAAACATCAAAAATTGGCATTTTTCAAATTTTCCCTAATTTGAGGTTAGTACGTGTATTTCAATTATTTCAAATTCCAAGCACTTCTCCTTCATAGGGAAATATAGGGTTTTTCTCTCTCCTTCATATTCTCCATAGATTGATTTGATTGTGTATTAACCTTTTGTTTGATCAAGTTGGATCTCTCCTTTGGGAACTTGGATTTAGGAGTAGATTTAATATTTCCCCCATACAATACACTCATATAGAGGTGATTCCATATTACCTCTATTCACTACTAAGGATGACTCCATGATTTGGGGCCCTTCTCCAAATGGGTTTTTCTTAGTTGCTACTGCCAACTTACTTCAATTTGGACCGTCTACTTCTAAACCTTTTTGGGCCAAGGCTTGGAACAATGCTCTCACTCCTAAGATTGAGATTTTATATTGGATTTTCATCCAAAATAACTCCCTTACATTGGACAATCTCAAAAGAAGGGGATTATATATCCCTAATAGATGATGTTTGTGTTGTTTTGTTGACGAAGATACTAACCATGTTTTCTTGCATTATCTTTTTTCTCAAAAGGTTTGGTCTTTCTTTTTGTAGAAATGGATTATATGCTCAATTGTTCCCTATTCCATCCAAGAATTTTGTTAGTAATGGCATTTTCCTAGTGCCAATGATTTGGTTAGTGAAACCTATAAGATGGTGGTTCCATATGTGGCTTGGAACATATAGAAAGAAAGGAATAATAGAATTTTTTGGGAGAAGCACAGTAATCCTGCCAATGTGTTTGAAAAAGACCAAAGAGGATGCTATGAAAACCTAACTAAGGAAAACACTCAGAATTCTTGGAGTATAAATGAACCTAAGTCTAACGAGGGTGGACGTTTGGAGTTCTCCTCCATAAGGGTGGATAAAGATAAATTTTGACAAGGCTACTAAGGGAAATCTTGGCCCAGTTGGGTGTGGTAGCATAATTAGAGATTACAATGGAAATTGTATTATTGTCCCCTTGGGAATTCAAACCAATCACATTGTTGAAGCTACAGGAGCTCTTTATGGTCTTCAACTTGCCAAAAACCTCAATTTTAATAATAGTTGGTTTGAGGGAGACTCTATAAACATTATTAAGTGTCTTAAGGGAGAGTCTATACCTTTGTGGACCATTGATAATGTTATTTCAAAAGTAAAGGAAATTTTTTCAAACCATGCCAAAGTTCACATCTCACACGTGTATAGAGAAAGCAACAGTGTGGCTGATAGCTTGGCTAATGTAGGAGTTAACTCTTATGATGTCTTCACATGGGAGAGAATTGAAAATTTGATTAAGTACACAAGATCAAAAATTAATTATGAAAAAAAATCTATAAGGAAAGCTTTAAGATGCTTAGAACTACACGCATAAGTACTACAGAGCCTGCGAGTAGTTATTGGAAAGAGTGGAGTAGTGTACTTGGCATTAATAAAATCATTATATCCCATTATTTTTGGGTTGATATTTCCATCTATGTTAACATTTCTGAGAAAGATAACCTTTGCAAGCATAATCAAGAAACTGGGAAGAGTGATCAGTGTCTGGTTTTGATCTCTATCATCATGGGTGGCGATTTTAAAATGGAGGAGCCTACAAAATGTTGGTGGCTTAAAGGAGAAGACATGGCTATGGTGTGGCGTAAACTACAGAAGGTTGGAGTCACTCCATATTTGGAAAGACTCCATGGGTTTGACAAATTTGTCACTCGTAAATTCTTCGATGGTTGGAAAAATGAGACCATCACGATGGATGGAAAGACTATCAATCTCTCTATTGAGCTCATAGCTTAGGTTATTGGTATCCCCAATGAGGTTTTAAAGTTTTATAGAAACTAGAAGATCTTGGACATGGCGGTTAATAAATTTCCTAAGTCTGAGAAGGAGGAGGCTTTTTATAATGCTTGTGCTAAAGGGTTCATTGATGTTTATAAGATCAAATAAATTTGGCGTAGCACTCTCTTGGTTATTGTGGAGTACTTTACTCTTAATGTGGGCTATACACAGGCACATTCCCATCACTTCATGTTCCTTAATCAGTTCAGGTATTATTATTATCAACATTCCTTATTACTTACATAGTTGTTTAATTAAAAGCCTTAATAAGAACAAGAATAATTCCAAGAATGTCATTCTTTATGAAGGGTTGATCTTATTGATTTATGAACACATAAGGGATTCCATCCCTAACCCTACTATCAGTATTCCCATTTTGGTTAAAGGTAAACAGATTGCAGAAGGAGATATTGAAAGAAGTTCTAAGAAAATTAGGAGTGTGAAGAAGGAAGTTTCTGAGTGTAGCTATGAGGATAATGTTACTGATGATCAAGAGAATGAGGAAGGTCATGATACATAGAATGTGAAAATCCCTAACAGGGAATGGGAGGAAACTGAGGCCTTCAAAGATAATGCCCTCTCTTGGGATTTGGGAGAGGATGAGGAAAAAGGTTGTGAGGGGTCTGTGAAAAATGTAGAGCCAGAGACTGATACTAATGACAAAGGTGATGATGGTACCTAGAAGAAGGAAGATCTTACTACCCAAAACAAGGAAACTGATACTAATTATAAGAACATAGATAAAGAGAACAAGGGCAGCAAGGAGAATGAGGACATTGTTAACTTGGAAGGTAAGTCTCAAGATATTTTGAATTCTGAAGAAATTTTGGTTCAAAATTCCCAAAACATTGAGGATTTTGTTGATACTACTATCCACTATACCGAGATGCATAACTTTGATAGGAATTTCCAAACTAAGGAAGTGCCCATTCTAGATGATTTTATGTTGGAGAATGTTATGATGCAGGAGCATCTCAGGTCCTTGGCAATCCTATGTCACCAAAAACATATTTGACTTTGTTTGTGTTGCTCAGTTCCTTCTTTGACCAAGTTGGTTCAGTGTTGGTCAGTTTCCTTTGGTTACCAAGTTTGGTCAGTTATCTCCTGGGTGGTCAGTTGTTTCACTAGCGCTCAGTGATGGTTGTTTGGCACTCGGTTGGCTTTGCTTACCGATGGGTTTCTTTGAGTTTCTATTGAGGCCGACTTGTGCATTTATTATGGGTCATGGATTTAATGCTGGTATCCATTATTGGGAAGCATGTGGTCCCAGATCTGACCATTCCTTCCGTTGATTGTGGGTCTGAAGGATGACTCATTTCGATAGACTCTTGTATAAATGTAGTTGTTTAGTTAGAGTTTAGGGGGTCAATTTTTGGTAGAAGATAGAAGAGAGAAGATTAGAGATTTTAGATAGATCCTTGCATGTTTGAGGACTTCTATAATTCATTGTAATATCTAGCCATAACTGGGAAGGTCTTATAGACTGGCATGTATGATTCAATTGAAGTTAATATATGAATGATCCTATATTTTCTCTCTCCCACTATGTTGTTGCTTCTTCCACATGTTGTTGAGCAAGGTGGATCTAGTTAGGGTGTGCCATTCCTTGGCCCCTTCCTTCCTCCTTTGCATCAAGTGGTATTAGAGTGAGGTTGAGAATTGGATCTAGTTTTGTGAATATAGGTTTGTAGGTTCCTTCTTGTGAAGCCCTAGTTGATTTTTTGTGGGGTGGAAGATTGCGATCTAACCTATAATTGTAGAGGGTTTTCAAGATTGTTCATAGGAGGCAAGATGTGGATCTAGGATTGGTAGACATGTTGAGACAAATTTTTGCTAGATTGGAAGCTGTTGAAATAGCCCAAAGAAGAGGAAGACATCTTGAAGATGTTAGTGATGTTGAAGTTGAAGAAGAACGAGGTAATGCAAAACTTGCACCTATGATGGATCAGGGTGAAGAAATTTTTTTGAAGGATTTCACAAATCTAAAGTCTACATAATATTTCAATCCTCCTAATTATGGTGGAAAGCTACATTCTAATGAACTAGTGGATTGGATCACTAAGATGGAAAATTATTTTGAATATGAGAATATACCTGAAGACAAGAAAGTGAAGATTACAAGCACAAAGTTGAAAAGTCATGCATCCTTATGGTGGGAACATCTGCAACTGGACATAAAAAGGAAAGGCAAAGACAAAATCAAGCTATGGAATAAAATGGTGAATAAATTGAAAGGAAAGTTTTTACCTTGTGATTATCATATTAACCTAGTTAGTCAAATGCAAAGTTTGAAGTAGAAAGATAGCTCGGTAAAAGAATACACTAAGGAATTCTAAGATTAGATATCAGATCTGGACATGATGAAGATGATGTGGAAAGAATAGCTAGATACCTAAATGGTTTGAGAGTTTTCATCCAAGAAGAGATCAGCTCGGTTAAGTTGGAAAGCATTGAAGAGACTTATCAATTTTCTTTGAAAGTTGAGGAGAAATTGAACAAGAGACATGAACAAAGACAAAGAGTTAAAGACGGTAGATTCCCTAGAGGAAGAGGTAGATCCTATGGTGAAAATAGTAGATCTGAACCAGAAAAGACAAATCTAGATAAAGGTAAGACTGAGTGGAAAGGTGAAAGTTCATTTAGAGGCAGAGGTAGTAACTACCAAGGTGGTTATAGTAGAGGAAGTGTCTGAGGAGCTTGTTATAATTGTGGAGAAGAAGGACATAGATCATTTGAATGTACACAAGCAAGTAAGAAAGTTGGTAATATTCGGAATGCTTTGGTGCAAGAAAAGTCACCGAATGAACCTAAGAAGGAAAGTAACTTGATGGTAAGAAGGGCACTATGGAATGAAATTAAAAAGGAAGATCCGGTAAGGAAAACTTTTTTCAAGACTAGATGTAGAGTTTCTGACAAAGTTTGGAAGGTAATCATTGACAGTGGTAGCTCAAAGAATCTAGCATCTGAGGAGATGGTCACCAAGTTGTAGTTCAAAAGGATGGAACATCTGAAGCCCTATCAGATTTCACAGATCAAAGATGAGCATACACTCTTGGTAAGTGAACAATGTTATGTGAATTTGAAAATTGGAAAGTACTATGATAAGGTGTTGTGTGATATCATGTCTATGGAT
Source organism: Chamaecyparis obtusa (assembly GCA_027943335.1). Classification (NCBI taxonomy): domain Eukaryota; kingdom Viridiplantae; phylum Streptophyta; class Pinopsida; order Cupressales; family Cupressaceae; genus Chamaecyparis; species Chamaecyparis obtusa. The sequence continues at coordinate 446,216 of BSBK01004460.1, forward strand.
TGTTTTTATATTTTGTTAGGTAGACCTTGGCAATATGATAGACATGCTATATATGATGAGAGATTTCATAAGTATACTATTTTGGCTGATGGAAGAAAAAAAATCTTGTTACCTTTGATGGAAGAACCTATTAGTAATGCTTCCACATCTATGAAAGTTTGCTTGATGCAAGGAAGAAAGTTTGTTAAGGATTTGAAAAAGGATGATGTATGTTTTCTTGTGATTCCTAACAAACTGAGTAAGAAAATAGTGGATAATGTTCTTGAGGAGATTGATAAGTTACTCATGAAGTACAAAGATATCATTTTTGATAATGTACCTAATGGTTTTCCACCAAAGAGAAGCATTGATCATTATATGGATATTATCCCTGGAGCTAGTTTACCAAATAGGGCACCTCATCAGTTGACACCTACCAAGAATCAGGAATTCAACCGATAGATTCAAGAACTGCTAGAGAAAGGTTTGATCAGAGAAAGTTTGAGTCCTTGTGAAGTACCTATTGTATGGGCACCTAAGAAGAATGGAGAATGGAGAATGTGTACTGATTCCAGAGAAATCAACAAAATAACAGTGAAGTATAGGTTTCCTATACTAAGAATGGATGATATAATGGACAGTTTAACTAGAGAAAAGCATTTTACCAAAATTGATTTGAAAAGTGGGTATCATCGTATCAGAATCAGAGAAGGTGATGAATGGAAGACTTCTTTCAAGATAAAAGAAGGTTTGTATGAGTGGTTGGTTATGTCATTTGGTTTAACTAATGCACCGAGTACTTTTATGATATTGATGAATGAAGTTTTGAAGAAATTTTTGGGTAAGTTTGTGATTGTATATCTTGATGATATTCTGATATTCAATAAGACTAGAGAAGAACATTTGTTGCATGTTAGACAAGTTTTGCAGAGATTTAAAGAGGAAAAGTTGTTGATAAATTTGAAAAAGTGTTCATTTATGAAAAAGGAGATTGTGTATTTGGGATTTTTTATTTCAGTTGATAGTTTGAAGATGGATCCTAAAAAGGTTGAAGCTATTTTGAATTGGCCTACACCTGTGAATGCTAGTGAGGTAAGATCATTTCATGGATTGACAATTTTTTACCGAAAGTTCATTAGAAATTTTAGTGCAATTTGTAATGCTATGACTGAGACTATGAGAGGAGACAAAAGAGAATTCAAGTGGACATGTGTAGCTGATAAAAGTTTTCAGACTCTTAAGCAGAAGGTTACTGAATTGTCTATTTTGGCATTGTCTGATTTCAATAAGATATTGTATACACTTAAAAATGGCTTCATTAATTAATTAAATATTTATTATTTAATTGATATTGACTTGATGAATTAATTAAATATTTATTATTTAATTAATAATTATTTCCTTTATTTATTAAATAGATTATTTAAATTATTTAGTAAATTCACTATAGTTTATTCCTCTATCCTAAGTCTTCTAATTAGTCTTATTAAAGTGATTTAATTAAATACATAATCACCTAACTATGACTTAGTCCCCTAGTCCACCTCATCTACCCAGTCACTTGACACATCACTTTGGCTAAAATAAATAATTATTATTAATTATTTATTAACAATTATCCTCACCCACACGTCCTATTCTTAAGGGCTATGTGGCTTCATAGGACTTGATCTCATGACCACATGTCCTCTATTAAACCAATTCAAGAGATATTATCTATTCCTAAGGGGCTTCTCAAGCCACCTGTAAGGGTCAAAGGTGACTCATGGGACACTTGTACCAAGAGTCCTATTGAGGAAAATGTCTCTCCCTCTTTCTCTCTTTAGTCTTTGTGTGATACTTGACATGTGTCTTTCCCTTCCACCTTCTTCTCCTCCATGTCAATGTGAGAGGAACATCATCCCTATTCTCCCTCTCACATTCCAACTACATCCCCCTTTCTCTCAACTCCAACCAAGTCAATCCTAGCCCTCGCATCTTCCACCTTTCATTCTCCACCATAAGATTGTGCCACCTAGGCTTAGATCCTCCAAAAGTCTATAAAATGAGCCTCATTTTCCCTTTGTGAGCTAATAGTGAATAGTGAGCTAATAAAGAACAAGCATTCAAGCATTCAAGCATAATCAAGCCATTTTCATATCACTTGCATCTCATTCACCATATTTGCATAATTAAGCTTTAGTTTTGCATATTCATTCAATCTCCACACTTTGGTGTCATCTTGAGAAAGGAGCTTCAAATTGGAAATCTGAGAGCTCAACACATCTGAGAAATCAAAGCTAGGAGGACAATGGAGACAAGCTACATGGCAGGTGAAGGTAAAACCTTGTTTTAGCTTCATTTTTAGTGTATTCTTCTTGTTGTTTGCTAATTAGTTTGATTTGTTAATCTTAGAATAGTTAATTTATCATTTAGAGTAGTTAGACATCTAATTTGCATACATTTTTAGCACCCACCATGGGCCAACTGATGTTTTTTTAATTTTCTGTGTGCAGATTTTTCTACAAGTCACTTATGCGCATTCATACCTGATTGTTGCACATCCATCATTTTTGGCTACAACAGTCGCCACTTTCTTTCTATTATTTCAGCCTTCTAATTAAAACCTGCACATTCATCTTGTTGTTCTGCGCTTTTATCATTTTATGCTGCACATTTACATGATCGCACTATGCATTTGTTGTTTTCTATTGTGCATCCATCATTTTAGCGCATCCGTTCAGTTCTGCTACACATTTGATCACTATTTCTTCACATTTGTGATTTATAGTAGCTTAATTTAGTTTTTCTAGTCATTTTGATTTTAGCTAATTTTTAACAAGTTTCTGTTCATTCTGGTAGTCTTTTAGGCTATTTTGCAGGACATTATTTTGACGAGCCCATTGCCAAAATTTCTAAGAAGTTTGTTTGTGGATTTCTAAGGGGTTTGCAAAATAAACCATAATCTTGTTTGGTTTTTAAAATACAACATGTTTTTGAATTCGTGTGTCTTCTTTAGAATAGTCAAGTGTCTATTGTGTTTTTCTTAATAGCTATCTGTAATCTCAAGATTATAACAATGCATCCTCTCCCTTCACCATTCATGGACCTTGGGTGTAAGAGAAATTGTTATAATTTTTAGAGGGTGGTCTTTGGTGGGAAAAGAGGTACTCACCCCAAGGAACGACCCAACTGATAACAGGCTAAAACCAAGCCCTTCCAAACCAGTATATAAAAAATACTAGTGTGATTAGTCTCACATTAGACATGTGTGAATTCATTGTGGCAACCAAAATCTCCTCCAGTACCCCAGTGGTGCATTAAATTCCTACATAGTAGAGGTGAAAGCCTTGCTTTGAAAGGATTGTGAGAGCCCCCTTAATTGGGAAAATGACTTGATCACAACCACCTGAATGGATGTCCTTACTAAAAAAATTTTGTATAGTGGCCAAAAACCTTCTATTTACTGGCTCAAGGGGTCATCCCAACCCGTGAAGACACCCCACATTAATCATGGTTCATAGTAGAGATAGCAGTTCCTTCGGTAGTAATGACCCATTGAATTCGAAACTTGGTGTGCCTTAGAAGTGAGTGCACTGTAAGGAGGAGCCCGTGCCTCCAAGTTCCTAGGTTGTCCGCTATGGATTTGTGTGGCTAGATTTTATTATCCTAGTGGGGATTCAGCAGATACTGCCCTTACCAACCTTAGGATTGTAAGCATGTTTATGCATTCATACTAGAACAATTAGATTAAAATCATTTATTTCTTGCATGTGTGTTTTTATACATTTTTACTTTGCCAAAAACCAAAACATCAAAAAATCAAAAATTTCAAATCCTCAAGTTGAAAATCAATCAAAAACAATAAACCTATGCATTTATCCATTTCTGTTGCACATTCATACAATTCTACTATGCATCTGCTAAACTATTCTACACATCTGTTATTGCTACCATGCATTGGTTTATACATTATGCGCATTTGATTCATTCTATTGCGCATTGATTCAACTGTCCTACGCATTTGTTGTTGCACATATACAACAAAGAGCATTCCCACAATCTTTGGAAATTTCACAATCACTTTTTTAGACACCCATTTTCATTCTTAGTAAGATTCTGGAAAAACATTCAAGTTACACAGACCTCTGATCTTTAGTTTGACCATTTTCATCATTTTTCATCATCCTTCCTTCATCAAAAGTCATCAAATCTTTTCTTCTAATCTCTAAAATTCCCAATTTAGTGTTGGAACATCATCTTATCTATCAAATTTTGATCTTTGTGAGTTTATCTTATCAGGATCTATCATCCTCAATCAAACTTACTTAGGTTACTATCTCTTGATTTTTCTTTGTCATATCATAGTGAGATCCATACCTCCTATTGGCTTAGATTTTATCAAGTTGTCTAATCAATTTTCAACACTTTTCAATCTCTTTTCCATATCTTTTCATCAAAAATCTTTCATCCCACAATCAACTTTCACATTTTTTATGGTTCAAACCTAATCTCAGAAGCTCAAACAAACCATTGATCTAGAATTCCTAGACAAGATGGAAGGAAATACTAGCAATGAAGAGAACCCTTGGTCAAAAGGACTTCCTAAAAAGGCTTCAATTTTTACATCCAATGAAGAACCTACTGATCAAGAGCTTAAGGATGCTACTCAAGATCCTATATTTTATAATGTCATGGAAAGACTCCTAAACATGGATAGAGAGATGCATTTCCTTATGCTAGCTCAACAAGGAGCCAAGTTGCCAAGTAATTTTGATGTTTCACATCTTAGAGAACCACCTATCATGAATAATCAAGAAATCCCTAGTGGTTCTCAAGATGCACATACTCATGGAGCAAAGGAAACTAATTAGCATCCAATGCTTCCCAAAACAATCAGCAATCCAATGCTTCTCATAATACTCAACAACAAAATGCTTCCTGAAACATTCAAGGGAATACATTATCTTTGGATCCTATACTGCAACAAATCCAGATGCTCCAACAGCAAATCTGTGACATCCAAACTAGATCATCAACCAAGAAATACTCCTTGGATGATATATGTCCTTATCCTTTTGATAAGAATTTAGCAATGATTCCATTCCCTCCTCATTTTGAGGTACCAAAAATTGATAAATACAAAGGGAATTCTCATCCACAAGACCATATCCATGAGTTTTGTGCTGATTGTATTGAAGTTGCTCACAATGACACATATCTTATGTGACTATTTCCATGTAGTTTAGGAGGACAAGCCATGGAAAGGTTCTCCAAACTACCCCCAGAAATTAAATGTTTCAATGAGCTTCTTGACAAATTTGTGACTCATTACTCATATAATATCAAACATGTAGTCACTATGCTTGATCTTTGCAATGCACATCAAAATAATGGAGAACCCTTCCTTACTTTTTTGCAAAGATGGCATCAATTGTTTGCCAAATATCTACAATCAATTCCTGAACAAGAAAAGATGGATATCTTTGTGCATAATCTTACACCAGAAATGAGCTATAGGTTGCAATTGTAATGTCCTCCAAGTTTTAACAAGCTCATAGAGAATGGTATCAAAATTGAGGAAGCCATGGTCAGAAAAGGTGAGATTAAACATTATTCCAAAGACAATGTTGGTTCTTCAAATTTAAATCCCAATAACTACAACAATGACAAGACCAAATTCTAGAATAAAAACAAAAACATTGTCAATGATGGGATTGTGGATAATCATAATGTTAAACCAACACAACCTGTTTTGAATCTCACTAGCAAGGCTAATGCTACTCAAGCTACTTACAACAATAAATTTTCCAATCAGAACACCAACAAGAATTCACCTAAACCAAGATTTCCTTTTATGTCACCTCGAAGAAATTTTACTCCTTTAGGGGAATCTCTAGAATCTGCATTACGGAAGTTAATCACAAAGAAACTCATTCAGCTTCTTGAAACTAGATATTTTGAACCTAGAGTGAAACCTTCTTGGTGGAATGACAATGATTATTGTGAATTTCATAGAGGAAAAGGTCACAAAATGAATGACTACCAAAGGCTTAAAAATGTGATTCAAGACTTTATTAACAATGATGACATTAGTGTGGATGGACATACCTCAAACGAGTCACCTACGGATTTTAAAGATCCAGTTCCTGAGCATGAGAAAGGAAGTTCTTCTAATGCTAAAGGTGATAACCAAGCCAACTATAATGTTGCAACCTATAAATATGTTGCTAACATTTCTAAGTGTCATCCTTCTGAATATTACGTTAATGTGATTACCATAAAAGAAAAATCAAAGAGTCAGCCAATTAATGTTACTACCCAAGCTCAGTCCAAGGTTACTCTCCAAGGTGTCTTGTCCAAACCAAGCACCTCTCAAAACAACCTGTCTATGTTCCAAAGTCCATACCTAATGTTTCCAATCAATATAATCTTTTGGAACAATTAAAGAAAACACCAGCCCAGATATCCATATTAGATCTTTTACGTCTGTCACCATCGCATAAGGATATCCTTGAGAAGGCTCTCTTAGAAACATAGGTTCCCACAAATTTAGACCATGATTAATTTCAATCTATGGTGGGCCATTTAATAACCCCACATTATCTATCCTTCACCAAACATGATGATTTAGCTATCAATCAACCTCATAAGGCTCCACTCCACATAGAGGCTCTTGTACAAAGCCATAAGATCAAAAGAGTCTTGATAGATGGAGGAGCTGATCTGAACATATGCACTTTAAAATTAGTCCTTGCATTGGGATTTTCTAAGAATGTTGTCGATCCAAAAAATAAAATCACCATTAAAGCCTATGATGAAGAAGAGAGGTCATCTAAGGGATCTGTCATTCTACCTATCAGAGTTGGCCCTATGGTCAAAGATGTAATTTTCCAAGTTCTTGATATGGATCTTGCTTATAACATCCTTTTGGGGAGACCTTGGATTCATTCCATGCAAGTTGTTCCTTCAACTTACTATCAATGTTTGAAATTTCCTCACAATGGATAGGATATAACTATCAAGGGAGATCCTAATCCTTTTTAGTATTGTAACACTATGAGGACAACACCCGATTCTTTGGTCCCTCATAACCATGTTGGCTCCTACGCAACTGCATCTACCGATCCTAGCAATATAGCCTCAACTTCCAAACCAAATGGGATTAAGATAGATATCAAAGAACAAGGTATGGGTCAATATACTTTGGGCCAATCCTTTTGTCTCACAGAGTTACCTTTATCTCCTCAATCATATGGGAAATCTTTGATTACCAAACAACAATTAGAACCCCCTTCTACACTTGTTTATGACAAATTTATAAGTGGGGGCACTATATCACAAGAGGTAGTTGAATGCAATGCTAATCATTTGCTTAAGTCATAGAAAAATGAAGCAAATGAGAAAAATGAGTATATATCCCCTAATGTATATGGTAAAGGATATGTTTTGTTGCAAAAGATGGGGTACCAAGGTAGTGGACCTATAGGGTTGCAAAGAGAGGGTGCTATCAAACCAATTTTGCAAAATCCAAACTATCAGAGAGATACTATGGGATTAGGATACAAAGGAAAATAACCAAAATAATCAAAAGGCAAAGCAAAGATAACACCTTTTCATGAGACATCAAAAGCTCCTGCATTGCAATTCAGGAAAAATGGTATGTATGTGGATCCCGAGAAACAAAGAATAGCAATGGAGATCATAGATAGACTTAAGGATCATGAGAATGATTCTGATTCTAATGACTATGAATGGGTTCATTATCTAATGCTACTAAAGAGATAGGAATTGATGTGGTCCATCACTATAATATCGATTACCATGAGGGGAAGAGCTCAAGGACTGACTCACTAGGATTAGTTCCACATAATACCACTTTTGTCGATAGTGAGGAAAGTGAACTTTATCTTGCAATAGACAATTCAAATGAGAATATAGAGCTAGACCTTGTTGATACGATCATTAACCTTGAACATTTTTCCATAAACACCCTTTCTACCTTTGAACCTAACCCAAATGATCCAATGCCTCTTGTATGCCCTGACCTTATTGATTGGGATTCTCTTGATCATCCTAAAATTGTTATCTTCCATAATGATGACACCATAATTGATTACCTTGGAGTAAGGGATCATCTACCACTAGGAGATCATAAGTTAGGATTCCCGATAGAGCTCAATGACATGGCCTACTTTGGAGAGGGTGCCAATCCTTTCAGTCATAAAAATATAAAAATAATCAATAAATCTAATGGTGAAAACCACTCTATGGTAGTATTAGATCCTAAAAAAGTAAAAAGAAATGACGCATCTGATGGTGAAAACCTCTCTGAGGTGCCTGATGATAGAAGGATTGACACTCTTCCCAACTACATGTATCATGAACAATCTTCCATCTTGATAGAGCTGACATTGCCACTTAATATTGGAATAGAGGAGTCTCCATACATTCTCAAGATTGTAGCATCCTTGACAGAATCAGAGAAAGAATCTTTTTCAAAGTTTTTCAAAGAGCGCCAGATCAACTTTGCCTAGTGTTATGCTGACATGCCAGGAATGGACCCTAATTTAATCATGCACCACTTATCTATTGCACCCAGCATCAAACCAGTAAAGCAAAAGCTTAGAAAGATGCATCCACACATTGCACTAATGGTCAAAGCATAACTAAAGAAGCTTTTAGATGTTGGCTTCATCCATGCTATTGATTATGTTGAATGGATTTCTAACATTGTACCAGTTTCAAAACCAGACAAGTCTATCTGGATTTGTATAGATTTCAGAGACCTCAATAAAGCTTGTCCAAAGGATGATTTTCCTCACCAAAATATTGACATTATCGTTGATCTAACAGCTAGGCATGAGATGTTATCTTTAATGGATATTTTTCTAGCTATAACCAGATTAAGATTGCACTAGAAGACCAGGAAAAGACTACTTTTACTTGTTCATGGGGAACATACTGTTGGAATGTGATGCCATTTGGGCTCAAAAATGCCACAGCAACTTATCAAAGAGCCATGACTACAAGTTTCCATGATATGATGCATACTGTCAAGGAAGATTATGTTCATGACATATTGGTAAAATCCAAAGATAGAGCTAGTCATTTAAAGGTGTTGGATAGGATATTTACCCGAATGGAAAAGTATTAGATTAGACTTAATCCCAAGAAATGTGCATTCAGGGTCACATTAGGAAAATTGTTAGGGTAAATTGTCTCAACAAAAGACATTGAGGTTGATCCAGAAAAGGTTAAAGTAATCATGGAGATGGCTTCCCCTACAAACATCAGTCAATAAAATCTTTACAGGGACATCTCCAATCAATCAGAAGATTTGTTTCACAGCTAGCTGACAGAAGTCATCCCTTTCAGCATTTGTTACATAAAAATATCTTGTTCAAATGGGATGATAAGTGTGAAGTAGCCTTCACTACAATTAAAGAATATCTGGCAAACCCTCTAACTCTGATGTCACCCATTCCAGGCAAGCCACTCTTGCTTTACATTTCAACAATAGAATTCTCCCTTGGTGCTCTCCTCACTCAACAAGATCATGATGAAAAAGAAAAAGCTATCTACTATATCAATCACACCTTGGTGGGGTATGAACTCAACTACTCTCCTATTGAAAGAGCCTACAATTGTCTTTGCTTCACAAAAGTGGTGACATTACATGTTGTCCCATTCCATCAAGCTCGTTGCAAAGATTCATCCTTTAAAATATCTTCTAAGTAAGACAGCATTAATAGGAAGATTAGCTAAGTGGGTGATGTTCCTCAATGAATTTGATATTGAGTACATGGATAGAAAGGCCATTAAAGGGAAAGTGATCACTGATCAATTAGCTGATGCACCTTTGATGGCTGATCAACCATTATCTACATAGTTTCCACATGCTCACATCCTGGCATTATCTACACAAACTTGGAAGTTGTACTTTGATGGATCATATACTCAACAGGATTCAGGAGCTGGAGTTTTACTTGTCACACCGCAGGGTTACACAATTCCAAAATCTTACAAGCTACTTTTTCTTGCACAAACAATGTGGCTGAATATGAGGCCTTGATGATTGGGTTAAAGATGGCTTTATAGTGGAAAGTCAGTGAATTGAATGTCTACAAATATTCTCAGTTGATCATCAACCAAGTTAACAATGAATATCAAACTAAGGATGATAAGCTACTACCATATAAATGTATGGTAGATGACTTCAAGCAGTACTTCTTAGTTCTCACTTTTGAGTAGATTCTAAGACATGAAAACAAAGTTGTAGATGCCATGGAAATAATTGCTTCTATGTTTGACGTAGAGGATACCAAGGCATGTTTTGAGTTCTTGGTGGAATCCTTGACTTATCCTACATATGATGATCCTTGTTGGTGTTTCTTTTTCCCCAAAGGTCAGCTTGGCATTAGGATTGATAGGGCTAGTGTCACATTCACTCAACACTCCAAATCTGACAGGAAAAAGGGCCAACTGACAAGGATCAAAGAGAGATCCTTCTACACTTTGAGCTCCACATCACTCAGGTGGGTATACCTCATTTGCACACACATATTAACTTATGTCACACTACAGGCCTACAGGTAACTGACTGTGGAATGATTCTCAAACTCTTTTAGGTATCTTGTACCTCAATGAAACCAAGATCTCATGCAATAGCCCTACTTACATGGAATGAGTATGAAAACTAGAGACCTACACTAACAACATGAAAGGGAAAGGGTGGAACTGAAAGGAAATAATTTTAAAGATGGGTTGAAGGGACCCCTAAGATACCCTAAGTCTCTTATAGACTAGTGCCTTATCCAATGGGCCACAGAGTCAAATACCGTATTGCAAATGAAAGCTATGAAACAAGAAAATAATATACCCAATGTGTTGAAGCCTTACATCAATCACACACCATGACCAAACCTTAACTTAACACCCACCTATGCACACAAGCATGTTATTATCCATTCAAAGGATTTTAACCCTCCCCTTAGAAGAGACCTATGAATCAGACAATACATTTACCAGCATCCACCAGAAGACAAGCATGACATATCTTTGATATTTCAGCCCATACACACATGAACACTAACCCTGAACCAATTATCTTTGTGAAGACAACTCCACTTGCAAACACATAGGCAATACAAGTAGACAAATCAAACACCCTTAATGTATGATCAATGAATTCAAAGCTCAAATGGAGATAGCTTGGTAATAGTAAGAATATATTAACTTCTCACACATAAGACAAATCACTTACAATATGCATTATGTTCTCAGAACCAGCAAGGAAAGAAGAACACTCTATATGTAGAGAGAAGGAGAAAATCTACAAGAACATGACCCTTCTTGGAACCAGAAAGGAACTCTAAGCTGGAACCCCTACACTATCAAAAAACTTGCAATATATACCACCAATCATCTTGAAAACCCAAAACACGTTGAAACAAGCTACGGATGACTGAGGTCAAAGTTTCACCCACCCAACCAACCAGAAATACATCAAAATTTACTACAAGGGTAGGAGACCAAGCAATCTAGAGAGAGATCTTAGACAAATTCTGCAATTATGAGCATCATTGAGATCAGGACAGAAAACTAGGGGACTACCATGAAAACCAATCAAATTGGCCACCTACAAACACACCTTGAGCAACAAAAAAGTCCTTCACTAGGTACAAAACAACTTCTGCAAATGACCACAAAGCCCCTGGACCACACTACAACAACAAGTGCCACCAAACCAATCAAATTTGGCCATGAAAGCATTCAATCCTGGTACTTCCTGTATGCACCCAAAAATGGTCGCCTAGACTTTGGGCCCCATTTATTCAATTTATCAACCCTGAATCATTCTGATCAATAATCAATATTTTCAACAATATCAATCTCTTGATCAAGTCTTAATTTTGATCATATATTGGATTTTTATCCTTGGGCTAACCATTTATCCTAAGTCTTTATTTGATTAAAAGGAATATTTCCTCCCTTTTTGATTAAATAAAAAGCCCACCTTTTTCTCTTATCCTAAGTTGCACAAATAAAGTATTATTCATATTTTATAAAAAGGAGAAAAGCACTTTTTGTCTCACATGAGGCTCAAAAGTCAACACTTCACTCTCATTGGAGGATACTTGTGCACATGGATTGCTCCTCTTTCAAGCTCCACCGCCGATTAAGACTTTTTGCCTCTTAATCTCAATGGTCCATTTCACCTAATTTCTTATAAAAGGAGAGCTCTCTCCTTCATTTATATATCCACTTGTTTTATGCTAATGTTATGCTGTAGGTTTTAGGTGCATTTGGAGTTTGAATACATTGAAGACTTGCTTCATTGCATCATCTAGTTCATATTTGCTTTCATAGTTGCATAATAATGGCATTATTAGTGTAGATTTCCTTTTATGCAATAGATTTAACTCACATAGTCTAAATAGGAAGGATTTGTAATCCATTGCTATTTCCATTTCATAGCTTAGTTTGTACTTCCATTTCCATAGCATAGCTTGCACATTTGCATCTTCATTGTAGTTGCATTGCATTGCATTTCCATAGTGATTCTTGGAGATATTGGCATTGTTTCCCTTATCTTCACTTGAATCTCTCATTGTATGGTTGACTAGCAAGGTCACAAGTTTGTAGCTCTAGCTGAGAGCAATTTTCAATCTTGCAACTCCATGCATAGAGAGCTATGAGCCGCTTTGTGAGGCCTTATTCTTGAGCAACCTTGCATGCAATGGTTCATAGAAGTGCACCATTTTAGTGTGTACATTTCTGGTGCCCACCGTGGGGCAGAGTAGATAGCTTTGTCCTTTCATTTGATGCATTTTTTGTCATTTTTAGATTAATTTTCAGAAAAATCTGCATTTTCTGGTTTTCTGTCTCAGATTATTGCGCGACACTTCTCAGAAGTATCACACAATATACTTTCTATCTTGGCACGATAGTTCACATGGAAAAAGTATCGCACGACTATATTGACATCTATCACCTGGCATCGGGTGAAGTATCACCTGACATTGTGCAAAGTATCACGCGACTGAGAAATATCGCCCGACTATAGGAAACTGTATCACGTGATACTGTTGAAGTCTAAGAAATATCGCCTGGTCTGCAGAGACTTGCGTTTTCAGTTTTCTTGTCCGAATCTGATTATTTTAGCTTGCTATTTTATTTTGCTGTGTTTAGATAGGTCTAACCCACATATTTTAGCTTAAATCTAGTAGTTTGTGGCATGTTTACATTTAGATTTTGATTTTGCTAACTTTGTGGGTCTAACAAGTTATGTTTGTAGGTGCTCTCATTTGCTTGAAAATTGCTAAAAACGCATGTCAAAGAGGGCTACTAACAGTTTTTGCAGGGCTGCCCAAGCATAAAAATAAAAAAAAATTATTTCTTGCTTGTTATTTACTTTCCTTTCTTCAAGTGTGGCATTCACTAATTGTATTAGGAATCTTAATACCTTGTGAAAGGGATCTTGAGGTGGTAGGAGAAGTATGCTCTTAAACTTTAGGTGAATCAGAAAATCTTGACCCATCTTAAGGTTTTGGAAGCAAGGGAGTAATTGAATCTCTTTGCTTGGTGTGTTTGGGAGAGATTCTTGAGATAGGGGAGTATGCTCTTCACCCTTGTGGTGAATCAAAAATTTTGAACCTCAAGATTTGATCCATTTTTGTTTAGTTTAGGAATCCTTTAGCGGGCCTGCTCTTGAGAAATCAAGAGGAACGACTCAAGTGGGGACAACCTTGTCATCATTTTCCTTGGTGGCAAGTGATTCCAACTCACTATAATATCAAGGCTATCAAGGACACCAAAAACCTTGATAGACATAACACTTATCTTTGTTTGATGTAAGTAGCTCGTGGGATTGCGACCATGGGGAAAACATTGAACAAGAATGCTTAAGGTACTCTTGAGGCCGCGAGGTCCTAGTCCTTTATGAGGAGCAAGAGGGGTGTTGTGAACGGAAACCCTTATTAAGAACCATTAGATAGAAGCCACCTTCTTTTAGCCACTTATCTTCTTAGTGCAAGGATTGATCCAAGTGGTTTACCCGGATCACCTTAAGATACTCACCATATGTGTCCCTTTGGTTGTGTCATTTGACATTTCCATGACAAAGCCAACATCTCTTGTGGGTAACCACTTGGTGTGAGGTGAGGGGGCATCAAGTTATGGGCTAAGTTGGTAAGTATTGAGCCTTGACTTTCTAGGATAGATTTGCTTGAAGTGTTTTCAATTGTGTGATACCAGTGCAAACGTTCTTACATACAAACAATTGGTAGCATTCATAGGGTGTTGTTTCAATTCTGATAACACAAGTGTTTGTCTTGGCAAGGTTGCTTTTGCCCTTGTTTCAAGTGTTTGAGACCATGTTTTGATCCCTTGCTATTTGCAAACCTACCGAAATTCTGCTGATATTGTGACTAAAATTGAAAACATCAACCCTCAGACTAGAAATTTTGACCAAACAGACCCAAAAATGCAAATTTCACACAATTCTGGTCACGAGTTAAACAATTCTGCAATAGTATCACACCCTGTAAAGTGAAGTATCACGCGATACTTCGCGCATGCTAGAAATATCGCCCGCTTTGAAGAGAAATATCGTGCGATAGTTCACCCCTGACAGACTATCGCCTGACTTGCCTGGAGTATATCGCCCACCAATATTAAGAAGTATCACCTAGCTTCGGGAGAAGTATCACACAGGTATAGGTTTATCGCCCCAGTAGCCTAGAGTATATCGCCTGGTTTATTTTTGCCATGCTTAAATTTTGGTCAGTTTTAGTTGCTGTCAATCAGGCTAGGTCTTAGAGCAGGCTTCTCACCCTGACATTTGAAATTTGTCTTGACTACAAATTTCTAGTTTTTAGTCCTCTAGGATAGCATCATTTGATTTACAAACTCACTTTGGAATAATTGTCAAGTTAGAAAGCCATTCTTGGTGCCAAGGTTCATCTTTAAAATTGTTAGCTACATTCTTGGAAAATTTTAGTACTCTTATTGTCCAAATCGCTTTCATTTTCATCTCAATTTCAATTATCTTTTGGCCTAGTCCAACCTCCTGATTCAAAAGTGCAAGGGTAGTCACCCTTTGATTTGAAGCACCTCTTTGACAGTGTTGCTAAAGCCCTCTTTTTCTTTTTCTCTTTGGACAATAGAGGACTTCGATTATCCTAGTTTGGTGTTGACACTTTGAAAGGTCACCTTATCATTGAGAGTATCTCTCTTTCATGTCAGTTACGACAAGGTACCAAGTTAATCAAGGGAAGCGACCCCCTGTTGCCTTTAGCCAGTTACCACCCGTCAAGACTCGGCGACAACCTAAGGGAAAAGGACCCCTTTTTGACCAATCCCCTAAGAGTGAATCTGAGGTTTGTTTTAATTTAGGAGCTAATCCTAGTGAAGTGAGCACCTCTTTTGTACCACTCTCATCAAGTATGGACATGAGTTACACTTTCACCCGACAACAAAGAGAAGCCATGAATCAAACTCTTGAGGATATCTTCCAACGACACAGAAGAGAGTATGGTGGTTCTTCTCATGCTAGTCCACCTGAGTCACCTCCTAACAACATGAGGTATTTTGATGCTCATCAACAAGCTGAAAGACATCATAAGCACGCTCACTCAGATTCAGGGTCACAACATGAAGACCAGAACAATGAATCTAGTGATCACCATATCAACGCAGCTAATGCAATAAGGCATTCGAGACAAACCTCCCCACTTAAAGACACCTCTCGATATGCAAATACATGATTGAGTAGTATTGAGAGAGAGAAGCAAGCCTACTTAGATGAACAGGCTACTAAAAAAAAAAATTCAGACAACTAGAAGAAGAGGAACATGCATTGTTGGATATACAGAAAAGAGTCACCCAAGAAGAAGAAGATAGACTCTATGCACAACAACTCCAAAGCTGATTTAACCGAAAGGGAGCCAATAGTGGGACCAACTCACCCCCATCTACCCCTTCCCCTAGCCCTCGAAGAAGATCAAACACACCCTCACGATCCCCAAGTCCTAGAGGAAGAAGGGCTTCAAGATATGACCATCATAGGAGACATTCATCTCATAGACATTCAAAGTAACCCTCCCAACGAGCACATCATGGCTCACAACATGGAGGTGATTATGCTAAATTTGATCATATGGACTTCATGACTATGCAACAAGAACCATCCTTTCAAGCCTATGTGGAGCAATATGTGGAACAAAACAAAGACCAATTCTTGGAAAGTCTTATCAACAAAGGCGCTAAAGTTCCATATAATTTTGATATTCACCAAAAGATCAAGAAACAGAATCCTTCAACTGATGAGGTGATCTTACAAATGCAAAAGGATATAGATGGGATGAAGGCTCCCAAGAGCACATTCCATTTGGACTCCATATGTCCTAACCCCATTGACAAAAGTGTGGTGATGGTAGAATTCCCTAAGAAAGTTGAATTCTCAACATACGACAAATATGATGGCACTGGTGACTCTCACGACCATGTTCGACAGTTCTACATAATGAGCTTTTCCTTTCACCATGAAGACTCCTACTTGATGAGATTATTCCCAAGGAGTTTAAAAGGTCAAGCCATGGAATGGTTCACCAACCTTTCCCCTCCAGTAAAGACATTTAAAGAGCTTGTCCAAAGATTTGTTCAGCATTTTGCTTACAACTTATCCAAGTCAGTCACAATGCTTGATTTGTGTAAACTTAAACAAAATCAAGGGGAATCTTTTGTCACATTTTTACAATGATGGAGGTGATTGTGTTCAAAATACCCAAGGACAATCCTTGAAGAAGAGAGAATTGATATCATTGTGAACAATCTAATACCAAAACTCAGATATGAAGTCAAGAAAATCCCATTTAATTCCTTTGATACTATGGTAGAGGTGGCATGTCGCATTGAGGATGTCCTAAAAGAACAAACAATTTTGGCTAAACCAACAGATAACAACAATAGCCAAAATAACGATACTAATGGTAACAAGGACAAAAAGAACTCCTATTGGAACAAAAACAAGCAAGTGGTCAACGACAGAGTTGTTGACTCATCCCAAGTCAAAAATGAAGGAGTTCTTAACCTGTCTCATGCAGTTCAAGCTATGAAGCTGCAAACATCTTCAACACAACAAGACAAACCTAAGTATCAAAGGAGATCTAAAATGGAGAAAAGACAATTTACTAAATTGGGAGAATCTTATGCAGATGTTTTCAAGACATTAGTTGCTCATAATTTGGCGCACCCACAGGATCCTACGAAACATCGAATACCGGATCCTTTACCTCATTGGTGGGATGCTAAGGCTTTTTGCATTTTCCATAATGGGATTGGACACGACATAGAAAATTGTTTTAAACTCAAACATCTTGTCCAAGACCTTATTGAAAAAGGACAATTACAAGTGGATGGGTTAACCACTAATGCAGACCATAAAGCCTTTAAAGAGCCCTTGCCTAAATATGAAAAAAGAGAGAATTCTAGCAACACGAATGGCAAGGCGGCTATTAACTATACATACACACATGCTGACAATGTGATTAACATGCTTGAAGTGGCTGACGATAACATCAACATGGTGAGAAAGAAAGATCCTTATGGACATAATGTGGACTCAACTCCTATGACTAATGAAAGACCTGCTGTGGTGATAAGAGGTCCTCACTCACAAAGAATGCCCCAGTCCCTCAATGCTGTCACTAGGGGTCAGGCCCAAGTGCCCATTATCATTAAAGGTCCTAGCACTAGCAAGTCCAAATAGCCCATGTCCAAAGGTGCTCTTCCCAAATCTATCATTGGTCCTGATTCCAATTATAATCTTATTGACCAGCTACAACGTACACCCGCTCAGATATCCATTTTTGAGCTTTTAGAATTATCTCCTAAGCACAAGCGCGTCCTCGAGGATGCTTTGCGAACAGCCAATGTCCCTAATAATTTAGATATTGACCAATTCCAAAACATGGTCAACCATTTGGCTAGCCCTCATTACCTCACCTTCTCAGAAGAAGATGACAAATTCATTAGTCACCCACATAATTTGGCCTTACACATCGAAGTCATGATTCATAAAATCCGTGTTAGGTATGTATTGATAGATGGGGGTGCGGGGCTCAATATTTGTACTCTAAGTTTGCTGCTAGCTCTAGGATATTCCGAGAACGTCACTGACACAAAGAAAAGGATCACAATCAAAGCATATGATGAAGCAGAAAGAAGTTCTAAGGGATTGGCCATTTTACCTATTCGCATTGGTCCAGTAGAGAAAGATATCTTATTTCAAATTGTTGATGTTGGACCTCTAGCCTACAACATTCTACTAGGTAGGTCATGGATTCACGAAATGCAAGCAGTCCCATCAACATACCACCAGTGTGTTAAGTTTCCCCATAACGGTGTAGAAATTTGCATCCCTAGAGATAGTGCTCTATCAGTTAATAACATTTCTGCGGGATCACATGTACCTTTGAATAGGGAAGCTGACAATCCTAGTAGTTCACTCAAAAAATGCAAGCAGTAGTTCAAGACCATGGATCTTGGGATGGGAGATTATAAGATTGATTCTTTTACAAAAATGCCAATCTCTCCTAGGTCTTATGGGAGACCATCCCCAAATGTGAAACCTTCATCATTAGTAATGACATTATTTGGGAAATTTGTTGAGTCTTCGGTCCCTATTCAACAAGAGAAAGAGGAAGTTGCTGTAAGGGACTGGATATATCACGAGGAGAAATACAAACATAATGAGAATTTTGCTCCTTCACCTGAAACTTATGGGAAAGGGTATACACTGGTTAAAAATATGGGATATCTAGGATTTGGTCCCCTTAGTCATAGACTGGATGCTAAAGCTGAGCCTCTTGATCATGCTCTTTTTGGATGAAAGAACAAGTCCACGATTGGCTTAGGTTTTGAAGATAAGAAGAAGAAAGGTGTTACTGTCCCAGCTGCGATGGATAGTGACAGTGATGCAGATTATACACCTGATCTTTCCAACCAACAAGATGTGTCTGATGATTGGGTGCCCTCAACGAATCTCCTTTGGGGAGATTCCATAGATTTGATACTTAATAGTCCTACTATCCCAGCTATGATGGATAGTGACTGTGTGACTGCTAGATCGACAAAGGAAAGTGTTACTGTCCTAGCTGCGATCGATAGTATCAATACTAGCACTAGAAAGGGGGAAAACCTTCCTAATCTTGAGGCTTCTACATCACGAGGCCTAAATAATGACTCAGAGATAGACTCCCATGAATATGAATGGGACTCACTTTCAGATGCAACAATTGATCTAGACGTGGATACTATCCATGCCTATAGTACCCAACCCGATGCGACTAACGATCCTAGTGTCGGACTAGAGGATTGCCCTCCTCAAATCGCCTTAGTAGACGATGCTTCGTTTGATAGGATGAGCCCTAATTTAGGTATCTTAGGAGAAGACTTGATGAACTCTGATTATATGGTCACCAGAGATGACACCTTTTGCATAAACAACATCGAACCCTTCATTGACTTACCACTTGTTCACTTTGACCTAATTGACTGGTCTTAGCGCCATCAAGAGCCCACATTCCTCACATTTCACAACAATTACAAAATTGCCTACTATTTGAATGCTCTTGAACCCGTGGCTTCTTCCACCAGTGAGTCAGCAACCAGCATGACAGAGCCTGATATTAAGTACCTCAGTCTCAAAATAAAAGAGAAAAAGAAAAATAGGTCTGATGGCGAAAACCACTTTGTGGCAGTGTCAGAACCAAAAATAGTAAAAAGAAATGACGCATTCGAAGGTGAAAACATCTGTGAGGCACCTAAGGATGGGGTACTTAATAACTTGCCAAGTTATTTCCAAGATAGATCATCAATATTTATTGAGCCAACAAAGCCAGTCAATTTAAACATAGAAGAAAATCCTCAGATAGTCCATCTTGCTCAGTCTTTATCAGAGGAAGAAACTCAGGCATATGTACAGTTTTTACAAAAAAAGAAAATTAATTTTGCATGGACCTACTCAGACATGCCAGGGCTTGACATGAATCTCATAATGCATCACTTATCCATAGCTCCGGGAGTCAAGCCAGTAAAACAGAGATTAAGAAAAATGCATCCACATGTAGCTCTACTTGTCAAAGGGGAATTAGAAAAACTTTTGAGAGCTGGATTTATTAGAGCCATCGATTATGCAGAATGGATTTCAAACATAGTACCCGTCTCCAAACATGATGGGTCCATTCGTGTCTGCACAGATTTTAGAGATTTAAACAAAGCATGCCCAAAGGATGATTTTCCACTTCCAAACATTGACATGATAGTGGACATGACGGCGGGCTATGACATATACTCTCTAATGGATGGTTTCTCAGGGTATAATCAAATCAAAATAGCTCCTGAAGACCAAGAAAAAATAGCATTCACATGTGCATGGGGAACCTATTGCTGGAACGTCATGCCATTCGGGTTAAAGAATGCAGGAGCAACCTACCAAAGAGCTATGACGACTATCTTTCATGATATGATGCACAAAAATATGGAAGATTATGTGGATGATACCCTGGCAAAATCAAGAAAAAGGGACACACACCTCAATGATTTGGAAGTAATTCTAGATCGTATGGAATAATTTCAACTTAGATTGAATCCAAAGAAGTGCGCATTTGGCGTCACCTCAGGCAAACTTTTAGGATTCATTATATCAGCAAAAGGTATCGAGGTTGACCCTGAAAAGGTCCAAGCAATCCTAGATATGCCACCTCCTCAAAATATCAGCCAAATGAGAAGTCTTTAGGGATGTCTTTAATCAATTAGGAGGTTTATTTCTCAGCTTGCAGATAGAGCGCAACCCTTTAACAAGACATTGCATAAGGGTGCTTCTTGTGTTTGGAACGAGGATTGTCAAAAGAGCCTAGATCAGATCAAACAATACTTGGCCAATCCTCCGATCCTAATGCCTCCTATTCCAGGGAAACCATTGATCCTATATATTTCAGCTACGGACACTTCCCTGGGGGCATTATTGGCTCAATCAGATGATACTGGGAAAGAATAGGCCATCTACTATATCAACCGTACTCTAGTCTCCTATGAGATCAATTACAATAATATTGAGAAGTCTTGTCTCGCGGTGGTGTTTGCTTCTCAAAAGTTGTGCCACTACATGCTTGCTCATACCATACATTTGGTTGCCAAAATTGATCCCCTTAAATACTTGCTTAGTAAGGCTGCCCTGATGGGTAGACTTGCTAAATGGATGATGGTCCTAACTGAATTTGACATAGAGTACGTTGAAAGGAAGGCAATAAAAGGGCAAGCTATTGCCGACCAATTAGCTGATTTTCCAATCCAAGATAGTATGCCAGTCCAAGTGGAATTCCCAGATGAACACATCTTGTATACAACTACTCACACTTGGACAATGTTCTTTGATGGTTCCCGCATGCAAAATGGATCAGGTGCTGGAGTGTTATTTGTTTCTCCACATGGGTACAATATTCCAAAGTCTTACAAACTATTATTCCCATGTACCAATAATATTGCAGAATATGAAGCTTTAACTAATGGCTTGAGAATGGCTATAGAATGGAACATCACAGAGTTACATGTCTTTGGGGATTCCCAGTTAATCATCAACCAAGTCAATGAAGAGTATCAAACTAAGGATGAAAAATTGATACCCTATAAAAAGATGGTTGATTCTTTGAGATGCTATTTCACCTTTGTAACATTTCAACAAATCCCTAGGATAGAGAACAAAGTTGCAGATGCCATGGCCACATTAGCTTCACTTCTTCAGTTGGAGACACATGAATCCAGATTTGAATTCCTGGTGGAAGAGCTACACCATCCCATCTTTGACTCGTCTGAAAGCCATGTCATTTGTGCCATTATCACACATGAGTCTTCCCGATATGGTGCTATCTATTCATATCTTCGTGATGGCATCATCCCTGACACATTCACCCGCTCCGAATGCTGAAACCTCATCTGTAACACCTCTCACCACACCCTCATCTCTGGTGATTTATATAGGAGGGGTTTAGATGGGACGCTTCTTAGGTGCTTGGAAAAGGAGGAATCCAACCAAGCATTAGCTGACATCCATGAGGGCATTTGTGGTGGACATTCTAATGGTCTTGCCATGGTCCTGAAAAAAATACAAAAAAATCAAAAAATTCAAAAATTCAAAAAAAATTAAAAATGTGCCTTGGTGAAAACCTAGCAATAGGTGCCTTGGTAGCAAAAATCCAAAAAAATGAAAAAATGAAAAAAGAATCCAAGTGGTGAAAACCCAGAAATAGGTGCTACTTGAGACCTTTGCACTCCTATTTGTTAGCATGCATCCTCGACACTGAGCCACTTTCCATCATGCCTTGACCTTATTTGGCCTAATCTGGAATTGGTCTTTGTCTTTGTCTAGGGGGCATAACTGTTAGCATTGGTCTTTTAGGTATGTTTGTCTCTTGGGGCATTTCACAAACAGGTGTTTTTCAACACCACCCCAAAAATAGTGTTTTTCAACACTACCCTTGCGTCGAGTGTTTCTTAACACTTATCATATGTCTTTTCCCAATAGTCTAAGTATAATGTGATAATGCTCATTTACAGATGTGATACTCAGAGTTTGACTCTATGACCAACACACACGCACTTAAACAATCAACTCGCTGACGATATGTTGACTTTATTTTTCTTTGTGTGCTGTCTATGAGGATTTCTTTGATGAGTGATCTCTCCCTGAGAAGTTTTCGATGATGCATAGCTAGAAGACTGAGGGAATGAGAACATGTTTTATTTCTTTATCTACTTGTGGGTATATTTTGTTGGTCCTACCTGTCATGAGCATTTATGCTGGTCTTACTTGACACTATGGATTGACAAGGTATTATCCTTAACTGTTCTGCGAGTGCATGCTTCTAGTTATCCTGACTTTCATGTGTCTTGATACAAGCATAATCTTGCCATATCAAACTTAGGTGATCTCACTGCTCTAGTCATCTTGACCTATATGTCCTTGATGCCTAGGTGAGATTTCTACATTTCTATCTGATAAAGATCATATTCATATCCACATAGTTATGCTAGTGTGCATTGTATGATCTTACGACACTACCAATAACACTCGATGATGATAATTAGATGTCTATAAGCATTGTGACCTTGCAAGTTAACCACTTTCATAGTAGCTTGCATTCTTAGGTTCATGATAGTTTAATTTTTGCATCTTGCATATGGAGAGAGCTCTCCTTTTTATCATCTATGGACTAGTTGGTCAACTGTGCTTATTTTCTGATTCTTCTTGATCATATCTTTCATTTCTGGTCTTTCATATCACATCATTTTCTATCCATTTTCAGACTTGAAATCAAAATCTGAGTTACGTTTCCAAATTTTCCCTTTCTTCTGAGTAGTTGATTGACCTTTTGAGGCATAATTTGATTTCCGGTGGAATTTCTTCCTTCCATGTCTTTCAAATTTTCTAGTCTTTCATTCACGCTATTTCTAGTCTTCTATTTCTATTCTTCTACTTCCTCACTGGGGCATGTTTCATTGCTAATGGTTAACCTATTGACCCTTTACCTTTGATTGTGATTTCATTCTGATTTGATCAAATCCTTATCAATTTGCTATTCTCCTCTCTACCTGATTTTGATTTCGATTTCGAGGGGGCAGTATTTATGGGATTCTCATCCCCAACTACTTGATTTTCCTGATTCAGGCATCTTTTGTGAGCTTTAGCTCAAATTTGAAATTTTTATCTCCTACTTTGAATGTGATCCCGAATCGACCTCATGTTCAAAGGCCTTTGTTTATGTTTGTCCAGATGTGATCCCGAATCGACCTCATATCTGAGTTGTTTTGTGATCCCAGATTGATCTCACATTGCAACTTCATTCTTTGACTACATGTGTTCCCAAATCGATCACACATTATTCAAAGAGGGGAAAATGTATGCACCCAAAAATGGTCACCTAGACTTTGGGCCCCATTTATTCAATTTATCAACCCTGAATCATTCTGATCAATAATCAATATTTTCAACAATATCAATCTCTTGATCAAGTCTTAATTTTGATCATATATTGGATTTTTATCCTTGGGCTAACCATTTATCCTAAGTCTTTATTTGATTAAAAGAAATATTTCCTCCCCTTTTGATTAAATAAAAAGCCCACCTTTTTCTCTTATTCTAAGTTGCACAAATAAAGTATTATTCATATTTTATAAAAAGGAGAAAAGCACTTTTTGTCTCACATGAGACTCAAAAGTCAACACTTCACTCTCATTGGAGGATACTTGTGCACATGGATTGCTCCTCTTTCAAGCTCCACCGCCGATTAAGACTTTTTGCCTCTTAATCTCAATGGTCCATTTCACCTCATTTCTTATAAAAGGAGAGCTCTCTCCTTCATTTATATATCCACTTGTTTTATGCTAATGTTATGCTGCAGGTTTTAGGTGCATTTGGAGTTTGAAGACATTGAAGACTTGCTTCATTGCATCATCTAGTTCATATTTGCTTTCATAGTTGCATAATAATGGCATTATTAGTGTAGATTTCCTTTTATGCAATAGATTTAACTCACATAGTCTAAATAGGAAGGATTTTTAATCCATTGCTATTTCCATTTCATAGCTTAGTTTGTACTTCCATTTCCATAGCATAGCTTGCACATTTGCATCTTCATTGTAGTTGCATTGCATTGCATTTCCATAGTGATTCTTGGAGATATTGGCATTATTGACCTTGTCTTCACTTGAATCTCTCATTGTATGGTTGACTAGCAAGGTCACAAGTTTGTAGCTCTAGCTGAGAGCAATTTTCAATCTTGCAACTCCATGCATAGAGAGCTATGAGCCGCTTTGTGAGGCCTCATTCTTGAGCAACCTTGCATGCAATGGTTCATAGAAGTGCACCATTTTAGTGTGTACATTTCATGCGACCATAGTCTCCTAGCCATGGTCGACAGTCAGTCACAAACCCTTTGCAAATTCCTCAGCCCCACCACCAGTCAGTGACCAATCAAAATTGAGCATGTCGGTAAGACCTATGTCACAACTCTAAAACCGTGATATACTTCTATAGTTGTCACATGATCTCATAGCCAGGAGATGGGCTATGCAAACATGTGACACACTGCAATCCTCTACCTCTACATAACCGCCGCCATTGAGGGTTAACACAAAATGTTATTCACATGATCCCATAGCCTTGAAAAAGGCTATGCAAACATGTGACTAACCACTACTTACCATGCCTTGGCCCTACCAACAATCACCACACCTTAGACTTGGGCCCGCCATATGCCACATGTCACACCACCACTCACTGCAACCACTAAGTCATCTTTGCCATAAAACCCTCCCAGAAGATGCCAAATCACCACCTGCCACCGGGCCCCAACACAACATGGCACCCTTGTTGCATGATCGCATGGCTGAATGATGGCCCTTGTGATCATGTGAAAAGGAAACAAGACTGCCACCTCAGCCTCCAAGTGAGACAATGGGACCACAGCACTCCAACACCAAAGGGACAGGTGTCAACTGGTCACATGATCGCATGTCAGAAATCTCTGACATGCAATCATGTGACAGCCAACCATAGGCCACCACATAACCACCTTCAAGACCACCGCCAAAGAAGCTTTACCTTTTGGAGGATCGGATGGTTGTCACAAAAATGTGGACGATAAACATCGTGCATCTTTACCATGTGAACATACAACAACCACCAATCTTGTCTGAACTTTAACCACACTGGGCAATGGGAAGAACTGGGACCCACGCGGATAGGTCGCAAGCGGTCGCATGATCACATGTCAGAAAAGTCTGACATGCGGCAATGCGACAACCAATCATTTTGAAACCTTTGAAGACCTAGGCCCACCATCCATCGCACTTATGTAGTTAGGGAACGCCAGCAAACAAGAAACTATGAGGTCAAAAACACAGGGTTTTTGATGGAAAAGATCGAAAACACACAAGGTTTTTGACATTGACACAAAGGTAAACAAGGATGCAAAAACATCAAGGGTTTTCATGCATGCCAAAAAGGTCGAAAACATCATGAATTTTTAAAAACACTGTGGGTTTTTGACACTGTGGCAGATTCTTCAAATTGTTTCCTATAGACCTTAAAACTTTAATAACTTTCTGAGTTTGTGATTCAGGAGATGCAATTTGGACTAGAGAAAGGAGACAACATGAAGAACATAGGGCAAGACACTTTACAAAAACATTTGCAGGGAAGAGGCCATTTTCATAGGATTTTGCTATGACTGGAAAATGGACTAACAGTGGCTCTAGTTGGGCACATGTATCTCTTGCAAATACAATGAGGACCTCAAATCTTTGGGAAGAAGCAGACCACCCACTAAAAAAACATAGAGACCTCAAAAAACACAGGGACCAGGCCAAGAAAGAAACACACAATAGGAAAGGGAAAGATATTTATAGAATTTACAAGTATGTACAACCAGGCTCAAGGCCCCAAAAGAAAACCAGTGACCCTCCTAAATCAAAAATCTAATTTTCATCCACATATGTGACCCCAAGTCTAAAAAATTCTTTACCATTCTGCTGCAAACATATGTGAATAACCATGGGCTGAAGAATGAAACTATGATGGTCACTACCCATATTCTTCCAGTCATGACTATCCTCATACTCCAAGAAGTATGGGACATCATCTAATGCTTCCTGATGACTGGAAACAAAAATGTGATCTAGTAATGCATCAAAAAATGAAACATACTGAGCATCATGCATTACATCAGAGTTACCTGGCTGAAAAGGACTTGAATCCTCTGGTTTACCTTCATGTATTACTTCAGCCACTGAGCAACCTGGTTCACCAATGATGTACTCACTGACTGGATCATAAACCAAGTGAAGATCTATTTTAAAATTTTTGTGATAGGGGAACAACTGATTTGCATTATCATTTTCATCAAAATAAATTCTGTCCCAACTGCTGAAAGAAAATTCTTCAACACTGTCACAATCAGTATCATACTTGGCAAAAGAAGGAAAAGGATATGAACAAGAAACTTGTTCATTACAACAATCTTCATAATAGGACAACACACTGTCATGGCCTTCAACCTCTTCTTCTACAAAGTAATTACAAGAGGAGAACTCTGATGAATGTGAATCATCAAAAGTATGAGCATCCTACATCTTGTCAACATTTGACAAACCTGAAAATTACTGGTGGGTGGGAGGGAAAATATCAATACATACATTAGGGATATCTGCATTGCTTGAAGCTGAACAAATGATGATGACTTCATCATCATGTTGTACCTGGTTGCCATCTAGTAATGTGGGAGTAGTAAAAGAATCAAAGGCACACATGTCAAAGTCAAAACCCATTGACTCATGCTCTCGATCAAAATCAATGTATGCTGGATGTAGGAACTCAAAGTCATCCCTCCCTGCATACCTAAGATATTCACAAGATAGGAGATCTAAAATTTGTTCACTATGAAGTGAACAATAGTCCACAAGAACACCCTCCTCTGACATACAATCATCAATAACATATTCATCAATCCAATCCTTTTCTTCATCTGATTGACTGCATAAACTTTCTACCCCATACTGAGAGAGAGCATCACTCTCATGATTGCAAGAAAGAGTGTCATCACTTGACACATCTCCTTCATAACTTCCATCATTCTCAATATCAGTACCAAAGAGAAAAACCCCAAGTGCATCCTCAAGCTCAAGACTATCATCACTAAGTACCCAATCCTTGATACATCCATAATACTCCTCCCACAAAGCATCTGACCAACTGGTTGACTCAGGAAAACAAAGCTCCAGGAATAAACCAATGAATTCAGATTCAAGAAACTCAATGTCATCTGGAAGCTCATCATATGCACCATAAAATCTATCATAGAACAAAGATATGGATAGATCTTGTCTGCATCCTACCTTCAACCTTATCAATTTTATGCAATCCCTAAGGATGCCTTGTTCAAGAAATGCAAGCTCCTCCTCAAGCTTACCCATTACAACTTAATGCAGTACTTCCATAAGATTTTGCAGAGATGCAACTAAAAACTTGAAGAATGCAACCTCTATTCACACCTTACTCCTTTTCTTAGTGCTTGATCACTTAATAAGGACACATCTCAGATCTTTGAGAAATACATAGGAGTTTTGTAGCAGAAGACTTTATTGACTGGAAGGCAAGGCAGATCCAGAGCACACCTAGAAACTCCATCAGATAACTTTGTAATGTAGAGTCACCACCTCCTTGAGAGGAAAATAATTCATTGTTTCTTCTTCCAACCAACACAAAACTACACCAGGCATACACACTATTTATCAGGGACTGCACTGATCAAACAGAGAAAAATCACAGCCGCCACTCACAACTAGGTGAGAAAATTTAGCAAATGCTTGTTTGTTCATCTGACTCTTTCTAATGGTTCTCCAATGGAGTCGCCATCTTGTTGCTATTTCTTTTTCCCCAAAGGTCAGTTTGGCATTAGGATTGACAAGGCTAGTGTCACATTCACTCAACACTCCAAATCTGACAAGAAAAAGGGCCAACTGACAAGGATCAAAGAGAGATCCTTCTACACTTTGAGCTCCACATCACTCAGGTGGGTATACCTCATTTGCACACACATATTAACTTGTGTCACACTATAGGCTTGCAGGTAACTAACTATGGAATGATTCTCAAACTCTTCTAGGTATCATGTACCTCAATGAAACTAAGATCTCATGCAATAGCCCTACTTGCATGGAATGAGTATGAAAACTAGAGACCTACACTAACAACATGAAAGGGAAAGGGTGGAACTGAAAGGAAATAATTTTAAAGATGGGTTGAAGGGACCCCTGAGATACCCTAAGTCTCTCATAGACCAGTGCCTTATCCAATGGGCCACAAATTCAAATACCGTATTGCAAATGAAAGCTATGAAACAAGAAAATAATATACCCAATGTGTTGAAGCCTTACATCAATCACACACCATGACCAAACCTCAACTTAACACCCACCTATGCACTCAAGCATTTTATTATCCATTCAAAGGATTTTAACCCTCCCCTTAGAAGAGACCTATGAATCAGATAATACATTTACCAGCATCCACCGGAAGACAAGCATGACATATCTTTGATATTTCAGCCCATACACACATGAACACTAACCCTGAACCAATTATCTCTGTGAAGACAACTCCACTTGCAAACACATAGGCAATACAAGCAAACAAATCAAACACCCTTAATGTATGATCAATGAATTCAAAGCTCAAATAGAGATAGCTTGGTAGCAGTAAGAATATATTAACTTCTCACACATAAGACAAATCACTTACAATATGCATTATGTTCTCAGAACTAGCAAGGAAAGAAGAACACTCTATATGTAGAGAGAAGGAGAAAATCTATAGGAAAAGGACCCTTCTTGGAACCAGAAAGGAACTCTGAGCTGGAACCCCTACACTATCAGAAAACTTGCAATATATACCACCAGTCATCTTGGAAACCCAAAATAGGTTGCAACAAGCTAGAGATGACTGGGGTCAAAGTTTCACCCACCCAACCAACCAGAAATACATCAAAATTTATTGTAAGGGTAGGAGACCAAGCAATCTAGAGAGAGATCTCAGACAAATTCTATAATTATGAGCATCATTGAGATTAGGACAGAAAACTAGGGGATTGCCATGAAAACCAGTCAAATCAGCCACCTACAAACACACCTCGAGCAACAAAAAAGTCCTTCACCAAGTACAAAACAACTTCTGCAAATGACCACAGAGCCCCTGGATTACACTACAACAACAAGCGCCACCAAACCAATCAAATCTAGCCATGAAAGCACTCAATCCTGGTACTTCCTATCACAAAAAACTCTCTGCAAGTTCAAATGGTCACATTCATGGTGCCAAAAGTAAATCGGCGGTCTATATTCAAATCTCGGGCAACTTTAACTCCCCATCATCAGATCTTCACTCAGGCATTGGCAAGATTAACCGCAACAAAAGTCTCGGTTACATGTACTCTTGGTCGCATGATCGCAAGGCACCCAACTCACCCTTGTGATCATGCGACCCTAGTCTCCTAGCTATGGTCGACAGTCAGTCACAAACCCTTTGCAAAGTCCTCGGCCCCACCACCAGTCAACGACCAATCAAAATTGAGCACGTCAGCAAGACCTATGTCACAACTCCACAACCGCGATATACTTCTACAGTTGTCACATGATCACATAGCTAGGAGATGGGCTATGTGAACATGCAACACACTACAATCCTCTACCTCCGCATAACAACCACCGCTAAGGGTTATCACAAAATGTTAGTCACACGATTGCATAGCCTTGAAAAAGGCTATGCAAACATGCGACTAACCACTACTTACCATGCCTCGGCCCTGCCAACAATCACCATGCCTTAGACTTGGGCCCACCATATGCCACATGTCACACCACCACTCATTACAACCACCGAGTCATCTTTGCCATAGGACCCACCTGAAAGATGCCAAATCACCACCTGCCACCGGGCCCCAACACAACGTGGCAACCTTGTTGCATGATCGCATGGCCGAAAGATGGCCCTTGCAATCACATGACAAGGCAACAAGACTGCCACCTCAGCCTCCAAGTCAGACAGCAGGACCACAACACTCCAACCCCAAAGGGACAGGTGTTAATCGGTCGCATGATCGCATGTCAGAAATCTCTGACATGCGATCATGTGACAACCAACCACAGGCTACCACATTACCACCTCCGGGACCACCGCCAAAGAAGCTTTACCTTTTGGAGGATCAGACGGTTGTCACAAAATCATGGAGGATAAATGCCATGCATCTTTACCATGCGAACATACGACAACCACCGATCTTGTCTGAACTTTAACCACACTGGGCAATGGGAAGAACTGGGACCCAC
Source organism: Chamaecyparis obtusa (assembly GCA_027943335.1). Classification (NCBI taxonomy): domain Eukaryota; kingdom Viridiplantae; phylum Streptophyta; class Pinopsida; order Cupressales; family Cupressaceae; genus Chamaecyparis; species Chamaecyparis obtusa. Next base: position 477,119 of record BSBK01004460.1, read on the forward strand.
AGAGACAGGTGGCAAGCGGTCGCATGATCACATGTCAAAAAAGTCTGACATGTGGCCATGCGACAACCAATCATTTTGAAACCTTTGAAGACCCAGGCCCACCATCCATCACACTTGCGCAGTTAGGGAATGCCAGCATATAGGAAACTGTGAGGTCGAAAACACAGAAGGTTTTCGATGGAAAAGATTGAAAACACACATGGTTTTCAACATTGACACAAAGGTAAACAAGGATGCACAAACATCGAGGGTTTTCATGCATGCCAAAAAGGTCGAAAACATCATGGATTTTCAAAAACACTATGGGTTTTCGACACTGTGGTAGATTCTTGAAATTGTTTCCTACAGACCTTAAAACTTTAATAACTTTCTGGGTTTGTGATTCAGGAGATGCGATTTGGACTAGAGCAAGGTGACAACATGAAGAACACAGGGCAGGACACTTTACAAAAAAATTTGCAGGGAAGAGGCCATTTTCATAGGATTTTGCTATGACTGGAAAATGGACTAACAATCCTGACACCAGTATTATCTGTCATCTTATTGGAAGTGATTCCCCAATTTATGGAAATATCTACTCCTATCTGAAAAACAATGTTATCCCACCTGAGCTATCCTGCAATAAAAAATGAACCTTTCTCCGCCAAACCTCTCGTTATCTCTTAATATTTGAAACCTTGTATCGGCGAGGTCTTGATGGTACTCTTTTGTGATGTCTAGAACACAATGAGGCTCAAACCGCCTTGCGAGATGTACATGAGGGTATTTGTGGGACTCATTCGAGTGGTTCATCTTTGGCTAAAAATCTCATGCGAATGGGTTATTATTGGCCTACCATGGAGACTGATTCTTTTCATTTCACTAGGGCATGCAAGAAGTGTCAAATACATGGAAATATCATTCATGCACCAACACAGGAGTTCCATCCTTTCATGACTACATTGCCTTTCACTCAGTGGCGGCTCAACCTCGTGGGCACCATAAACACTCCATCTTCCAATGGTTACAAATGGATTATTACTGCAACTAAATACTTTACTAAATGGATTGAGGTCGTTCTAGTAATTACTACTACTGGCAAGCAGATATCTATGTTTATTTTCAACTATATCTATAATACCCCAAAAATGGGCTATAGGTTTATTAACCTCTTATATCGATAATTTGAATGAAATCGACATCAAAGTCCTAACCAAAGGCACATCTAAACATTATCGAATCTTAATTGATTATCCTAAATTCTGCATTGGGGAATATTCCTAGTAATATTCCTAATTATCCTAATTATCTTTAATTTAATGATTATTTGGCCATAAATCCTATTTATCCTAAAGTTTGATTAATTGAATATTCTACATATTTAATTAATTAGATTTAATTCTACCCCTTAATTGTTTAATTGAAGTTAATTATGTTTATTCCTAAATTGTATTACTTAATTTTGACAATAAATCCAAAATCCTATGAATAATTGATTAAATTCTTATTTAATTAATTAAAGCAAGTTGTCAATTTTTAATACTATTATTTTTGAATAAAATTTTGAAAAATAATTGATTAACCCATAAATCAATTGTTTTATTTTTCAAAATCAGTTAAGTTGGAAATAAATCACTTTATTATTAAATTAATTCATAAATAAAAAATGCACAATCAGAAAAGAAGACAATTATCAATTATCAATTAAATCTAAACTTTATTTTGAGTTGAACTCTGCTTTTGCATGTTTTTGTGAGTTAATTATCCTTTATTTAAAAATAACTCAAAAATCAACCTGAGTTATTTGAGTGATTTATGGCTTTTTTCCATGCACCTCCAAAGCCCTAGATTTCTATAAATTAAGGCTTTAGCTCTTCATTTGACATGATCCATCCACAAATTGCACACTCACGTTGTCAAATTGGAGACTGAAGAATCGATCTTGAGAATTCGAGCTGTTGTGAGATTTTCATTATTTTTGCATAATATCCATATCATTTAGAATATTATTGTTAGATCATTTTAGCATATCAATTTTCATATTAGCATAGATTCATATCAAGTTTTCATTATCATAATTGCATAGAAAAACCAAAAAAAGATAGATTAATTGCATTCACTCCATATCTAGATTTTGCAATCAAATCCTTCATTTAGGTGTTGTACAGGTCACTGATCTTAGTATAATCTGAGAATACATACTCACATCTACTAGAAGGCAATAAATTGCCTAGTTAGTTTAGTTTTTCATTTATTGCATGATTTTGATTTCAACTAACCTCTAATGTTTTACTGAAGTGTTGTGTCTACAGATTAGTTACAAAATTCACACACACATTTCTGGTGCCTAGCGTGGGGCCTTGAAATGGGTTTCCCTTCAAATTTTATCAATTTCTATCATTTTCTTATCTTTTTCTATTCCCAGCTACAATTTTTATTTCATGTCTGTACAATTTTCATATGAGTTTGGTCAGAAACTCATACTAGGGGAAACCCACTATCGTATGATAGTTGATTTGATTGAGAATCGCACGAGCAAAAACACATTGTTGTCTACAAGCTCGATTGTTATTTGATCTGATACCCATTGTCGTATGAGTTTCTGGATTTTCATCTAGAAGGTAACCCACTATCATATGAGTTTCAATGCCAGGGTTCAATTTTCATTTCACTTTCTCAGGTAATTTATCAGATTTGGTTTTCAGATTTTGACTAACAGCTAACCTTAACAATTGAAATTCTCTATTTTTGATTGATTTTCACTGGTTTTTTATTAGAAAAAGTGCAAGAATTGCTAAAAATAGGTAAGAATCTACTAAGTGCATTGTGAGGAATTAAGGTAACCTTCTTAGCTGATAATGTTTTGATTTGGATTAAAATGAACATCTTGCGTGTCTAGCTTGAGTGCCTTTCTTTTCCATATCACACATTTTATTTGGGCTCTAAAAATGAACATAGATTTGCTTTCAGCATCTTTGTTACACATAGTAAATAGGCCCTATGAACACTATTCATGGCTCTTGAGGGAGTGAATTTCTAGTGAAATTCTTCTCAATGAAGGAACCCTTATAGGTAGGGAGGATACTGAGACAGTCTTGCATTCTACTAGATTTGTGCATCTTCAGCTTCTTATTGATACATTTTCTCTCCAGAGAGGTTGATAGATCATGAGTGGTTGACATCATAGATCTTTGTGAGATAATCTTGGTCTTAGCATGTTGGATTAATATGTCTACTTTGTTTGGGTTAAAAGTGAAAAGGCTAGAGGATTATGCTCTACTCCTTTTTTGGGTAGTACCAGAAACTCAGATCTTTGAATCTGGAACTAGTCTCCATGTGGTATATCTTGTGAGTCAGCTTTATAGAGGGTTAACCATAGTTGACATTTCCTTAATTGGTTCAACCAAGTTGATGAAACCTCAAGTAGTAATAGCCATTTTCACCGTGGTAGTGACAATCGCTATATAAATGTCCTGCTAGAAGAAATCTCCACAACTGTGGTCTTTTGTTGGGCTATCAGATCTCCCTAGCAAATCCTGAAGATTAAGTTCTCGGACTATGTCAAAACCCCACCACACCTAGATTGGAGTTTGCCCTCTTGGATCATAAAAGTTGCAGAGTCAAACCATTACTAAAAACCCTAGTGAGGCCAAATTTTCATTTTCTAGGAATATGTGCATTATTAAAAAACTTTTTGGAACATACACAAATTAGCACTTCTAAGGATTAGCACAAATAAGTCATTCGATTGTTCATGCGCAAGGTTTCTTTTGCCCTTGTTCATTGTTTTCAGACATGCTTGAAATCACTTGCTTGCTGTTTTGCATGTTTGCTCATCTATCTGGTTACTAAAAATGAACAAATCTATTACAATCCTCAAATTTGGACATTGAAATTTGCAAAAAATCTAAAATTGAAAACCCAAAAATTTACAAAAATTGAAGTAAAACAACTTTCTGGAGTCAACAGTCATTTTGTAAAGTCAGAAAGTCATATGACTTTTGGCTATTGTCATTTTAAAACCCCCAGATTGTCGTATGGTATCAAGTAGATTGTCATATGAGTTTTGTTGCCAGTCATTTTCAAAAGTCAATTTCCCTATTGTCAACTCTTGTACAAGCTTGTTAATTGCCATTTCATGCTATACCCACTATCGTACGAGCCTGTAGAAAGTCATTTGAAAAATTTCAAAAAGTTGTCATAAAGTTGTCAGAACTATCAGAGACCCAGCTTTTCCAGCCTATTTCCAGAATCTGTCAAACAAATCACTGTGTCAGAAATAGAGAAAAAAATACTGAGAATCTAATCATTTTCCTAAAGTGGCCTTTTGAATCTGGTTTAGCCTTCTGTTTCATCAATTTTAGTCTTTATCATCTTGTGTCAAAACCTTGTCATAACTATCAATCTTCAATCAATCATCAAAATGGCTAAGTGTTGTGAATTCGTGTCTGCTATCTTTTGGGAGTCTACCCATACATCCAAGACATAGTCTCCATCATCTACGTCTAATCTATGCTTCAATCAATCAAACCTTAAGAAGGTTGCATCATTTGATCTTCTTGAATTAGATCTTTCTTCAGTTGTCTTCATCACATTCTTTTGTTTCACCCAAAGTTAATGGTGGAAACTAGAGCTTCCTCTCACAAGAAATTGAGAGAAGCACTTAACACCAGAGCTTTTTCTACTCATGTAGGTCCAACTCTTGAACAACTCTACAATTTTGGTCTTTACGAAGATGATGGTCTTGGCAAATTTTGATTAAAAATTGGTTACATTCATCCTTCATCAGCTCACAGAGGTACTCAACAAAATCCACATCAATCTATCCCAGGTAGAACTCCCACCATGTCTCAAGCAGGGACAAACTTTCACTCTCAAAGAGCTCAATCTCAACATGGTGTAGATCAGGAACCCACACCTAAATAAATTTCTCAATATCAAAATGATGATAACTTCAAACGAATGATGAAGCATTTCTTGAAAAAAGACAGAGAGGCATAATTTTTACAATTAGCTCATCAAGGAGCTAAACTTCCTCCCAACTTTAATGTTGAAGATATCATTACACATGAGGAAGAAAATCCACTCATAGCTATGATGAAACAAATTCATGCCATGCAAGTCAAACTTAATAACCTTGAGAAAGAAAAGGAACCCAAGGAGTTCTCCATGGAGGCCCTATGTCCTTTTCCATTTGACAAAGACTTGTACATGCCACCATTCCCAAAAAGAGTCAAGATGCCTAAGTATGATAAGTATGATGGACACTTAGATCCCCAAGATCATGTCAAATAATTTTGTACACAATCTATGGATTTCATGCATGAACCAACCTATCTGATGCATCTCTTTCCTTGATCTCTGGGAGGAGCAGCCATCCATTGGCTCTTTAGATTGCCTTCTACTCTCAAAACTTTTGAGGAGTTGATCAAATTGTTCTATCAGCAATACTCCTACAATATTCAACATCCAATCACCATGATCAATATCTTCAATCTCAAGCAATATCCAGGTGAACCATTCTTGACATTTCTCAAAAGCTGGAGGAAGAAATTCTCTCTATATGCTAGGCCTATTCCAAAAATTGAGAAACTAGAAATCTTCATCAGTAATCTTATCCCAAAAATCAACTATCCTCTATAAATGCAAGATCATACATCTTTTGATAAAATGGTAGACAATGCTATCAAAATCAAAAAAGTGCTTGTGAAAAAAGGAGAAACCACACTTCAAAAAGACAAGTACGAATCAGGATCCAATTCTAAAGAAAAGAATAAAAACTAGAACAAGAATAAAGGCATTGTCACAGATGGTGTTGTTGATACTATCCATGCCCCATCAAAGGCACCAACTTTCAATCTAACTATTGGTACCCAAGCTATAAAAGCTTTAGTATAAAAGGTGCCTGAGTCATATCAAAAGAAGCCAGAGTATAAAAAGTGGTCCGCTGATAATAAATGAACATTCACTCCTCTTGGAGAATCTTTAGAATCAGCTATGAGAACTCTGCTAACCAATAACATCATCTCTTTGCCTGAGATCCGACCATCTGATTCTGAACCTAAACCAAAATGGTGGAGAGAGAATGAATTCTATGATTTCCATCGGGGTAAAGGTCACAAAACTAATAACTTCTTACGCTTGAAACATACTATTCAAGATTTGATTGATAAGGGAGATATCACCATTAAAAATCATAAGAGCAATAATGATCATATGGTGTTCATAGAACCATTTCTGAAACATGGTCAAGAAGCTTCATCTTCTCAGCCTAATATGGGGGCAAAGGTCAATTATGCTTACCCTAGAAATAATGTTGTTATCAATATCATTGAACCTTGCCCCTCTGAGCATTGCAATGTCATCATAATTGTGTGAAGAGATAGAGATCATCCTTTAGCTAATGCAATTACTTGATCATAAGCTCAGGCACATCTGAACGGACAAATCCTAGATTCATCAAATGTCCCTAAGATTCCCTTCAATCTTTCTTCTACTTCCAAATAGAAGGCTACCTCTAAATCTTCCAATCCTAAAGATACGAGGCCCACATCTTATAGCATTATTCAAAAACTCCAACACACTAATGTGAAAATCTCCATGTTTGATTTTCTTCGAATATCTCCAGCTCATAGAGCCATTCTAGACAAAGCTTTGCTCGGATCCAATGTTCCTGATGACCTTGATTTAGACAGGTTCTAGAGTATGGTTGGACATCTTACATCTCCACAATATATCTCCTTTTTAGAGGAAGATGAAAACTCCTTGAGGCACCCACATAACCAGCCCTTGCATATAGAAGTCTTGATCCAGAACTATAGAGTCAAACGTGTGTTGATAGATGGAGGCACTGGCCTAAACATTTGTTCTTACAGCTTGATCACACAATTGGGATTTTCAGAATTGGCTATTGATCCTAGAAAGAAAATAACCATAAAAGCCTATGATGAACAAGAAAGATCTTCTAAAGGCACCATTGTCTTACCTATCAAAGCAGGTCCAGTTATTAGAGATACTATATGTCAAGTTCTTGATCTACCTTTGGCTTACAACATTCTTCTAGGGAGACCATGGATACATGAGATGAAGGCTATTCCTTCTACATTTCACCAATGCTTGAAATTTCCTTATGAAGGAGTAGAGGTCACTATTCTAGCAAACATATCCACCACTTGCAATACATTGAAGGAAAGTGCAGATAAGCTTGTGCCTAATAACAGAGAATCTTCCATTGAACCAACTAAAGAAGCATCCACATCTAAAATGGAAGATCTTGCAAAAGAGGTTAATATCAAAGAAAATAGTATGGGAGAATATACTATGGAGCCAGTCGTATCTTTGGCCTCTCTCCCTATCTCACCTAATTCTTATGGCCAATCTTTGAAACAATCCAAACAAGATTCTAAAGAACCTCTTGAGGCATATAAAAATAATTTTGTAGCAAAACAAGTCTCCAAGCAAGAATTTGAAGAGGATGAAGCTGTGCTTGCATGGCTATACAAAGATGAATATGAATCCCATGATATTCAAACTTGTAACTCAGTAGTACCAAAAGATCCTTCTAAGTCATATGGCCCAGGAGACAAACTGATAGCTAAGATGGGATATTCAGGTAAAGGACCTCTAGGAATTAGAGGAAAAGGTCTTGAGGTGCCTATCCCACATACTGGTAGAGAAAATAAAGAAAAAGTTGGCTTAGGATTTAAAAAGAAACCCTTTCACCTCAAAGGTAATTATTCTCATGTCATAGAGCAGATCACACCAGGTGAACCCCTTCTTAAGAAGGAAGAAACTAAACCATCAGATAGTGATTCAGATAGCTTAGAACTCATCCCCTATGAAAAATTTTCTAAAGAGATCAAAGACCTTCTTGATGATAAAGATGATCCAATCAAAAGAATTAATGTAGTAGAAACACAAGAACCTACTATCAATCAAGAGATAGTTGCAACACAAGAACCAACTAATCTCAAAAACAATCAAGAAGAGGAAGGTGGTAGTTATTCTAAGATAGATTCTCATGAGTATGAATTCAAATCAGAATTGAAGGGTAACCCTTCTTGGGGTATTCATCCTGACTTTACTCATGTTCTTAGATTTCCCAAAGGTATAGATGAGGAATCTAATGACTATGAATGGGGATCCATTCCAGAAGAAGATGAACTTATTATAGAGAAACATGTTGATGTTATTCACCAATATGCACCTGAACCCAACGTACATCTAGAGCAAAATGATGAACCTATCGAGTTTGATCCACCTATGGCTGAATTGGACTCCCACAATGACATTGAGCCTATTCATGAATTGAATGTCTTAATTTGTAATATCACCTTTGAACTCAGGCATTGGGTTAGGACCAATGATGACAGATCCATATTTGTAAACACTATCTCCCAATCTTTCCCCACTTTGACTATCCAATATCCAGAACTTATTGATCAAACCTCCACAAATCTGAGCCATGGTATTTATACCTTCCCAAATGACTATGCCCTTGCTTGCTACCTCAATGTAGTTGAGCTGATGAGTACTTCCATCAGTGAACCAAGCATTAGCATGATGGAGTCAGACATCAAATATCTTAGTCAAAAAAATAAGAATAAAAAGAAAAAGAAAAGGAGTTATGAGGGTGAAAACTACTTTGTGGCAGTCTCAAAAACTACAAAAGTAAAAATAAAAGATGTATCCAAAGGTGAAAACCTCTCTAAGGTTCCTAAGGATGAGATATTTGATGTCCTTCTGAGTCATTTATAGGATAGATCTCCAATTTTAATTGAGCCCACTCAATCTATCAATTTGGGAACAACAGAAGAACCACAGTTGATTCATGTAGCACAATCTTTATCAAAAGAAGAGAAGCAAAAATTTACAACATTCCTAACATAGAAGCAAATCAAATTTGCATGGAAATATTTAGATATGCCAGGGTTGGATCCTAATCTTATAATGCATCATTTATCCATAGATCCAAATGTTAAACCCGTCAAGAAAAAATTGAGAAAGATGCATCCTCATGTTGCACTCTTGGTAAAAGCTGAATTAGAGAAGCTCTTGAAAGCTGAATTCATCTGAGTTATTGACTATGTAGAGTGGATCTCTAATATTGTACCTATTTCAAAACTAGATAAGTCAATCAGAGTATGCACAGACTTTAGAGACGTAAATAGAGCATGCCCTAAGGATGACTTTCCACTACCTAACATTGATATGATAGTGGACATGACTGCAGGCTTTGTGATGTATTCTTTAATGGATGGTTTTTCTAGATATAATCAAATAAAAATTGGTCCAGAGGATCAAGAGAAAATATCTAGATGACTTGAGCAAGATACTAGATAGAATGGAAAAATTTAGTCTCAGACTAAATCCTAAGAAGTGTGCTTTTGGTGTCACTTCTAGAAAGCTCTTAGGATATATAGTCTCCAAGAAGGGCATTGAAGTTGATCCAGCTAAAGTAAAGGCTATCATGGAAATGCAACCTCCAAAGAATATTAGTTAAATGAGGACATTGCAAGGAAGAGTTCAATCTATCAAAAGATTCATATCACAGCTAGTGGACATATCACAACCTTTTACAAAAACATTACATAAAGGTGTCACCTTTGCATGGAATGAAGAATGTGAGAACAACTTTAACCATATCAAGAAGTATATATCAAATCCTCCTATCTTGATGCCTCCTATTCCAAGGAATTCTTTGATCTTATATGTCTCCACTACAGATACATCACTGGGGGCATTGCTAGCAGAACATGATGAGAAAAAAAAGGAAAGAGCTATATACTATATCAGTAGGACATTGGTTGCATATGAGAAGATTTATTCAATGATTGAGAAAGCTTGTCTAGCTATGATCTTTGCATCATAGAAACTAAGACATTACATGTTAGCTCATACCACACATTTGGTAGCTAAGATTGATCCACTCAAGTACCTCCTAAGCAAAGCTGCCCTCACAGGTACATTAGCTAAATGGGTCATGCTCTTAAGTGAATTTGACATTGAATATGTTGAGATAAAAGCTATCAAAGGATAGGTTATTGTGGATTAATTGGTTGATGCACCTATGATTGATGATACACCAAAGAAAATAGAATTTTTAGATTCCTCTATCATGACTCTTTCTTCTAGAGAATGCCAGTTATTCTTTGATGGCTCCTACATACAGAATGGGTCAGGTGTGAGCATATTATTCATAACTCCTCAAGGATACTCAATCCCAAAAGCATTCAGATTAAATTTCCCTTGCACAAACAATATTGCAAGATATGAAGCCCTTTTGAATGGCATGAAAATAGCAATTTAGTGGTGAGTAACAGAATTACACATTCATGGAGACTCCCAACTTGTTATCCATCAAGTCAATGATGTGTACCAAACTAAAGATGAAAAGCTCATTCCTTAAAAAAGAATGGTAGATGATCTAAAGAAGTATTTCCTATCTATCACATTTGAGAAAATTCCTAGAATAGAGAATAAGGTTGCCGATGCAATGGAAACACTATCTACTTTATTACAGTAGCCTAAACATGAGCTATGCTATGAGTTCCTAGTGGAAGCACTATCTTATCCTGCATATGATTCCCCTGAAACCTGCATGATCTGCAGTGTTGTTGGTCATGATTCATCTAGATACAAAAACCTATTTTCCTATCTCTAAGACCAAATCATTCTTGATACCTTCAACCATCATGAAAAGAGATACCTTATCTGTAATGCCTCCCGATATGTCATCATTGGTCATGATCTATACAAATGAGGTTTAGATGGTATGCTACTTAAATGTTTAGAATGGGAAGAGTCTCAACATGCATTAGAGGAAGTCCATGATGGTATTTGTGGATCACACTCAAACAGTTTAACCCTAGCTTGAAAACTTATTAGGGTTGGGTACTATTGGCCTAAAATGGAGAAAGAGTCTATCAAGTTTGCTAAGAACTATCAAAAGTGCCAAGTGCATGGCAACTTAATTCATGCTCCAAGGAGAGATCTAATTCCCTTTACTACATAATGGCCTTTTCACCAATGGGCATTTGATCTTATAGGAGCTATACATCCTCATTCTTCTAATGGACATACCCATATAATCATAGCTACAGATTATTTTACAAAATGGGTAGAAGCAGTCCCTTTGACACAAGCCACTGGAAAGCAAATATCTATGTTCATATTCAATTATATCATATGCAAATATGGGATACCTCATTCCATAATCATAGATAATGGTGGACAATTCAAGAAAAAAGATCTAGATGATTTATGTGCTAAATTCAAGATTACACAACATTGGTCATCTATCTACTATCCTCAAGGGAATGGCCAAGTAGAGGCTTCTAATAAAAATTTATTGAAAATCTTGCATCGTACAGGAAGAGACTGGCATCTCATGATCAATCTAGCTCTATGGGCCTACAGAATAAGTATTAGAACACCTACTGGGGCTACACCTTTCTCTTTAGTCTATGGGTCTGAAGTAGTACTACCTATTGAGGTTGAAATCCCATCACTAAGAATTAGAATGCATGGTCTAGTAACTGATGATGACTATAGAGTGTCTAGGTTGCAAGAACTTGAACTACTAGATGAGCACAGATAAGCAGTGTCATCTCAGAGTATATCAAAAGAGAATGTCTAGAGGTTACAACAAGAAATTCAGACACAAAGAATTTTAGGTTGGTGATCTAGTCTTGAGAGAGAATCCTAAAAATCAATCACATCAAGAACGCAAGGGGAAGTTTGAACCCAACTGGTTGGGTCCCTTTGTAATCACTGCTACTTTTGGCTCTGGTGCCTATCAACTCTCAATGACTGAAGGAGAATAGCTTCAAGAACCAATCAACATTCTCCAACTGAAGAAATTCTATGCCTAAGGCATTCAGTCTATGGTAAAATGTCCTAAAAAAAAATCATAAAAATAAAAAAAAATTGAAAAAAATGAAAAGTAGAAAAAAAATTGAAAAAAAATGAAAAATACAAAAAAATGAGAAAAAGAAAAAGTGTATTGGTGAAAACCTAGAAATAGGCACCTTGGTAGCAAAAATAGAATCTCTGCCAAGATGGTGAAAACCTAGCAAACGGGTGCCACTTGTTTCAAAATGCTCCATCTATTAGCGCAATCTTGGTCTTTTCCAACTTTTAGTCTTGCTCTAGTTTGTACATATCTCCTAGTTTGTTTTCAATAAGTCAGTTTCTACACCAATCAGCTCACGCATTTGTATCCTATGAATGTTTCAAACTTGGGGGCAACCAATGTCGTATCCTTTAGCCTCCAATGTATCTTAGATGTGGCATAGCCAGTCAAAGTCCTTTGAAGCTTCATTTGATTCAGTCTATCTGTCTCATCTCCAAAAAGGATTTTGCATCTAGAACAATGCAATCAAACATCAAACTGAAAAATGAAAACAATCTATGCTTTACATGCTTTTATCTCCTTGTATGCTTACTGATTTGCATTGAGATTTCTGCATATTGTGTTCTCTCAAGCTCTTCGATGATGTCCTTCATAGGATTTAGAGAGTGATGACTGGGGGCATAATCTTTTTATTGTCTTTTGTTTGTATGTGAAAATCTAACAACTTTGGAAATTATATATTGAAATGGTGTCCAACTATAAGAGCCTCTATCTCGAATTGGATGGTCATGCGTACCTCAACCATTGATACCCAAAAAATTCAAGGAAGTTTGATCTAACTATTATCTTTTTTTTTGAGTGAGTTCTTTCTCCTATTGTGAAACGCGATCTTACCTAAGGATGTGAATGATAAAGGGTCACTATAGGTAATTCACATTGGATTTAGAATGATCTCTTGACTACTTGATGTGTTTGTACCGCAAGGCATATTAAGGTCATCATGAAGTTTATGTTTTGATACTTATACAAATTGCTATATCAAAATGGACATGATATTCAGGTCATCCTAGCACTTATGCTTTGATGCTTATATCTAATCCGACATTCCAAAAACAAAATCAATATTCATATATCCATGGTTGCCTAATCAGTGGGTGTTGTATTGATTCCTGCACATACAAATTGATATTCATATGTCTATGGTTTCATAACTAGTGGACATTGTATTGATTTATCCGGTTACCTAAAAATTTAGTGATGAGAATGACCAACACATGATCAATGAGTAGGTCCTAGGTCTTAGGTTACATTTCATTCTACATGTCTCTTTGCATTTTTGCATGTTTGCATGATCTCACAAATGACTCAATGAACTTCAATGTTTAAACAATTCTTCAAATATAACAAGAGCTGAAACCTAACTTGAAGGTCTCTTCATCAAATCACAAGCAGTTATCCTCCTGACTTAAACATCCTTTTGACATAAGATTGAGTACTTGTCTCCATCAATACCTGCAAAACATATCATGTGTACCATTGCATTTACATATCATAATCATTTGTTGTATTACAATTCATCCATGTTCATAAGCATAAAATCATACATACATCTTTCCATAATCAAATACATTTGCATAACATCCATACATATGAAAGAAATCATTGCATTTGCATATATCCATACATACATTCTACTCTACTCATAGCATAAGAATCATATGATATCATCATAAATCAAAACATGGAAAGTACAAATGAAGTCACAACCAAAATATCAATCTCATATATATTAAAAATCTCAAACTAGTCAGGGGTGCACTAATAGCATAGTATACAAAAGGAATGAGCTCAGCTGAGCTATCAGAATTAGTACAGTATATCAATGATCAAAAAGAGTATAGTATATTAGAATCAATAGATCAAAAATGTCAGAACATATCACAGATCAATCAGCTATCAGCATGATCCTCTACATCTGGTGGAGGAGGAGGTGGTGCATCTGGTACTACCTCTACTCTGGGTGCTCTAGCTCCCTCTGATGCCATCATGTACTGTGAATATGAGGGAACTCTCTGTGCAATAGGAACAACTGTATAATAGGTGGACACATAGTAAGCTGCCTATGAGGTCTAATGAATCACCTCTACCTATAACCTCTGTACCTCAGCACGTAGCTTAGTCCACTATATATTGGCCTCTATATATCGCTCCTCCCATTGAGCACTATGTACCTTTAGGTCCCTAACCTGTGCACTAAGCCATCTAATAGTGTCCTATGAAGTAGGAGGAGTAGTAGGATCAACATCTGGCATATCCATATTTGGGGCAACCTACTCAGTAGTCTTTGCCCTTTGTGCCTTATGGCATCTAACCTCAACACCTAAATCAAAGCCAGTATCCCCCTTTGTGAAGTCCACACCACCACCTACCACCTACTCAGCAGCAAGTACCTCATCTGCTAAACCAACTCCACCTAATGTACCACCCTCTCCTCTAGTCCATCTATGAGAATCGGAAGATCTACCTACTGTGGAACTAGTGTGTCGAGGGGTCCTCATCTATCCTAATGGTCTCTATGGTGGAGCCATCGCTCTGGGTCTTGGATGTGTGGGGTGTATGATAGGAGCATGTGAAGATCTGGGACCCTGTCCCATCGGAGCACCAGTAACATCAATTGCATCCTCCATGGAGGGTATCAGCTCAGTGGGATCAAAAAATCTGTGAATGGGGTGATCAACAAGCCATGGGATGAATCCATCAGTAACACCCACATCCAGTACATCTAGTCTATACTCCTAGTCCCTACCAATAATAGCATTGTACTCATGAGAACATAAAGCATAAGAGAGCCTCTGTGTCCATCCTAGTCCAATCTCATGCCCTATCTATGCATATGTAGCATAATCCTCTGAGGCATCCTAAATACATCCATACTATTGCCAGACCCTAGTAATCAGAAACCTCTCTATGGTGGAGGAGGATCTCCCAATCAGTACACAGCTCTGGAAGAAATAACTAAACTGCTCTTGAGTAGTAGGCCAAGGCTCAATGGCTACATAAGGTCTCCAGTGCACAAATGTCATATCATCGAGGCATCACCTCTAGTACTCAATATGGCCCATCCATCCCTGAATGACATATAAGGCATAAGTATAGATGACAGGCTCCTAAGGCTAGCTCTATGAACTACACATAGGTCTCAACACTAGGATATGCTCCCACACCCATATCTGTAGAACAAGAGCTCCTACCGCAAAATATTTTCTCTTTTGATACACCACCTCATGCATCTTAGAGAACATGTGTGCTAATAAACACTGACCCCAAGCCAACTCAGAGGGAGTGACCATCAACTGTGCTACCATAGGGGCCTAGCCCATCAAAAGACCATTCTGCTAACAGTCAGACATGATAATGCCACCAATCATCCCAACAATGATGCACTCCAACTAGTGTGTCTATCCATATCTCTACACTAAGGTCTCCCAAGAAATGAAGGCCTTCATCTGGGTATCATCTCCGAAGAGATGTCTAAAAGCTACAACACCTGAGTTCCCCGAACTCACATACTCTAGTCTCCTAGCAGCATGGAAAGGAATACATAGTATCTGGTACATAGCCTCAAGGGTAACAGTGATCTCCCCCGTCGGCAAATGAAAGGTCTGGGTCTTTGAGTGAAACCTCTTAATCAATGCAGTCAATAAATCATGATTTACCCTGATCTCAGGTAAATGTATCAAGTGCTCGAATCCACAAGAAGCAAGGTGGACCCTCATAGGTTCTAGCAAGGAAACACATAATCTCTGAGTAGTAGGGTGAGAGATTCGTACATGTACATCTGGATATACAGCCTACACAGCACAAAAATAGGGAATCCTATTAGTAATTGTGTCACAAAATAGGTTACAAGGATAGAAATGGGATAGTTCAGTATTTCAGAAGGTAGGTTAACAGGTCAGCAATTAGGCTAAGAGATGAAAAAAATCCAAAATTTGACCTAATACTGAGTTTTCAGCTCACTGTTTTCCATGACAACTCAGACTAGCATGAAAAGTCATACAACTTTCCACATCATACCAAACGACAAACCATAGTAGCACAATAATGCATCCCTCCTCGTATGAGTTATGAGGGACCCGAGAGAATGTCGTACGACTCATGGGTCCCTCTGATACGAGTCATGGGGGCTTATCAGACGACAACCTAGCTACTGTTGAAAGGTTGTACGAGTCCCGTTGGGGAGTCGTACGAGTTTTCATGCATGCAAAATTCAAAAATGGAAAAGACGTGAAAAATTGCTAAAATCTTATAAAACATGGAAAAATTGACATTTTAGCAAAGCACAAAGGTCCACCTACCGCATGTCCATACTGCTGAGGTCTCTAGTGTCTTTGGCTGCGCTCAAATCAGTGTGAACTCATAGGTACCTTCAGTTCTGCCACTTTATCTGCCATTTTGCTCAGAGGGCTCCACAAGTTTCTAAAGTCAAAAGGTTGAAATGAATTGAAAATGACCCGTTCGGCCTTTATATAGCATTTGACCTAATTTTCAAAAGTGCTCCATTTTTCATGAAAATTGAACCCCTGGCTAATTTCGACATTTTGAATCCATTTTCGAGATCAAAATTCAAATCTGAGAGCATTTACTATGTCAAAATTATGATTTAAAATTTTTGGACCCAGGACGGTCTCCTGCTTGCACAATCGACCTTCAATCATCACAGAAATCTAGAATTCAACTTAACTGATTATCTTACATCAAACTATCAAAATTTCAACTTGGTCAACCATGGTCAACTCATGGTCAAACCTAGTCAAACTTAGTCTTTTGGACCCTCCAACAATGCAGAATGCATTCTCAAACATATATAACCACTTCTCAAATCAATTAACATACTTCTAAACCTATCAACACTGACTTTTCTTGTTAGATTTCAATTTTAATCCCGAAGGGGGCATGGTATTACATATCATTCAAAGTCTGTAATCTAATCTTGAATCATATCTTTCCTCAGTAATCAAGACAACAACCATGTCTAGTTGCTGATTCATCAAAAAAGACCTCATCGCTCAAGGCAAATCAATCATCACTAGGGGCATATCAGATTCATCAAGATCCATATCAATCTGGTATTCTCTTAATCTTGTAAATTGTATCAATTTTTGCAACTATCGGTTCATTTGTGTTATTTCCTTGGTTCTTTAGAAACTGAAGGGTTCG
This sequence comes from Chamaecyparis obtusa, assembly GCA_027943335.1. Lineage (NCBI taxonomy): Eukaryota > Viridiplantae > Streptophyta > Pinopsida > Cupressales > Cupressaceae > Chamaecyparis > Chamaecyparis obtusa. The sequence goes on from BSBK01004460.1 coordinate 494,172, forward strand.
GATGTGATACCAATGTGATTCAATATAAGGACAATCGAGTCTGGAATTGGTCACTCACTTCTTCAAAATCATAAGGTTCAGAACCAAGCATTTTGACACTTTTTCGCAATCATCGGTTCATTTGCTGTTATAGTTAACATTATCTTTGGTCATTCAGGACCTATTATCTCCATATCAACTCCAATCAGCTTATGTCTCATATCTTCATATCAATTTCAAGCATTAGTTTCAACATCATACACAGACTATCTTTGAACCACTGCGCTTCGCACAACAATTCAAAGAGGGGCAAAATGTAATACCCCAAAAATGGGCTATAGGTTCATTAACCTCTTATATCGATAATTCAAATGAAATCAACATCAAAGTCCTAACCAAAGGCACATCTAAACATTATCGAATCTTAATTGATTATCCTAAATTCTGCATCAGGGAATATTCTTAGTAATATTCCTAATTATCCTAATTATCTTTAATTTAATGATTATTTAGCGATAAATCCTATTTATCCTAAAGTTTGATTAATTGAATATTCTAAATATTTAATTAATTAGATTTAATTCTGCCACTTAATTATTTAATTGAAGTTAATTATGTTTATTCCTATATTGTATTATTTAATTTTGACAATAAATCCAAAATCCTATGAATAATTGATTAAATTCTTATTTAATTAATTAAAGCAAGTTGTCATTTTTTAATAATATTATTTTTGAATAAAAGTTTGAAAAATAATTGATTAACCCATAAATCAATTGTTTTATTTTTCAAAATTAGTTAAGTTGGAAATAAATCACTTTATTATTAAATTAATTCATAAATAAAAATTGCACAATCAGAAAAGCAGACAACTATCAATTATCAATTAAATCTAAACTCTATTTTGAGTTGAACTCTGCTTTTGCATGTTTTTGTGAGTTAATTATCCTTTATTTAAAAATAACTCAAAAATCAACCTGAGTTATTTGAGTGATTTATGGCTTTTTTTCATGCACCTCCAAAGCCCTCGATTTCTATAAATTAAGGCTTCAGCTCTTCATTTGAGATGATCCATCCACAAATTGCACACTCACGCTATCAAATTGGAGACTGAAGAATCAATCTTGAGAATTCGAGTTGTGAGATTTTCATTGTTTTTGAATAGTATCCATATCATTTAGAATATTATTGTTAGATCATTTTAGCATATCAATTTTCATATTAGCATAGATTCATATCAATTTTTCATTATCATAATTGCATGGAAATACCAAAAAAAGATAGATTAATTGCATTCATTCCATATCTAGATTTTGCATTCAAATCCTTCGTTTAGGTGTCATCAAGGTCACTGATCTCAGTCTAATATCAGAATACATACTCGCATCTACTAGAAGGCATTAAATCATCTAGTTAGTTTATTTTTTCATTTATTGCATGATTTTGATTTCAACTAACCTCTAATGTTTTACTGAAGTGTTGTGTCCACAGATCAGGTACAAAATTCACACACACAATATCATTTGTAGATATGGTATACCTATGTATCTCATTATAGATCATGGGAAACAATTTTAGAATCAGGACATGGATGAACTATGCGCCAAATTCCACATCACCCATAACTTTACCACCATCTACTATCCCCAAGGTAACGGCCAAGCTGAGGCGTCAAATAAGACCATTGTCAAGATCCTGCAGAAGACTGTCAATGATGTTGGTCGTGACTGGCATATCCAACTAAATCTCACCTTATGGGCCTACCGCACTTCCATTCGTACCCCAACTAGAGCCACACCATATTCCCTTATTTATGGCTCTGAAGCTGTCTTGCCCCTCGAAGTTGAGTTGCCATCTCTTTGTGTCTCTCTCAAAGATTTGATCCCAGATGAAGAGTATAGAGTTGCACAATTGGCTGAATTAGAATTGTTGGATGAGCACCATCAGTGATCCTATAATCATCTAAAATTCTACCAATAGCGAATGTCCCATTAGTACAATAGAAAGGTGAAGCCCAGAGACTTCTAGCTGGGTGACCTTGTCCTTCAAGAGAATCCAAAGAATCAACAACATCAAGAAAAGAAGGGCAAGTTTGAACCCAACTGGTTAGGTCCCTTTGTAATTACAACAAATATGGTTCTGGGGCTTATCAGTTATCTACACCTGAGGGTGATCCCTTGGATGAACCTCTTAACAACATCCATCTTAAGAAGTTCTATGCTTGAGATCCCGATGCAAGGGGCATGTATATAGTATGTATATCACAAAAAATAAATAAGAATTTAAAAAATAAAAAAGTGTAATAAAAGCATGTGGTGAAAACTTGGCAATAGGTGCCATGTGTATCAAGTTAGCTCCTCTATCTATTAGGATTCTTCTAGCATGTATGTTCATTGTATATATCCACAATAAAATGGCTTTTCAGTCATCATTTCCACCATGAATATATCATAATAAAATGGTGAGTTCATAGCACCATCCACTGTATATATCCATCATAAAATCCCACCATAGCTTGGTCTCATGTCTTGGTCTTCACCCTAGTCTTGCTGTGTCCTTCATCCATAATAAGTCAGTCCATCACCTAGTTGGGGGCATGTCCTTGACCTAGTTTGGGAAGTGGATCTATGATAGTCATGACTCTTAGAGGACAAAATGGAGTATTTTCACCAGGCATGCAAATGCAATAAAATGTTCTTACACAGTGATATCCTCATGATGAATTTTGATCTATAATCTATCTTTCGCAACATGACCACTTATCTATCCATCTTGACTGTACATCATCAATTGACCTAATCCCTATATCTTACACTATCTTTTGGAAAAAGAAATGTATATTCATGGTAGGCATGTTATATTGGTTTGTTGTAGATTATGCATTCATATCTAGATTTCATTGTTATCATGTTTCTTATGCTATTCTAGGATATCCTTAACATGATTTTAAAACTCCCACATGTCATTGATTAGAATAGTCAGGATGGGGCATGATATTTTCTTTGATTGTTGTTTGTGGGATATTTTTCCAATGAAATTGAAGGAACAAGTAATTGGGGTGTCTGTGTGTAAGTGCCTTCATCAATTTAATAGTCTTGACAACATACAAATCATGTTGTTCATCAAATGCTATTAATGGTGATACGCCAACACATACCTCGACTCCAAACATTTGTTCCCCGATGGAGGGGGGAAAGTATTCCTTGTCTATTATGCAAACAAAACTCAGGTCATCTCGGTTCAATTATACCTAGATGCTTGTCAAGTTTTCTATATTAAACTCCATGCAAGAAGTGCTCAGGTCATCCTGGTTTAATTATACCATGATGCTTGCATTTTCTTGCAACATAACGAGCTCAATGATGAGAAACAAATTCTAGTTATTATGAAGTTTTGAGATGTTACATGAAGTTGTGGAGATACTCATTTCATATTTCATTTTTGCATTCCACTTACCCAACTCATGACTTACATATCAGTGCTCCTTTTATAGGGATTTGTAGGTTATCTTTTTTTTATTAGGTTATCTGTTCTCCTAGTCCATTCTTCTTATGTCAAATACATTGTTATTTAAGTTGAGGATATTTGGACAACAAAAACATTAATCTTTCATCTTGCATCTTACGCTATTTAATCATTTTGTGTAATTCATTTAGGACATGTATTATCTTCATTAGGTGTGTTCATTTATATATTACCCATCTATATTAACATGCATATGTTAAAGAGATGTTTCATCATAGCTATCATTTTATCTTTTATCATGTTGTAGGTTGTTATATTTTATCATATTTAGGTGTCTTTTTCATTCATTACATATCATTTGCATTACATCATTCATTTATTATCCATTATTTATATCATTGCATTACTAACCAAATAGCATTATATTCATAAATCATTTAGGACATACATTTACCATCAATATAATCATCACATGTTAGATCATTAACCATTATGCATTCAATAGAAAGTAAACCATTTGCATCATACAATCTAACCACTATGCATATCAAAGCTAAACATCACATTCTGCATATGTTAGTACGCACATGTATATATACTCATTGCACTAAATCATGATAGAACTACATCATCATATATAGAGAATCCATTATAATAGTCCATAAAATAATAAAATGTCCAAATATCCAATGATATATCATATATAACAATGTATCCAAAATAGTGTTAATAGCATAATGAGAAATAATGATACAATAATGTGTATACAATGATGCTATCTATGATCCACTACCCCCAGACTCAGTATGTCACTATCTGCGCAATGCAATGAGACTTGTGTTGCTGATCCACCTGACCCTATATCTCTTACTGGATCTTCTGAACTTGTAGGTGCTCTAGGAGGCCGCAATGATACACCTCCACTAGTAGCTGGTACCTGTCTCTGCTACATATCTATCCCAACTGCATAAGAGCTCTCTATAGCTCCCGATCCACTGATCTCTATGCACCACCTATGTCTATGCCTCTCACCAGTAGGAAATCTCCTTCCTAGCCCGTATCATAGCTCACAGACTATCTCCGTGGGGACCTAACTCCTCTGTCACTATAACTTGTGTAGTAGCATCTCTGACTCAATGAATCATTCTATAGAAACATCACACTCATGTCTAAGATCTATCATTTGTCTCTCTAGTCTCTCTATCCATCTCTCCAATCCTTGGACATGGTCTACCTGTACCTATGTTATTGCTAGTTTGACTAGCAATGAATCAATATCTGGATCCTCCTCCTCTGCAGCATCTCTTCATAAATAGGGATCCTATCCCCCAATATCCATCTCTACCTGCTCCTCCTAAGCATCCATATCTACCATCTATGCATCTTTCCCTGTCATATCGAGCATATACTCATCCTTTATATCATCATGGACTTGTCCACCCTGAACCACTCCAACCTGGCCCAATAACACATTTTCCTCATCCTATACCTATCCTACCTATATAGGCACTAGTACCTATATCATATGATCTCCCTATGCTTTTGGTACCTATCCTAGAGTAGTTGGTATCTATGGTGGAGCCCCTACTACTGGTGGTGCTGGTGGCTATCTCTATCCTTGTCTTGCTAACGGTGGCATCAAATCCCTTTCTCTCACACCACCACCTCTCATACAAGGTCCAGCTCTCTCTCCTCTCCCTCCATATCCATCATCTCCTCCATCTCCACCATCTCCACCATCACCTCCTCCTCTCCTTCAGCCTCTCTTGTCTTGCCCTTAGCATCTACCTCGACGTCTCTCTATCATATCTCTCTTTGATGGCCTCACCATTGAATTAGTCAAATGTGGTATTGGAAAGTCCCTCATGTGCTGCTCTAGATCTACAGTCATCCCTAGGTCAGTGACCCCCCTATCTCATAGTCCATGCCTAAAATGGCATGTCAATGAACTCATGTCTAGCCAACTCAAATGACACCATGGGACCCCAGTCACATCATTCCTCATGTGTCCACATGAACTTGGTGACTCCCTTTGGCATACCCTAGATCCTACCAAACTATCGTAGAACTTAGCTAACCAGCTATCTCTCAATAATGTAGGGTGTCCACCCTATCAACCATCATGACTCAAAACAAAATCTGAGTTGTCTCTCGTCATCCCAAGGCTCAAACCCTAGGTAAGGTCTCCATATAACTATATCGATGGTGTCAAAGGTGTAGCACCAGAACTCTAAATGTCCCAGCTTACACTGAGACAAGACAGATGAATATAAATGTATGTATGGCTATCCTGTGCCATGAAATCTGATAGCTATTGGATGAGTCACTGCGATATGCTCCCATGCCCATACATGGAGAAATGTGATTCTGGTTGATAATGAAGCACTCCTATGGTAGACCACCTAGTGTAGATCATGGTATAAATGGGCTAATAAATATACACCCCAAGAAAATTGAGTCTTGTCATCCATCATATACTATAATGTGCGGCCCCAACCAACTGCAAACCTGTATGACTGACAATCATGGCATATAAATCCCCCAATCGCTCTTGCTAATACCACTGGCAGAGACTCATAATAGTCAACCATATCCTCCCAACTAATCTCACCATCATCAATCTCATCATCTCCAAAGATGGCTCTACACTCCATCAACCTGCCATGCCGATCATAGTGCACCAGCTTGCCTATGATAGGAAGCCCAGGATATGATAAACATCCTCCAATGTAACTGTCATCTCTCCTATCGAGAGATGGAAGGTACTCATCTCCAAGTACCACCTCTATGCTAATGCAATCATCATGCTAAGGTTCACCTGAATCTTAGGCATATAAATCACATGGTACAATCCAGTCACACCAATCAATAGCCTGTCAGTCTCTGACAATGCTAGTCTCAGGTTCTGTGTGATGGGATATCTCTCCTGTGACATCAAAACATCGATAATATCCTCCTATCAAGTCAACACAATCACATTATCAGATTTTGGTCAACTAATTTATCTATCTATCTATCCTATCATATCAATTATGAACATATTTATTACATGTTTCAATAGATAATTCTATCAATTATCTAACATCAAGACTGGTTAACTAGCAACCATGCTACGATGTCACCTATCTTGACTCAATCGATCTAAATTAACAGTCGACAAATTAAATTGGACTATCGACATCAATTTTTCCCTAATTGACTAACTAATTTGACCAAATTCTATCATCCCAAACAAAATTGTAGCATAGAAAAATGCATGCGCAACATACCCTAATGTTTGCGCAGTTTTGTTCATCATTTGCACAGAATCCCCTAGTGTTTGTACAGCTTTGCACATTTGCACAGTTTTATGCTATATTTGTGCAGCATTCCTTGGCACCTGCAAAAATGACATATGTGCACATTTAGTTCATATTTGCACAGCCTAATTTGTTTTCCTATTCACATGCATAGTTCTACAGCACATATGTGCAGATTGACTAGTTTGCTACGTAAACATGGCATTTTGCTGCGCATTCATGCGTCGTAATTGTGCATATGTTTTTCACCCTAGAAAAAGAAAATTTTCTAAAATTTCCTATGATTCAATCTATCCTAAACATGCTACAGATCAACTTCTAAGATGCTACAAATCATAAATTGACAAAGAGGATCGAGTCATATACTGGCTCTCCTAAATCGGGTGGTCTCTAGAATTGTCTGACCCTCTCGAAGTAATGATCTGCTACCGAGAACGGCATCTTGGTAGCTCTGCTCTTCTGTCTCTCAAGCTCTAATCTACAAATGACATGTTTTCACAATGAGCCTATTGTGGACCCCTTTGCACTATTTATACCCTGTGGACCTGATGTACTTGGTGTGTGGACCCTACCTCCTGTTATTCTTCTGTTTCACCCTATTTTTCTTCACTTCCTCAATTTTTCAAGAGATTTCTTGTCCACTCTCACGTAAAAACTAAAAAAAAAATTAATTAAATAATTTTTGTCAATCAATCTCTTGAGGGGGCATGCATACGTGGTCTGAGACATTGTCTAGGGCAGGGGCAAAATGCTTGAATTTTTCTTTGAAATAATGTGACCAGCACATTATTTCAAAGAGGGGAAAAAAGTATACACTTAAAAATGGCTTCATTAATTAATTAAATATTTATTATTTAATTGACACATCACTTTGGCTAAAATAAATGATTATTATTAATTATTTATTAACAATTATCCTCACCCACACATGTCCTATTCTTAAGGGCTATGTGGCTTCATAGGACTTGGTCTCATGACCACATGTCCTCTCTTAAACCAAGTTAAGAGATATTCCCTATTCCTAAGGGGATTCTCAAGCCACCTCTAAGGGTCAAAGGTGACTCATGGGACACTTGTACCAAGAGTCCTATTGAGGAAAATATCTCTCCCTCTTTCTCTCTTTGGTCTTTGTGTGATACTTGACATGTGTCTTTCTCTTTCACCTTCTTCTCCTCCATGTCAATGTGAGAGGAACATCATCCCTATTCTACCTCTCACATTCCAACTACATCCCCCTTTCTCTCAACTCCTTCAACCAAGTCAATCCTAGCCCTAGGATCTTCCACCTTTCATTCTCCACCATATGATTGTGCCACCTAGGCTTAGATCCTCCAAAAGTCTATAAAAGGAGCCTCATTTTCCCTTTGTGAGCTAATAGTGAATAGTGAGCTAATAAAGAACAAGCATTCAAGCATAATCAAGCATAATCAAGCCATTTTCATATCACTTGCATCTCATTCACCATATTTGCATAATTAAGCTTTAGTTTTACATATTCATTCAATCTCCACACTTTGGTGTCATCGTGAGCAAGGAGCTTCAAATTGGAAATCTGAGAGCTCAACACATCCAAGAAATCAAAGCTAGGAGGACAATGGAGACAAGCTACATGGTAGGTGAAGGTAAAACCTTGTTTTAGCTCCATTTTTAATGTATTCATTGTTGTTTTCTAATTAGTTTGATTTATTAATCTTAGAATAGTTAATTTATCATTTAGAGTAGTTAGACATCTAATTTACAAGTATTTCAAGTGGAATGTGATGCAAGTGGTAGTGGAATTGGAGCTGTGTTGAGTCAAGAAGGTAAACTTGTTTCTTTCTTTAGTGAAAAGTTGAATGATGAAAGAAGAAAATATTATGTGTGTGATCAAGAATTCTATGTTATTGTTCAAGCCTTGAAGAAATGGAGACATTATTTGATACTAAGTGAATCTATGTTGTATATTGATCATAAGGCTTTACAGTATTTGGGTAGTCAGAATAAGTTGAATCAGAGACATATGAAATGGGTTGAGTATTTGTAGAGTTATACATTTGTGATAAAGCATAAGAGTGGAGTCACTAACTGAGTTGCTTGATGCATTGAGTAGAAGAAGATCTTTGATGATGAGATGAAAATTCAAGTTCTTGGTTTGATGAGATGAGAGATTCTTATGAAGTTGATCCTAATTTTTCTGAGTTGTGGAGAAAGTGCAGAGCACCTATCAAAGATCAACCGAGTACTAAATGGGAAGAATATTTTATTTAGGAAGGTATGTTGTTTAAAGGTATTTAGTTGTATATACCGAGAGGACCTATGAGAAATAATTTGATAAAGGAGAGACATAGTAGTGGTTTGGGTAGACATTTTGGAATTGATAAGACATTGAATTTTCTTAAAGAGAAATATTTTTAGCCTCAATTGTATAAAGATGTTCAAAAATTTGTGAAAAGTTGTGGAATTTGTCAAGTTGCAAAAGGAGTAAGTCAGAATACTGGATTGTATATACTAATTGTTGTTCTTGAGAAACCTTTGATTGACATCAATATGGATTTTATTCTTGGCTTACCGAAGACAGTGAGAGGTAATGATTCTATATTTGTTATTGTGGATAGATTTTCTAAGATGGCACATTTTATACCATGTAGAAAGACATCAAATGTAGTACATGTAGCAAATATTTTCTTTAAGGAAATTGTTAGATTGCATGGATTACTGAGGATTATTATCTCTAACCGAGACAGTAAATTTGTTGGATACTTTTGGAAGACCTTTTGGAAAAAGTTTGGCACTGAGTTGAAATATAGTTCTACATTTCACCCACAAACTGATGGTAAGATAGAGGTTGTGAATAGAAGTATGGGTAATATTTTTAGATGTTTAATTGGAGACACACTGAGCAATTTGGATTCTATGTTAGCAAAAGCAGAGTTTGCATACAATAATTTAGTGAATAGGAGTATTGGGAAAACACCTTTTAAGATTATAAATGGCTTACAACCAAGAGGTATATCTGATTTGAGAGACATTGATGATGAAAGTAAGAGAAGTATTGAAGGAGTGAAATTTGCTGAGTACATGAAGGCATTACATGAAGATGTGAAATACAAGCTAGAAAAGAGTAATTATAAATACAAAGACAGAGTTGATAAATCAAGGAGACATCAGAATTTTGATGTTGGTGATGAAGTGATGGTTCATTTGAAGAAAGGTCGATTTCCTATTGGAACATATGGAAAGCTAAAGATGAAGAAGTTTGGACCTTGCAAGATTTTCAATAAATTTGATAGTGGAAATGCATATGAGATTGAGTTACCTGATGACATGGATATATCACCTATATGACAGTACCGACAGAGTATCCTAAGAAGCAGAATGAAGAAGTTGAGCATATTTTGGAGCAAAGAGTTGGCAAAAGCACAAAAGGAAGAGAGTATATGGAATATCTGGTAAAATGGAAGAATAGACCGATTGAAGATAGTTCATGGATTTCACAGTCTAAGTTGGATGCATCTCAGATCATACCTACTAAATGATTTGGAGAATCATTTCAAAATAACCCCAAGTGTCTAATGTAGGAGCATATCGGGTCCTTGGCAATCTTGTGTCACAAAAAACATATTTGAGTTTGTCTGTGTTTCTTGGTTCCTTCTTTGACTGAGTTGGTTCAGTGTTGGTTAGTTTCCTTTGGTTACCGAGTTTAGTTGGTTATCACCTGGGTGGTTGATTTTTTCACTGGCACTTGGTAATTCTTCTCTTGCACTCAGTTGGCTTTGCTTACCGACAAGTTTCTTTGAGTTTATGTTGAGGCTGACTTGTGCATTTATTATGGGTCATGGATTTAATGCTAGTATCCATTATTGGGAAGTGTTTGGTCCTAGATCTAACCATTCCTTCCATTGATTGTGGATCTGAAGGCCGACTCAATTTGGTAGAGTCTTGTATAAATGTAGTTGTTTGGTTAGAGTTTAGGGGATCAATTTTTGGTAGAAGATAGAAGAGAGAAGAGAGAAGATTAGAGATTTTGGACAGATCCTTGCATGTTCAAGGACTTCTATAATTCATTGTAATATCTAGCCGTAATCAAGAAGGCCTTACATCTCGGCATGTATGATTCAATTGAAGTTAATATATGAATGATCCTGCATTGTCTCTCTCCCACTGTGTTGTTGTTTCTTCCACATTTTATTGAGAAAGGTGGATCTAGTTAGGGTGTGCCATTCCTTGGCCCCTACCTTCCTCCTTTGTGTCAATTAATATGCTAGATAGCAGCCTTGATGAGGAAACTAATCATAAGAATGATACTTTGGAGGCTACTAGTGGGCTAAGCTCTAGAACATGTGCTAGAAGCAAGAAGAAATCTCCCACTATTAAGAAGAATATTGAAGATCTGAAATGGGTCATTGGGAGGATGGATAATATCCAGGCTAAAATGGAGAAGACTTTGGATGAAAAAGCTAGAGTAATGTCTTATGTCAAATAAATTGGTTCCTTGGCTAGTTTTTTGTCTCATGGGCTAGTTTTTTCTTGTTTTCTTATTTTTTTCTACCCATGTAGCCCTCTTGTGGTTCATTTGATGATGTTATCTCTTTTTATTGGTGCTACTTCTTTCTATCTTTTGTTTCTAGATTTGTAAAGGGTTTCAAGGCCACTTCAAAACCTGCTTTTTCTAGTAATCAAAATAGTGTGTTTTGTAATCTTTAACAAGATTGGCTCTTACCTGGGCGTACTTCAGAAGAGTATATTTCTTAGTGGGTGACAATTCCCATAGTGATTTTTCCCAAAGCTGGTTTTCCACATTAAAATTTTTGTTACACATTGTGAATAATTTGAGAGATTGTTGTACTAATTGATATAGTTTATCTACTATTGTTAGTAAATAAAGAACTATGTTACTACCCAGTAGTTACCAAGCTAATTAGAGAAAATATTTTAAGGTATTTAGTGATCAAGATTACTGATTCACCCCCCCCCCCCACCCCTCGTTGTAATCCATTAATTGGTAGCAGAGCTAAGTACTTTGAAGAGATAAGTTTAAAGACTTGAGTAAAAGATCTGAGGATGTATAGGAGAGAGGTACCTAAGTTGAAAAGGGAAAGTTTCTCTACATGGAACAGTAGAATGAAGTTGTATCTATTTGGGATTGGATAAAATGCCCTAAACTTGTTGCAAATGGATACACTCCACCTGCCACCAAACCCATGATAGTTGATGACTTGAAAGAAAATCAGGAACATAACTCGGTTATGATAGAGATTGCTTCTTCTCTATCTAATGCAAAGTTTAATGATATCAAAGAATGTACTACTTCAAAAGAGATGTGGGATAGGCTCATGCTTATCTATCAAGGAGGTCAACATGTTCAAAAAGCTAAGGTTGATAGTTTGAGAGGAAAATATGATGAAATGAGGATGAAAGATAATGAGAATATCACACAACACAATGGCAAAATCAAAGAAGTTGTTAGTGCCATCACAGGTGTTGGAGGATCATTGACTAATGAAGAAGTGGTAAGCAAAATATTGAGAACTATGTCTTTTAAATATGCTATTAGCGTGTCAGTAATTCAATAATTGACATCCATACTTAATAATATTGTTACTCTTGAAGCCCTAATTGGAAATTTGACTACATTTGAGCTAAGTAACTTTGATGATAGTCTACCGACTATTGAGATAGCCTTCAAGTCATCAATGAGCATTGGAACATCTAGAAAATAAGGAAATAATCACATTAGTTCACATGGAAATGAGTATAGCATCATCCTAACTAAAGAGAAAGAGCAAGAAGAATTTGAAGCACTATTGGCTAACTGTCTACCTAGAGGCAAAAGAAAGTTCAAAGGTAAATTACCTTTGAAATGTTTCAATTGTAATAAGATTGGACATGTTGCATCTAGATGTCCTAACAATGGTAGAAATGATAAGAATGATAAAAGAGACAATCGTTACTGAAGATTTAGATATTTTAAGGACAAAGGAAACAAATCTTGCTACCTACCTGAAGAAGGTATAACTGATGATGAATCTCAGGATACCAACAAGGAATATGAAGTTGTCATTGTTGTGGTAAAAGAAGAATCGAATGAAGAAAAGGTTGAAGATGAAAAAGCACTTTTATCTCATGTAAGTAAACCAAACCCTTGGATTATTGATAGTGGGTGTTCACATCACATGGCTGGTGATATTGACATGTTTGAGAATTTAGAAGAATGTGATGGAGGATTTGTTAGATTTGGAAATGATGCTCCATGTCATGTGAAAGGTAAGGGATCTATTTTACTGAATGAGAAAATGAAATGTAATGATTCATATTGGGTTAAAGGACTAGACTATAATATATTGAGTGTTGCACAAATGAATAATACTGGCACTGACTAGAATTTCAGAAGAGAAAATTTAAGATCTATGGTACTAATGGAGATCTAATTGGAACTGGAGGTCAATCAAGAGGTAATCTATTTTACCTTGATACTGATGCAAAGAGTCATTTATTTTCTAAAACTAAAGATGTATGGTTATGGCATAAGAGACTACGTCATGTGAATTTTGATAACATGATCAAAGTGAGTAAGAAGAATAGAGTAAGAGGTATAATGAGATTAAGCAAACCTAATAAAGCTATGTGTAAAGAATGTCAAGTTGGTAAAATGACCAAGTCAATTTTTTTAAGCAAATCTTATTCGAATAATGGTATTTTGGAATTGGTTCACACTGACCTTTTTGGTCCTATGAAAGTTCAAAGCTATTATGGAGATCAATACTTTATTTTATTTGTTGATGATTATTCAAGAAGGATGTCAATCATGTTTCTAAAAGAAAAATTTCATGCATTTCAAATGTTTAAGTAGTATAAAGCTAGAGTTGAAAAAGAGACAGGTAAATAGTTGAAGTGTCTGAGATCAAATAGAGGAGGTGAATTTATCTCTGATGAATTTAATTTCTTTTGTAATGAGAACGGAATTAAAAGACAAGTGTCTGCACTGAGGACTCCACAACAAAATGGGATAGTTGAGAGAAGAAATAAATCTATTGTTGATTTTTCTAGGACTTTGTTGATTGATAAGAAGATTGCACAAACATTTTAGAGAGAAGCTATAAGCACTATAGTTTACACTCTCAACCAAATATAGTTGAAGAAAGGTGCAAACAAGACACCTTGTGAATTATGGTTTGGCAGAACATCAAATATAATTTATTTCAAAATCTTTGGAAGTGAGTGTTATATATTGAAAGATTCTAGAAATGAAAAATTTAATTCTAAAGGTGATGAAGGAATATTTCTTGCTTATTCTTCAAAGAGTATGGCATATAAATGTTTAATCAAGGATTCTAACAAAATAGTTGAAAGTGCAAATGTTAGAGTTGATGAATTTTCTAAAAATATTGGTGAGGATAGAAAAAAGGAACTTGGGGATTATGAAATATTTTTCTATGTAAAAGATGGAAAATCAATTGACACAACTAAGCAGCAACTAGTAGGAACCGAAGAACAAAATGAGCTTCCATTGAGAGATGAGAACAATGAAGAACAAGCTATCGAACCTATATTAGAAAAGTATGTGAGAAGACATCACTCACCAAGTAGAATTATTGGAGATAAGAATGCAGGAGTATTGACAAGAAGTAAGTTAAGAGATAACACTTGTTTGATTTCTAAATTTGAGCCTAGACTAGTAAAATATGCACTAGAAAATGAAGATTGGATGAATGCTATGAAAGAAGAAATAGATCAGATTAAAAAGAATAATGCATGGTCATTGGTACCGAGACCTAAGGATAAGAATGTCATAGGAACTAAATGGATTTTCAAAAATAAACTCGATAAGAAAGGAGATTTGATAATGATGTAGGAGCATCTTGGGTTCTTGGCAATCCTATATCAACAAAAACATGTTAGAGTTGTTAGATGTGCTCAATAGATGGTTTTGGGCTCTTTGTGAATTATTCATTTTTCTACTGACAAGGCTTGGTTGCTGCTTGGTTTGGTTGTTCATCGAGTTGGTTCAGTTACTCAGTAGTCATTCTCACTGAGTGGTTTATTTTTTATTTCTATTGAGGCTAACTTGTGCATTTAATTATGATCTTGAAGCTAATGATTGCATCAATCATTGGGAAGCATGTGGACCTAGATCTAGGTCATCCCTTCCTCCAATATTAGATCTTATGGAATTTTAGAGCTGACCTATTCAGTGACCTCTTGTATAAATAGTTTAGTATGTTGTAGATATTAGGGAGTGTTTTTAGGGGTGGAAGAAAGATTGGAGAACATAGAATCTGAAGATTGGTAGATCCTCACATGTATGAGGATTGTTTGAAATTGAATTTTGATTGTATTGGTCATAACTAGGAAGGCCTTATATCCTGGCATGTATGAAGTTTATGATGAATAATGAATGAATTTTCTATGCTATCTCTCTCCCTATCTCATGTGTTTTCTTCCAAGTGTTGTTTTTGCAAGGTCGATTGGTAGTTGGGTGTACCTTAGGTTCCTATCTATCTTCCTTTGTGTTAGGTGGTATTAGAGCAAGGACAAATCTAGCTTCTTCTAATCCCTAGTTGATATTTGGTTGTGGGGTGATAGATTACAATTTGAACTCAAACTAAAGAGGGTTTCAAGATGGTTCCTAGGAGGTGAGATGTAGATCTCGGCTTAGCGGATATGCTAAGATAGATTTTTGCTAGGTTAGAAGTTGTTGAGATAGCCTAGTGTAGAGGGAGACATCTTGATGATGTTAGTGATGAAGAAGTCAAAGATGAACATGGTGAAGCTGAACCTATACCTATGATAGATCAAGGTGAAGAAATACTTTTGAAAGCATTAAAAAATTTAAACGCTACACCACATTTCAATGCTTATGAATACAGTGGAAGGATGGATTCAGGTAAGCTGATGGATTTGATAACTGAGATGGAAAATTATTTTGAATATGAAAATGTTCCAGAAGAAAAGAAGGTGAAAATCACAACTACAAAATTAAAAATTCATGCAGCCTTATGGTGGGAGCATCTACAATTGGACAGAAAGAGGAAAGGCAAAGACAAAATCAAGGTATGGAATAAGATTGTGAATAAATTGAAAGGAAAATTTCTACCTTGTGATTATATCAGATTAACCTAGTTAGGAGAATGCAAAGTTTGAAGTAGAAAGATAGCTCAGTAAAAGATTATGCCAAGGAATTATATAGGTTAGACATCAAATCTGGACATATTGAGAATGAGGTAGAAAGAAAATTGCTAGATATTTGAATGGGTTAAGAATTTATATCCAAGAGGAAATCAATTGGGTTAAGTTGGAAAGTATTGAAGAAGCTTATCAATTTTCCCTGAAAGCTGAGGAGAATTTGAACAAAAGAGATTATCAAAGACAAAGAGGAAGAGGTAGATCTTATGGTGAAAACAATAGATCTGATCAAGACAAAACAAATTAGGATAAAGGCAAGACAGAGTAGAAAGGTGAACATTCTCTAGAGGAAGAGGCAATAACTGCCGAGGTGGCTATGGTAGAGGTGGATATTGAGGAACTTGTTACAATTGTGGAAGAGGACATAGATCATTTGAGTGTACGAATGCAAGAAAGAAATTTGGTAGTAGTAGAAATGCCTTGGTGAAAGAAAACTCGCTAAATGAATCAGAGGAGGAAACTAACTTGATGATCAGAAGAGCATTATGGAGTGAAAGTAATAAGGAAGATATGATAGCGAAGAGTTTGTTCAAGACCAGATGCAGACTTTTTGATAAAGTGTGGAAGGTAATCATTGATAGTGGAAGCTCAAAGAATCTAGCATCTAAGGAAATGGTTGCAAAGTTGCAATTGGAAAGGATGAAACACCAAAAGCCCAATCAAATTCATGGATCAAAGATGAGCATACACTATTGGTAAGTGAACAATGTGATGTGAATTTATAAATTGACAAGTACTATGATAAGGTATTGTATGATATTATGCCCATGGATTGTTGTCATATTTTGTTGGGTAGACCTTGGAAATATGCTATACATGTATATGATGGGAGATTGCATAAATATACTATTTGGACTGATGAGGGAAGAAAAATATTGTTACCTATCATTGACAAATCTATTGGTAATGTTTTTACATCTATGAATGTTTTTTTGATGGAAGGAAGAAACTTTGTTAAGATTTGAAGAAGAATGATGTTTTTTTTATTGTATTTCCTAACAAATCGAGTGAGATGATACTGGATAGTGTCCCTCAAGAGGTTGATAAATTACTCATCGAGTAAAAAGAGATCATTTATGCTAATGTACCTAATCATTTACCACTAAAGAGAAAAATTCATCATTGTATGGATCTAATTCCTAGAGCTAGTTTACTAAATAAAGCACCACATCAGTTGACACCTATTGAGAATGAGGAACTTAACCAATAAATCCAACAGTTATTGTGGAAAGGTTTGATTTGAGAAATTATGAGTCCATGTGTAGTACCAATTGTATTAGCACCTAAGAATAATGGAGAGTGGAAAATGTGTACTGATTCTAGAGAAATTAACAATATAACAATGAAATATTAGTTTTCTATACCAAGGATGTTGGCAAGTGGTCAGCACATGCACACATATGCACATGTATCCACATGAACATGTATGGAATGTTGTCATTTATGAAAACACTTATCATTTTTATAGTCACACATATTGGATGTGATGATTATGTTTGAATGTAATTTTTGAATGGAAAAATCCCTAAGTCCACAGACTATTTCAATAGTCTAGTCTGACAGAAAATCTTAGCTAACTTCATAGAAACTTAATTTAGGCATGTGATCTTGTTGGAGATTTTCCAACAAGCCAGTACTGACCATATGTTTGTCATTGATGACAACATATGGAAAGTAGCATACATAGAAGTATTATGCAGTAAGCTATTAGTATATGTAGCATAGAAATGATATTAGCGTGCTATCATGGGCTCAGAGGTTAACTGTTAGTATAGATAGTTATATAGCAGCTTGTGTCAGTAGTGTTCCTTACAGAGTAACAAATAGTGTGCTATGCATGGATGTATGTACATTTGTCACGAAGGCTTGCACCCTTGGATATATGATGTAGACATGTTAGTGATATTTTAGTTATGGATATATAGTCGGTAGAAGTGAAGTTGCAATCTCTATTTGCCAGTAGCAATTTCTTGTGTTTATTCAGAGGAGCTGACAAAGCTTTTATTGGTTCTTGAGTTGCACCTATCTTTAGGGTATGCACCCTTAGAGTTAATCTTAGAGGAGATTTATTGATGTTCGGTTAAAAGAGAATGAGTTAATTCATCTTGAGGAGAAAGTTTCAATTGTTTTGGTAGAGCCAATAGTGTGTAGCATGTGTCTACATTTATCTTATTAAGATAGGTCCCAGAATGTGTTGCATGCATAATAGAGCTGATAAAATTTTTGTTGGAGTTTATTATGGTTTCTCTATTATGATTTAAAGGTGGCTCTAATAGGCTGACTTGACTATATCATTTAGAGAGAAGATATTTATAGGCAATCATTTGTGATTGTTGATGTGTGGTTCATGGTTGATGAAGTAGAACAGAGTAGAGTGTGCAAGTTGTTGAACCATTAGAGGAAGGTCTATGTGACCAAGTAGAGTGTTTGTGCTATTCATTGGAACTGATCCAAATAGTAGGTCTAAGCATAGTTCACCAAGATCTAGATATAGTGTGTATCTATTAAATAGAAGTTTGTCACCTTCACCCATTTGAGAAGTGAGATCTTGGATAGTGCATCCTCTCCCCTAATAGGGACTATTGTAAAAGACTCCTAATAGGGTCTGACCCTCGACTAGGTCTAATGTACTTAATATATTGTAAAGCTACTCCTAACAGGGTGTATCATCTTAAAATGGAAGCACTTCCATGTTAAGAGTACTTAGCCCTCTGAGTAAGTGGTTTGGGGTCATCTTGGATGCCTTGAATTGATCTTTTCTTTGATCTATCTTTCTTCCCTCTTTCCACTTCTTTTCTACTTCATTCTAGGTGAAATTAGGGTTAGGATCTTAAGGATTCTCCTAAATTTCACTCTTTTGTGGCTCTATTTTCTAGGTACGACTTAAAAATAGGTCCTCCTAGAGTTCATCATGTTCATCATAGGATTTTTTTCCTCTCCCTGGCACTCTACCCTGTTCTAGCATCATTTCTAGGTCTTCGGGCACCCCCGGGACCTCCTGTTTCTCACTCTAAATGAGACCCTAAAATTTGTGCCCTTAAGGTCAAAATCGACCTAAAGGGGTCAAAATAAACCTAAAGAGGTCAAGGTTGACCTTGACCCTGACCTAGTCAGGTTTGAGTTTGTCCTTGACCTTGGGTTCAAATTTTAAGGTCTCAGGATCTCCGATTGTCAGGTTTCAAAAATAATTATTTTCCTGCTTTTGGGTCTGTTGTTTTGGTCTCTAAAATGGTAAAATCTTAAATTATATTTAATTTAGGTCCATTCCAATAGTTTTGAGGCCTAATTGGAATTTAATTCCCCAAGGTGACCCCTCTAGAGGATTTTGCCCTAGATCACTATAAAAGGAAGCCTTCCTCTCTCATTTTTACATCTCATCTTCAAGCAATTTCATGATCAAGCTCTCAAGATTTTCTCAAGGTGATCAAGAAAGAATTCCTTTCAAGAAAGCATCCATTCAAGAATTCAAGTCCTCTTCTCCATCCAAGTTCTCCATTGAAGATCAAGGATTCAAGCATTCAAGCCATTAAAGGGATTTGGTTCAAGCATTCAAGATTCATCATTCAAACCCTAGATCTAGCCATCATGATGGTGTGATCTTCCTTCAAGATCCATTTCATTGTTCCCTTAAGGTGGATTCCAAGCATACAACCATGGAGTTTTGATTTACATTTGTTGATCTTATGTTCAAGCTTTCATATTAACATACTTGATTACATTTCAAATACAATTGCATTATCTATTGAATTGCATAGCTTCATTGTTAGATCTACTTCTACTACTTGCTAGCATTCTCCATTTCAATTTCAATATTAAGGTTGATTCCAAACTAGGGTTCAACTAAGGCAAACCCCCTCCCCCACCACAAACAAACAAACAAAACAATTTTTCTTACAGGTACAGGTGCAAAATTTTTGATCTAAGAGTAGATTTGGATACCCTTTTCGGCGAACTTCCGAGACCTATGAACAAAATCAAAATCAGACTTCAAATAAAGAATGTAGTATTTGACCTTTTATGAGGGTGAAACCTAACTTGGTTAGGTACAACATTGAACCTGACCTAGTTAGGTACAACCTTGGTCCTGACCTAGTTAGGTACAACCTTGATTTTGACCCAATTCAATCTCGGAAAAAGATTTTTGGGTTTTGTAGATCTCGCAATTTTGATTTAGAATTAATGGAATCAACAATTTTTTAGATCATTTGACAGGGTTTTCAACTAATTCTTTTTTGGAGGTAAGTACCTTTATTTCTTAATTTCAATATTACTCATCTATATTTACTTTCCATATCAATACAATTTCATGTAAGTGTAAAATATTGATTTTGGGGTCTCTTTTAAGTGCAAACCATTGTTCTAGGACCCCATCCATATTTTATCTTTACATTTTGGTGAACCTAACATACTTACTCTCTTTCTTTTTGGTGTTAGATCATTTTTTTTCTTGCCTTAAGATTAGATTTCTTTTATGCTCTTGCATTTACATTTCAAAACTACAAAAAAATTGCAAAATTTCTTCAAAAATACAAAAACATTTACATTGCTTTGTGGAATTAGATACCCTATTGTGTTTATGGTGTTTTCCTTTTCATGCTTATAGATCTCATTTGAGTGCATTTGGATATATCTAGATCTATTTATTATCATGTTGCATAAGTTGTTTCAAATGTTTCATGGCGTTACACCTAGAAAGACTTCATTTATTACATGTGATCTTCATCATATTTCTCTTTATGAAGAGGAGTTGAGGATTGATGTTAATTCTTCTATGACTAGATGCCCTTCTTCCCCCTCTAGGGATCAAGCTTTAGTGAATTATGACAACCCTACAATGTGCTTTATTGGTAGAGATGATAATCCTCCTATTTGGGATGAACCTTTGGATTTGGATATTGATTACTCTCTTCCTCATGAAACCATTGTGAATGATCCCTTGGATAATGACATTGATTTATCCCCTCCTCAAAAAGAAACTTTGATTCTAGAGGGTGATTTATTAATAGATGACATATTGATACATGATGATAACTCTTTTTCTAACACACATGTGGACATTTTAGTGAAAGAAGATGATATTATAGATCCTCTACCTCCAGTTGAGATTCCTTCTAGTGATGAGGCATTAGTGGAGAATGATATGTGTTCCCTTAATGCTCTCTTTTTTAGTGATGATCCTATGGAGAATCAAGATCTTACCTCATCTCCTCCTAGGATGTCCTATTTTCTTCCTTCTTATGAATATATTTGTAGTGTTGAGACAACTAAAATGGCTTATCCTAAACACTTGTTGACTGTCAAAGGTTGTCCCCGCATTACTATTAAAGGTAAACCTATGGATTCTTTCAATGATCAAGATTTGATAGCTCACACATACCATACAAGGAATAACCTTCAACCTAATCCAGTGTTTTCTACTTCTTTTCCACCTTCTCAACCTATTCTTCCTCCTCCACCCCATCTTCCTAGTAAGGAGTATGATTTGATAACTCAATTACAAAATACTCCTGCTAAGATTTCTTTATGGGAGCTTCTTCAAAC
Organism: Chamaecyparis obtusa; assembly: GCA_027943335.1. NCBI lineage: Eukaryota > Viridiplantae > Streptophyta > Pinopsida > Cupressales > Cupressaceae > Chamaecyparis > Chamaecyparis obtusa. The sequence goes on from BSBK01004460.1 coordinate 515,618, forward strand.
TTCAACTACCTACTATGAAGCCTTGCAAAAAGATCTAGCAATTCTTCCTACCCCACCTCCTAATCAAGAGAATATCAATAACTTCTTACAATGCATGCATGCTACCCCGGGTGCTCCTGACATTGTATTTACTCAAAAGGATTTACCATCTAAAGAAGTTCAAAATTAGTATAATGCTCTTATGGTTGTTGTTTCTATCAATAAAAGTGTCATTCATAGGACCTTGATTGACAATGGATCTATGCTTAATGTTTGTAGCATGGACATGCTCAAAGAAATTAAATCCAATCTTTCAACTATTCAACCTGACAATGTTGCTATTCGTGGCTTTGATAACATTGCTAAGAACACTTTAGGCATCATTACCTTACCTATCAAAGTAGGATCGGTCATCCTAAATACACGTATTCATGTAATTCCTGGACCTCTCAACTGTAACCTTCTTTTGGGTAGACCTTGGTTTCATGAGATGCATGTTGTTCCTTCCACCCTTCACCTAAATGTCAAGTTTATACAAAAAAAATGGGATGTATATGCTTCATGTGGATGATGTACCTAACCCTTGTATGAATATTCAAACCCACACTACTCCTATTCCTAATAGTAATCCTCCTTCCTCTAATGCTCTTCCTGGAGATGATTGGGGAAACTTGGATTTTACTCCTACCTTTATTGCAGAATATAAGGTTAATGATCTTGATTTTATGAAGAAACAAAGAGAGTTTGAACAGCAAGTTTTTACATCTAAACCCATTTGTAATAAATTTTTCACTTCTTCTACCCACAATGAACCTATCAAACCTACTAATGATGATATAGTGACTACTAAAGTTCCATTGTCTTCTTCTGATATGGCTTCTCGTTATGGTCCTGGTTATCATTTTCTAGTTAAACAAGGATTTAATAGTCAAGGATGTGGTAAACATAAATAGGGAATTCAAATTCCCTTACACACTGGGGGGCATGAGCATTCTTATTGATTAGGATTTAATCCCTGACAACAAATCAATGTTAATAACATCTCCAATAACACTTCAAAACATGATGAAACTATGAAGGAATTTGACCAAGAATTTCTTTTGCCTAAACTCCTTCATGCTAAGATGATTACTAGACATAAAAGCAAAAAGAAATGTAGTCCACACTTGAAGACTCTTCCTTTTTGTTTATATCATAGATTTCATGATCACTCTACTAATGAATGTCAAGTTTTACATTATAAGATTAGGAAGCTCATTGATAGTAATGTTATTTATATATCATGTGGCAATGAGTTGTATTTCAATCCTATTTTCACTAAATAACATTCATGTTCCTATTATGGAACTCCACATTATGTAAACAATGGTAGCCTAATACTTAGGGGCTCGTTGTCTTGCATAGTGTTGTGAGTGTTATAATAGGTCCCCTTTCATCTTTGTTCCTACACTTGGGGGGTAAGGATGTCATCTCCTTCTTTTGTGTCTTTTTGGGATTCACCTCTTTCCTTGGTTAAGCAGTATCTATCTATTATGTCATATCCAATCATACATGAACATTTTGGTTTGCATTGAGGATCTTTTTCCTTGATCACAACCAATTTCATTGTTTGACATTGGGTTTCCATAGTTGATATATCTCTCACATTGGAAACTAAATAGTGTGCTATCCCTCACAAGGGTTACTTTTCCATTTCTTGCATGATATCTCTTTTCATTCATCCCTTCCATGGCCTCATAGGAGCTATGACCTTCTTGGCTTGGACTAGGTGTTGTCTGTGGATATTGTCTTGATGTTGAAGAAGGCTTTATCCTTGTTCCTTTCTTTCCTTAACATGTCAAAATAGTATGTTTTTTCCATATTAAGGAGGGGGGCATATATACGGCCTCCCTTGCTCTATATTACATATTTTTTGTTCTAACCTTTTGTTTTGCAGCATGCTAAATCTAGAAAGGTAACACACATAAATTGCTAAACCCTAAAGGGACACACATTTCCAATTTCAAATATGCTAGATCTTGGAAGGTAACGCACATAAGTTGCTAAATCTTGAAAAGACATGCACCTATATGCTAAATCTTTCGAGGGTAATGCACATAAGTTGCTAAATCCTGAGGAGGCATGCATTTCGTATTCATAGTGATACAAGAAGGTGGATCTATGGATATTCTAGAAGCTGTCAAAAGATGCATTACAATTGCAAGCACAGTTTATGGGTGAACCTTTTGGGCTCTCCCTCTAGGGTGATTCATAGTAAGGTGAGCATCTTACTGGGAAAGGTAATCACTTTCTCCTTTCTCTCTTTTCGCTTTCATGCTAGTAGGATGGGATCATGAAGCTATGTTATTTATAGTGTTTCTCTTGTATTTCTTATGTAATCATTTATGCTTTTATGATAGCTTTCCAAATATGATATTAGTATGAGAAATATTTCTTAGCAAGGTTTCTTATGCTAATTGATTTGGGTTATTTAGTGCTAACCCTTATTCTTTTGGTTTTCTCATTTCACACCCTCATGTGTGTATGTTGAGTTAGAATCCTTAGCCTGGGGGCTTGTGTCCCTAACTAAGTTTCATTATATCTCATTTTGAATCCACTTGGATCTCCTCTTTCTTTTCCTTTACCAAGAGTTTGCATCGAGTCCATACTCTTGCTAAAGTGGGGGCTTAATGTATCATCTTAAAATGGAAGCACTTCCATGTTAACAGAATTTATCCCTCCAATTAAGTGGTTTGGGGTCATCTTAGATGCCTTTAATTGATCTTTTCTTTGACTTGGCTTTTTCCCCTCTTTCCACTTCTTTTCTATTTCATTCTAGGTGAAATTGGGGTTAGGATCTTAAGGATTCTCCTGAATTTCCCTCTTCTATGGCTCTATTTTCTAGGTAGCACTTACAAATAGTTCCTTCTAGAGTTCATCATGTTCATCATAGGATTTTTTTCCTCTCCCTAGCACTCTACCCTGTTCTGGCATCATTTCTAGGTCTCCGGGCACCCCCGGGACCTCCTGTTTCTCACTCTGACTGAGACCCTAAAATTTGTGCCCTTAAGGTCAAAATCAACCTAAAGGGGTCAAGATCAACCTTGACCCTGACCTCATCAGGTTCAAGTTTTTCCTTGACCTTGGGTTCAAATTTCAAGGTCTCGGGATCTCCGGTTGTCAGGTTTCAAAAATAATTGTTTTCCCGCTTTCGGGTCTGCTATTTTGGTCTCCGAAATGGTAAAATCTTAAATTATATTTAATTTAGGTTCATTCCTATAGGTTTGATGCCTAATTGGAATTTAATTCCCCAAGGTGACCCCTCTAGAGGATTGTGCCCTAGATCACTATAAAAGGAAGCCTTCCTCTCTCATTTTCACATCTCATCTTCAAGCAATTTCGTGATCAATCTCTCAAGATTTTCTCAAGGTGATCAAGCAAGAATTCCATTCAAGAAGGAATCCATTCAAGCACTCAATTCCTCTTCTCCATCCAAGTTCTCCATTAAAGATCAAGGATTCAAGCATTCAAGCCATTGAAGGGATTTGGTTCAAGCATTCAAGATTCATCATTAAAACCCTAGATCTAGCCATCATGATGGTATGATCTTCCTTCAATATCCTTTTTTTCATCTTCAAGATCCATTTAATTCTTCCCTTAAGGTGGATTCCAAGCATACAACCATGGAGGTTTGATTTACATTTGTTGATCTTATGTTCAAGCTTTCATATTAACATACTTGATTACATTTCAAATACAATTGCATTATCTATTGAATTGCATAGCTTCATTGTTAGATCTATTTCTACTACTTGCTAGCATTCTCCATTTCAATTTCAATATTAAGGTTGATTCCAAATTGGGGTTGGACCAAGGCAAACCCCCCCAAACAAACAAACAAAACCATTTTTCTTGCAGGTACAGGTGCGAAATTTCATATCTGAGAGTAGATTTGGATACCCTTTTCAGTGAACTTATGAGACTTGCGAAAAGAATCAAAATTGGACTTCAAATAAAGAATGTAGTATTTGACCTTTTATGAGGGTCAAACCTAACCTCGAACCTAATCTGGTCAGTTACAACCTTGAACCTGACCTAGTTAGGTACAACCTTGGTCATGACCTCGTTAGGTACAACCTCAATTTTGACCCAATTCAATCTCGAAAAAAGATTTATGGGTTTTGTAGATCTCATAGTTTTCATTAAAAAAAAAGGGAATCAACTATTTTTGAGATCATTTGACAGGGTTTTCAGCCGATTCTTTTTCAGAGATAAGTACCTTTATTTCTTAATTTCAATATTACTCATCTATATTTACTTTCCATATCAATACAATTTCATGTAAGTGTAAAATATTGGTTTTGGGGTCTCTTTTATGTGAAAACCATTGTTCTAGGATCCCATCCATAATTTATCCTTTACAAAGGGTAAAGGATCTTCTAGCAAGGATCATAATACACTAGTACAGAATATTAGTGGGTGTCAATTCCCACCAGGGTTTTTACCTATTTGGGTTTCCCCGTAACCAAAATATTGGTGTTGTGTTCATGTGTTCTTTCATTTTGTTTATGCTTCATGTTTAAGAATACTTAATTGGATAAAGAATTGAATCTTGTAGATAACTGATTCACACCCCCCCCCTCTTGGTTATCTCTTGGGACTATTCCTAACAATGGGTATCAGAGCCAAGTGCCTCGGAGAGAAAGTTTAACAGCTTGAGGTTGATCAGATGGCATTCTTTAGAAAAGAAAGTCCTAAGTTTGATGGACAGAATTATCTTGATTGGAAGAACAAGATGGTGACTCACTTACAGTGCATTGGTTTTGAATTTTTTCATGTAACTATCAAAGCAGCCAAGATCCCTACCCTTGAAGACCTTGGAAAGGAGGATGCTACTAAAAGACAAAAAGAATTATTTCATCATAATACTATTCATAAAGAATCCCTTATTTGTGCCCTATCTAATGGTGAATTTTTAGAAATAAAAAAGGTAAATACAGCCCATAAAATATGGAAGCACCTAGAAGACATATTGGAAGGAGACAAAAAAGAAAAGGATGTGTTCAGAAAGACATGGAAGAAAAGATACAATGCTTTAGAGATGCTGCCTCAAGAAAACATCAGAGCTTATAATCAAAGGATCAATGAAGCAGTTGCTAGAATTAGGAACAATGGCAAAGAGATCTCAGAAGAAGACATCATGGACAAGCTAATGACTACTCTCACTCCAGAATATGAAAACAAGATCAACATCCTCGATGAGACTATGTAGCTTACATCTAATTTCAAGAGAGAGACCTTGATCAGAAAAATCTCACCTTTTGAGATTTCAAGATTAAAGACAGAACCAAAACGTGAAACAGCCTTTGAAGCAACAATTCATGGTAAGAAATATACAAACACTTCTAGTAATTTTGAAGATGATGATGAAGAGAAAACTTTAGATGATTTCATTTCTATGATTGCCAAAAGAGAAAAGAAAGGAAAAGGAAAATATGAAGGTCAATTACCATTTAAGTGTTTTTCATGTAATAAGATTGGTCACTTTGCATCTAGGTATCCTACTAGAGCTAGAAAGTTCAAAAAGGATTACAAGCCTAAGGAATGTTACTATGTTGGAGATGGAGTTTGTGATGATGAATCAGGTGAAGAAAAAATTGGATTCATTGCTATTATAGACAAAATTAATAATACGACAATTCATAAAGATGAGAAAGTAGAACAAGAGCTAGCATTGATTTCCCAAGAAGATATGAGGACAGACTGGATTATAGATAGTGGTTGTTCTCATCACATGACAGGTGATAAAAATAGATTTGTTCATTTGGAAAAATACAATGGTGGCATGGTTAGATTTGGATACAACACTCCCAAACCAATAGTTGGTAGAGGAGCCATCACCTTGGATGGAAAGAATAGCACTAATGATGTTCTCTATGTTGATGGTTTGAAACATAACCTTCTCAGTGTTGGTTAGTTACTTGGAAAAGGCTATCAATTGGACTTTAAAGATGACAAATGCATAATTAAAAAAAAAGATGGTGTTATGATTGCATCAAGCTTGAAGACAAGAGGTAATGTTTTTCAACTCAATTTAGAAATAGGTTGTTTTTTTGCTAAAATTGATGATAGTTGGTTGTGGCATAAAAGACTATGTCATATCAATTTTGATAACATTATAAATATAAGCAATGTAAAGGTAATAAGAGATCTACCTAGCATAGAAAAGCTAGTTGATACTATATGCATGGAATGTTTGATGGGAAATAATGTGAGGAATTCATTTAGGAGCAAGCTCAATTTAGTTGAGAACAAGTTGGATCTGATTCATATAGACCTATGTGATCCAACTCAAACAAGATCATACTATGGAGAAAGGTACTTCATTTTGTTTGTTGATGATTATACTAGGATGATGTGGGTTGCATTCTTAAAAGACAAGTCAGAAGAATTTGATAACTTCAAAATATTCAAAGCTAAGGTTGAGAATGAATCTGGACTAAAGATAAAATGTTTAAGATCAGATAGAGGAGGTGAATTCACATCTGACAAATTCTATGAGTACTGTGAAGAACATGGCATAAAGAGACAGTTAAGTGCACCTAGAACCCCTCAGCAGAATGGAATTGTAGAAAGAAGGAATAGGATCATCCTTGATACAGTGTGCACCACCATGATTGAAGGAAAAGTGGCGCACACCTATTAGAGAGATGTAGTTAATACAAAAGTCTATACCATCAATAGAATTCAATTGAGACCAGGCACTAACAAAACACCATATGAGCCTTGGTTTGGTAATGTTCCCATAGTAAAATACTTCAGAATCTTTGGAAGAAAGTGCTACATCAAGAGGGATGAAGTAGTAGGCAAGTTTGATGCAAGAAGCGATGAAGGTATTTTCCTTGGTTACTCTACTAAAAGTAAAGCTTATAGATGTTTTGATTTAAGATTGAAAAAGATCATTGAAAGTGCTCATGTTAAGATTGATGAAATGTTCATGGTTCTAGAAAGATGTCATGATTACTCACCCATGATTGAAGATGAACCTAGACCCTCCACTAGTGAGATAGTTATTGAAGAAATGTTTGACAACATTGATGTGTGGTTCATTGACCCTGAGACAAGTGAAGAAGAAACTCCTAAGGCTGATGAGTCAGCATCACCTAAAGTTCCAATGTTTACATCTAGAAACCATTCCAAGAAAGACATCATTGGAGATTAGAGCGGCAAAGTCCTAAAAAGATCACAAGAAAAGAACTCAGCCAATAATGATGCGGTATGTTTACTATCTTAGATTGAGCCTTTAAGTGTTCAAGATGCTTGTAATGATTAGATTGGCATGATGCTATGAAAGAAGAACTTGATCAGATTATTAAGAATGACACTCGGGAACTGGTCCCAAGACCTAGTGATAAGAATGTGATTGGAACAAAGTGGATATTTAGAAACAAGATGAATGAAGATGGTACAGTAGTAAGAAACAAAGAAAGGATAGTATGTAAATGATATGCACAAAGAGAAGGCATTGATTATTCAAACACCTTTCCACCTATGAGCAGATTATAAGCTATTAAATTATATCTAGCTTATGCTACAGTCAAAAACTTCAAAGTGTATCAGATGGATGTCAAGTCAGCATTCCTAAATGGAGATTTGAAAGAAGAAGTATACATTGAACAGCCAAAAGGATTCACCTTATCAGATAGACCTGATATGGTATGCAGATTGAAGAAAGCCATCTATGGACTTAAGCAAGCCCCTAGAGCATGGTATGAAAGACTAGATGGGTATCTAACAAAGATTGGATTCAAGAAAGGATCAGAAGACTACAATCTATTCATAAGAGAGACATCTGAAGGTTTGTTACTTATAGCTATATTTTTTTATGATATTATCTTTGGAGGTAATGACAAAATTAGTGCTAAATTTTCTAAGGAGATGCAAAATTAATTTGAGATGAGTATGATTGGTCCTATCAAATACTTTTTGGGATTGAATGTTCAGTAAATAGATAAAGGCATTTTTATTAATCAGTCCAAGTATGTGAAAGAAATATTAAATAAATTCAAGATGGATGATTGCAAGCCAATAGGGACTCCTATGATTACTAGATGCAAGCTTACAAAGGAAGATGACTCACTAGTAGTTGATACAACATTGTACAAATCTGTGATTGGCAAACTTAATTATCTTACTCAGACTAGACTTGATATTTCCAATGCAGTTGACATAGTTGGAAGATTTGCAGTAGAGCCTAAACAAAGTCACCTCATGGCATTAAAAAGGATATTTAGATACTTGCAAGGCACTATAAACTATGGTCTATGGTATCCTAATTCAGAAAATGTTGAGCTTCATGTGTACACTGATGTAGATTGGGTAGGATATGTTGATGATAGAAAGAGTACATCAAGTGGAGTAGTATTTCTTGGTGATAGACTTGTCACCTAGAGAAGCAAGAAAAAAAAATTTATTTCTTAGTCAATAGCAGAAGTGGAGTATGTTGTAGCAACCTTGAATTTTTCTACAATTGTTTGGATCAAGAAGATTATAAAGGATTTTGGAATTCAAATTGATTATCGTATTGTTATTCACTGTGATAATGCTAGCACTATCAATATGTTGGAGAACCCTGTGATGCATGCAAAGACAAAGCACATTGAGATCAAGTATCACTTCCTAAGAGAGAAAGTGGCAAAGAAAGAAATCAAGCTAGACTATATGAATACTAAAGATCAGTTGGCAGACATATTCACTAAGCCCTTTCCTAAGGATACTTTTGAGTATCTCAGGGAGAAGTTGGGAGTAATTCCCTTCCCTAATTCTACTTAGAAGAAAGAAGAAAAGGCATCATTCCTTTGGGACTGATGGAAGGATGACTACTCTACCTCAGGAGTAGTACTGATGCTTAAAATGAATTGTGCCCTTTTCCATTGATGTCAAAGGGGGAGTAATATATAGAGTCATGAAAAATAGGAGTAATATACGTAGGGGGAGTAGTATTCAATTGTGACAGTAGTTCAATTGAGGAAATGGAGAATGTTAGAAAATATTGTAGCAGATGAAGGTGTTGGTAATCTTTCCAACTTCAATTTTTTGTCGTTCAAAATTTTGAGTTTTTGATCTCTGTCCCTGGCTTTTATGGTTCAAGTTCTAATTTTTCTAGCCCCAGAAGCTCCAAGTTTCATTTAAAAGAAGAACCCTAATTTTTAGGTCTCATTTGCCTTAGAAAAATCCAAGAACCCCTTAAAAATGCTCACCCAAGTCTATTTGGCCATTACCTTTTTCAATCACTTAAAGATCTTTTAAAGCATGTGCGCTTATGTCTCCCTGGCTAGTCACTCAGTCTCGTAAACAATTTGGTATATTCCTTTCTTATTTGTGATTACACAAAACCTTTTGTCACATGATCTCCTTAGCATGAAGGACTATTCCTTGTTCTTGAATGACTTGGTGATTCCCTTTTAGTCGCCAGGTCTCTAGATCACTTTGGTGAGATCTAGAGAGTACTATGAATGAATGTTTGCAGGGTTACTATAGTCTCTTTATCTCCAGATCAGATTTCCTTCAGTCGGGTGATCTCTAAAAGAAGTAAGAAATTGATATAATATATAGTGATATTGAGATTTGTAGTTGGTCGCTAGATCTCCAAGTGCGAAGTAGCGCTTTGTTATACTAGTTGCTAGATCTCAAGGTTTGCTAGTAATTAATTATTTTATCTCACGACTTGGATTTTTCTTTAGTCACACATTCTCATCATTCTAGTAGTTATGTCTTTGGTGGTTAGTGATTCAGTGACATGGTTATCTCTGAATCTCCTAATGAGACAGTTAAGTTTTAGAAGCCATAATGACTTAACAAGGACCGTTAGATCAACTTCTGATCAGCGGTTGATGATTATTCTTATTACTTGACTGAGGTTAAATGATTTTTTTTAAGACTTAGAGAGTAAGGATGTTTGTGCAATCTCCAGTCTTAACCATGGTCAACAAAAATATTAAGTGACAAGGAGAAGTCTTCAGTCGTGAGGATGCCAGATAGGGTTTAGTTAAGAAGGAATTTTTTTAGAACAGTTTGTGATCATTGATTTAATCTTGATCTAATGGTGGTCGCATGATCTTAGAATTAGACCATGAGTTAAGAAATGATCTGGAAAATTTGAGTTTTGTGTTGTCACTCATTCTCTGGGTCAAACCCAAGTTAACAAAGTTATTTGGTGATTAAGAGATTGTCTTCAGTCGCCTAATCGCCAAGAAGTCCAGGGTTAAAATGTTGACTAAAGTCAAAAGATTAAACAAAATATGATTTTCCATTTGTTGGATTGTGTGATGTGTCCCCTTCTCATTGGTCGAAAAAAAATTTAAAGTATAAATGGAAAGGCTAGCTTGACTATAGTTGCCAAATCTCTAGAAGCAACAAATTGAAGTTTTCATATCCTCAGTCGCTAGGTCTCCAAATGGTTAATTTAGAGGTTCTCAAGATGAAGTTTGAAAACTCAACCAGCTTCAGCAACTAAGAGATATGTTGTTGTCGCTAGATCTCGTGATGGCTCCTGGTCACCAGGTCTCGAGATAGATTCAAAAAGAAAATATTTTGTAGTGACTATAGTCACCAAATCTCAGGATGAAAAATTTAAGTGATCTTTGTCGCCTGATCTCCAGATGATTTTAAAAGATTTTAAATATTTCAACGACTATGATTTCCCATTATTGCCAAGTCTCCAAATAAAATGAAAGCAGTTATATGACTAAAATTACTTAGTTGCTAAATCTCTGTAACTATTGAAAAGGTGCCAGATTCTTCAGCAACTATGAGAGAATGTTTTACTTGCTAGATCGCTAGAAAATCAAATTTGATTACCTATCATTTTCTCAGCCATAGCTAGTGAATTGAAGTTCAGAGCATGCCAAGTAATGGAAGAAGTGACATGATTTTAGCTTCTCTGATCCAACAGATTTTTGCATTCAATTCAGCTAAATAAATATGATTATTCTCTAATCATTTTGAATTACCAAAGTTTCAGAGAGCCAGAGAGATAGAATTTTCAAGTCCAGAGTGTCCAAAAATTGTAGAAGAAGTTTACGTTTGTAGACAACATGAGCTAATTATCAGCTGGTGGGGCTTCTACCAGTAAAGGAGGAAGGGAAAAAGTGAAAGAGAGTTATTCAGATGGATTTCTCGCTCTGCTGTCAGGCTCATCACAAAACAAAAAGGTTAGTGATGACTGCTTCATTGATGAATTAGCTTATTGTAGAGATGCTAAGACACCGGACATTACTGAAATGTGCCTATTTAGATACTTCTAAAAAAGTGCTAAGAATCCAGTTCCAGTCTCAAACCCTTGGACATCAGGGTTAGCTCAACTGATTGTTACTAATGTCTTTTTGGATGTTGATTTCTTAATTGTCTTGTCCCATAGTTATGACCCTCTTTCTAGAAAAAATTAGGAAAGATGATGGGTCTCCCCTAGTTATGTTGGATAAAAATTCATTCATCAGAGCTTTTGGTATCCAGGTCCCAATGGCTACTAAAATTAACTTACAGGCCTTGGCAACTAGATATGTCAAGGAAGCTGTTGTGGTAGCAAAAGAGGTTCAAAATCATGTGCCATGAGAATATAGGAACTATATTACACCAATTTCTCAGTCAACAGCCCCATTTTTCTATAAAGATCTCAAATTCTACATAAAGTATATTGCATATGGATTATGCAAAGTTTTAGGAGTAGATAGTGGGGAGAGGATCACCTCAGACCTATTAATGATGGTTTTGGATTCCTAGAGTCTCCATGTGGCAAAGGGATATGACTTCATAGGTTTTATAATAGAAAGGATGCATGAGGGTTTGCTAGCTTTGAAGAAACATGAGCCTGGTTCTGGCTCCACTCCTCAGTTCCTACATTATACTCTATTAATGCATCTCATTTTATACTATAATTATAACATCATGAGCATGGACAACCTAGAGCCAAAAATGACCTATAAGGGGCATCCCAACCCGATGCAATTTTGGATAAGTGCTTGGAGTCCGTCTTCCACAAGAAGTGACTTTTGTGTTTTTGAGAATTGGGTAGTCCATCCTGTCCTCTAGAGTTTGGACCTTAATCTTTCAAGGCTACCTATCAAAGTTTTATAGCTGGTGGGACCTCAACAATTTGTTGACAAGTGGAGTAAAGGCCACAATTGGGGAGACATATACTATGAGAAGGGATATACTATGATTAGGGTATATGGTTTCCCTCAGCCCGCTCACATACTTCCATATTTTGTACCACCAAGGGTGGCATATTTAGAATTCATTTGGAAATTTATGTTGATTGAGAAGGAGAATCACGCTTCTCATAGAAAGGGATCCTTCACTCTTAGGAACTTCGGAGTCCATAGCATCACAATAGGCAAGAATTCCTTCAGCAAAGTTAATGACTGGCTAGGGCAATTCAGCATGCATGCTACCTCACATAGGTATGTGGATACGGAAGGATTTATAGTTGTTGCTAGGCAATTTTATATGCCTAGCATCCCATTTACTAAGAGACATGAGGAGTATCCTGAAGAGGATGTGTTGGAAAATATATTAGAACAAGATGAAATAGTAAAGAGAGTTGATCAAATTAATGAGCTATATGCCATGGAGAAGAGAATGAGACAAAAGGGATTGGCATTCAATGGTTTCTTCCCTAATTTGCCTTATCTCCAAAGGCTTGAGAAAATGATGGCCCAGTTCCACACTTTGATGAGAAATTTTGAAGACTAGATTGATGAGATGGACAAGAAGGGTGCCCATTCTGAGTCTGAGTGTGATGAGAACAGTGATGATGGTTACTCTATGTACAATTTTCCCCCCTTGGAACCTGTACATCAGGTTGGAGAGAATATAGTCAATCTTGTAGAACTCCATAGTTCCCAAGATACAAATGAGCCACATGTAAAGAAATAGAAATTGTTGGTTGTTGAATCTTCTCAGGTGAAGAAGAAGGATAAGGTGGGAGCTCTCTACACTAGAACTGGTGTTCATGATCACCAACTAAGAAAGATTTAAGAATAGAAAGGAGAAAGAAAAAGCTTGAAAAAGAAAATGTTGAATTGCCATTGGCCTTATGCCAAGATGAGAGAATGATTGAACAAGATGCTTTCTTGAAAGATGATAGTTTTATAGAGTCAGAGGAATTCAAGAGTTTCTTGATTTGGCATAAACAACAACAGGTTGCATCTAGTGTGCAAATTACTGAAGAAGGTCAAGTGCTAGAAGAGGTAGTGCAACAATTTTGAGAGTGTTGCCTCACTTTTCACCCCATACCTATGTTGTTAAAAGTGAAAGATCTTGAAGTCATAGTCATGTCTAGTCTGGTTGGTGTCTAGGTCTAAGTCCTTCATAGGTAGGCTATCCTTGTCAGGTTTCCTTTTCTCTTGCCCTCTCATTTATAAGCCGGGTGGGTTGGTTCAAAGTGTTGTCATGTTGGGTAAGTGATAGTTCCTAACCCGGCAAGGATGTCATGTTTTCATTAATGATCTTCTCAGATGAAGGATGATGGTGAAGCTGTGATCTCCAGGCATATACTGGGGATCTAATGAAAGTCTTCTCATATGACTGATGCAATAACAAGTCTAGCATTTGAAATTTAAGAGATTCACTCCATGGAGCAGTGTATACAATCCAGTTGATAAGACTTATCTTGTCTTAATGTGTACACTGGTTATAAAAGTAGAGCTTGCAAGTGGAAGGCTTTGATTATAATAAAATTCTACAAATTTAGAAGATCTCAAGGAACATGAGTAATCTAATATGGTTTTGAAGTGTGATCAGAAGACACATTAGATACAATGATGGTGCATTCAAAAATATTGCAGTTCGAAGTCAAAACAATGAAGATAATGCAAGGTAGAAAATGGCACAGTGACTACTCCATGCAGATTTCACACCCTCTGCATACATTTTCCACCAAGAACATCCCTCTGCCAATAGTGCGGTCCATGTGTGCCAAAGACAAAGTGGTCACATGAATTTAAAACATACTATGCGATCATGCGACAAGGCGAAATGGAAGCTTGGGCAAGTGGGAGTGTGTTTTGCTGGGACCCACGAAGGCCAATAGCACAAGTGTGATGATGAGATGGAATAGTTATTAAATATTGCACCATTCATAGAGCGGTCACATGATCGCATGAATTTAAAACATACCATGCAATCATGCGACAATGGATCTCTGGGCATACGTTCCTGAAGTCATTGTAAAAATGTAAAGGTGTGAGATCGTATGGTCGTAACAGCGTAAAGGCACTTAAGTTGAAAAGTTAAGCACATGCAGATTAGTGGGCCCTGTTTCTCAGCGGGACCTGAGTTATGACATCAGATCAATGGTTCAAATCACCCAAATTTTTGATCTGATGATGGTCGGTATTTCACGATGGAAAGATGTCTAAAAAATAACCAATGCGACATAGTGAGAACTTGACACGTGGCTCTGTGGGTTCGAAAGAGTTTGTCTGTGGTTATAATATTTTTGGAGATGCTAGATCTATGGTTCCTACTTTCCCTTGATGGGAAGGAGTGTGCTTTGCGGAAAAGCGGGATTGCACCATGTGTTTTCAACTATAGACCAGTGCACATCAAATGATAGAGCGGTCGCATGATCGCATGAATTTAAAACATGTTATGCGATCATGCGACAATGGAAACTTGGGCCAGTGAATGCGATCATGCGGGATTGAAGCCATGTGGTGGTGGGTCTGAAAGCTTTTTATACATGGTTAGAATATTCCTAGTTCCAAATCCATGGTCCCCGCTTTGCTGCTATGGGAAGGAAGATGCTTTGTGGCTTAGAGGGAGGTGGACACGTAGCCTGTGGGTGTGAAAGAGTTGTAGATACTTAATCAATGGCTCCCTCTTTGTCGCTATGGTGTGGGAGATTCTATGTGATCATGCGGGATCATGCCACATGTACTCACTCACTCAGTTAGTGTCTTATGTGATGCAGTGAGATTTAAGTGTTTAATGAAGCACGTGCTCTAAGTTGAGGAATTCGCATACATAAAATTGACGGTTGGAAATATAGCGAGGCCCAATGAAGTGTAGCTCAATGCCATGAACCATGTTCATCAGTATTTGAATTTTAAAATGAACTGCAGAATTGAAGTTTTAATGGAAGATGTTGGTTCGATGGATAATGATAAAGTAGACAATGAGAGTCTTGAAATGAAGTGTCATAATTTTGATGTCTGTTCCTATTCCTTTATCTATGATTGGCTTTCCAAATTCTTTTGTTAAAGATGTCCTTTCTTGGTGCCTAGTCTTTACAAATTCTGGAAGTTGAAACACTTGGCATTCTCATGGAGGTTGTGTATTGTAAACTCTATATATACTGTTGTAAAAGTAAATACAAAGGTCAGAAAAATTGTTGATGTATCAGACTTGATATTGTGGAGCTAGTAAAGAGTATTTTATATCAATAATTTTCTATTCCATTAGTTAGTTAGCAGTGGTTTCCATGTTTCTTTCTTTCAAATCTGAATTGCAGGAAGAAAGGAAGGATGTTTCACTCTTTTTGTTATGAGGATATGAATTAACTAGAGTAGGATGTGCTTTGGGAGATTCAGGGGAAGACTCATTGGAAGTTCTTAATCATTGTGATTGCATTGTTGTAGATTGGTTAAACACTGAGTGTATGGATTCATAGTATGTGTGAGTTCTACAACTTGGTTCATAGATTAGAAAGATCCCCTTGCCTGGATTAAGTTTTGTTTAGGCTTAATTCGGTTTGCCTCTTCTACTTTCGGGTTAAGAGCATACCCTATGTTAGTTTTAGGACCAAAACATAATTCATTGCATATCATTCCATAAGGGAGTTGTACCTTCCAATTCAGAGAAAAGCCAGCAATCATAAAGTGGCTTTTCAACTGTTGTATTTAGATATTGTTCATAGTTTGGGCATTAAGAGTTATTATCATAAGAAATAAGAAAGGACAAATTTTTTTACTAATAGAGAGTATGACCCTAAAGCTGAGAATTTCACCCCCGATGAGGCTAGACAACTGATAAAATAGAGCAATATGCTACTTATGCCTGGGTGGAATTTATATTTAGACTTCATTATTGATCAAATCAAGAGGCAGGAAGACATAACTTTGTCTTCAGAAACCCAGGTAGGGGATATTATTAGAGGATTTGGGTATAGCCAAAAAAATCAGGCATTGGCTTTGTGGATTCTTTATCCTAAGGATAAAAAGCCTTCAATTTTGAATGTAAAAGAACAAATGGATGGAGATAAGATTGTGTGGTCCATCCACAACATAGGGGACCTTGAGATTTCTCAAGTGTTAACCCATTTTGCTAGATTAAATGAGGATAAGACAAGGTAGTTGTTCTAGAGGTACGGCTCCCTCCTAGAAGATTACAATGCATTACTAAAGGATAGGGATCTATGAATAATGAAGGAGAGGGCATTGGAGAAGTCTCTAACATACTTAGAGAAACAATTGGTAAACACTCATGTGGCTCCACCACCTCCTGAGCAACCAGCAATAATTAAGGCTAAAGAAATGACAAATGAGGAAGTTGTTGCAGAGCTGGAAAACATAAATGTGGAGAAGAATGAGGCCATTTTATAGACCTTATTGAAAATTTTACAGCATAGGATTGATATAATCAAAGATAGATCTGATCTAGTTTTAGTGCTTATGGAAAGTTGCCTGAATTACAAATAGAAGTTAATAATTATGTTCAAATTTTGAGTGGATATTATGCAACTTGGTCTATCGAGGCACCACTTTTTGAGAGATTGGTAGTGGCTCAATCTCTAAGGAATGATATACCAAAGATAGTTATATAGGCGGCAGAGGAAATTAATAGAATTAAAGTCTTTCTGCCACTTTTTAAAGCTAAGGTAAATCAGATAGAGGCTAAAATAGCCTTACTTAATTCAAACTCCAACAAGTTTATACCTCCCATTAAAGATACAGATGGTGCCATTAAGAGCCTTGATCAATGGAGATTAGATTTTTATCTTATTCTACCTAGGAAAGAGGCATTTTAGGTGAAGGCAATGAAGTAGATGTGGAAAGGTTCAACAAGACCCTGGATGAAGCCATAAAAGTAGAGATGGAGCTGATTAGATTTGTTGAATATGTCAAAGCCCTAATAGATGCTAGATGGGAGTGACAAAAAGCACAACTACAACATACTCAAAACTATAAATGGCCTTCAAAGGAAGAGGTTGTTGCATGGAATGAGCTCACAAAGCCCAAGAAAATCAAATCTTTTGCAATTGACTTTGATATCTTGGATGATGAGTAGAAGGGACACTTGGAGGACCTGACACCTGATCTTAGAGCATAGGGATGATAAGCTATCATTTAAGAATGGTGTAGGTTAGCCTAAAATGGTGGTCACCATATCTCATTAAAACTTAAGAATCTATCATGAATATTGGCAAACAAAGGTGTCAGTCATTAGCAATTCAAGATGCAAAACAGTCCAAGAAAATTTTGTCTTTCCACCGCCTGAGGGCTTGTTGTATCTTGTTTTTTATTCTTTATCTTTTATATTTTTAGGGTTAGGGTTTCAACCATCTGAAGCTTGTTTCATTCTTGTTGATAAGAGAATTCCAAGATGGTTGAAATATATATAGTGGTATCTTCATTTTGTAGAGAGAGGATTGAAGATAATAGAAAAACCAACTACAATTGCTACAGAATAGACTTCTGAACTTTGTGTCTAAATTTCTAAGCATGAGTTTTCTTATGTAAATTGCAAGTCTTCTTTAATATAAATATACTACAATTTTTTTCTCTTATTGTTATTGTCTCTCTATTTTTTTATGTTTACTCTTGCATGTTTTATATGTAAGGCATTTAAAATATACTAGTTGTTAGGCAACTTCTGTAATTGATTATGAGTTTCTCTCAAGGACAGAATTAAAATATTTGTCATCAATTTCAGAGAGTAAACATATTTGTAGGGATATTGATAATAATAATAATATATTGACAAAATAGTTTGTAAGGCACCTTATTCGAATTGTAGATTGTATGTAAGGCATACTATTATATTTTCTTAAAGAAACTTGTGGTTTTGCATTTAGGACTCTTTTTCCCTTTGGATTTAGGTACTGGTTTGAATTTTTTTCATATTAAAGGTTATCTTTTGCAATCCTTAAAAGAATTAAAAGTCATTTCAATACCTGTACTTTTATTTTCAAAAATTGTGTTTATATTTTAAGAAAGAACTATATCACAGTGGTATAAGTTCATATTTAGTGATTCCTTAAAGAAACAATCAAAAGGTTACCCTTCCTTGAGTTTAACTTAGAAAAAGAAGGATGAATATCCTTATACCATTATTTTATGTTGTCACACTAGTAGTTTCCATTGTGGTACTCTGTATTAGGATAATTTGGGTTGTCTGCAGAGTGATAATGTTTTATTGAGTTAACCTAAAATATAGCATAACAGTGAAGAATCGATCCACTATTTTAAGCTAAATTGAAGCATAGTAAATCAATTGAATAGGCAATACCTGCCTGAGTCTTGTGGAGCTTGAAGAAGAAGGAGGATCTTATCCAATCCTCATCAATTAGTCTTTTCTTGCAAACTTGGAGTCCCCTCAAACTAAGAATCAAGCCCATACATTTTCCAAGTTTGATCCTACAAGAAAAATCCCTAACAAATTGGTGACTCTTCTGGGGATTAATCAAAATCTTTTACAAAGTCATAATTCATGCAGGTTTCAAGTTGAGTATCACTCTTGGCCTTCTCATTCCATACCAGTCAATCACCATTCAAAATCAGAGTTACTCCTTTATTTCTCCATATTTTACCCTTTTTGAAGCCTTGCTTACATACTCTCCCAAGAATAATAGTTTCAGAAAAGACTTTTTCCCAATCCCAACTAGGTGGTGACTCTATACAAGATCTCTACACCAGTCATCCATAAGTGACCTTCAAATTTCAAAATGACCCATAGGAATACTAGGTCTTAGAGAAAACAACATCTAGAATAAAATTTAGAAGGATAATTCCCAACTACCTCAAGACAAGGTCAAATGAGGAAAGAAAGAAATAATGACATGTCTTTCGCATGCAAATAGAAAGGAAATGTGAGGATAGAGGATCTTGTTCAAGAAAACCAAGAGGGAAATACATCAGAGTATGAGGAAGTAGTTGATTTAGGTCTGAATCAGTATGAAGACTACTACTCACCTTCTGAAAAGGATGGAGGGAGAGCCCAACCCCATAGAAGAGGAATCCTTGGGATCAACAAAAGATCTAGAAACCAAAGTAGGAATAGACAAGACTTTGTCCCTTCTTTTCCTCTTGGTTCCTCTTTTCAAGATCATCCAGTACCTAATGACCATCAAGAGGAGGTCCATGCCTAAAATTCTTCATCAGAAATAGCCCTCCCAGATTCTGAGGAAATTTTTGAAGAGGTGTTTGAATTATAAAGAAAGATTCGAGATAAAATTGCAATAAGGCAAAAAAGAGAGAAAGAAAAGGATGAAAAGATTAGACACATGCTATGATTAGAGTTGAACAATTGAAGAAGCAATTGTTGGATTTTGAAGCCATAAATTATGTTCCTATGATAGAACAAATAGAAGAACAACCTATTGTCCAAGAAATACATGAAATAAGAAACCCTAGGGATAAGGGAAAACAAAAGGTTGTAGGGATTTCAGTTAATCAACCAAATCCTACCAAGAAAAATTTAGATCAAGCAACAAGATTAGATGCTGACCTTGAAAAAGCCAAAAGGGAACAAGAATTATTGGCTAAAGAATTAGAAAAGGAAGAGCTAGAAGCTACTACAGCTGAGATGAAATGAAAGATTGAGTTCCTTAAATAGTCTGTTGGACCCACCAATACAGTTTCTACTTCTCTAGTACAAGGTGCAAATGTTTTGAATATTTCCAAAACTATCCCATCATCAGGTATCCCTAGGGCCTCCACTATTTCAAATAATCAAACATCTACATCTTTAGGTGCTGATCCTTCTCAAATAGGATCCATCCATGAGAGACATAAACAGTTGGTTCTTATTGGGATCCCCGGGTACCTAAATCCTATCCCTAATGAAATTAGGAAAAAATTGCCAAAATTCACTGGGAGCAATGCAATCACCTGTGAGGAACACCTAAAAATATTAATTGATGTAATAGATGACTACAACATTGAGCCTGATGATGTGATTATGAAACTCTTTGTTCAATCTCTAACTGAAGATGCTAGAGATTGGTTTAGGAATTTACCTCATGCCAGTATAAGTTCATGGGAACAATTCAAGCATTATTTCAAAGAACAATATGGTGATAAGACCAGTGAGGGATTCATGCTCAATGAGTTCAATAACATCAAGAAAAACCAAAATGAGGGTGTTGTTGAATTCAATGTTAGATTCCAAAAGGCTATGTATAAATTGTTGCAAGTCATCAGGCTGGATGATAAAATATGTTTGGTCGCTTACCTAAATGCTTTTGATTCAAAAATGGGATGTCTTTTGAGAGACAAAAACCCTAGGAATCTTACAGAGGATTACAAATTGGCCATTAACATAGAAATCAATAGAAGAATATCAGGGAATCTGGGAAGAAGGGATGATTATAAACCTTCAAATTCAAATAGGAAAGAACTAGGGAAGTCTGACACAAAACCAAAAGATGATGATAGTTTGAAGCAAATCTTAAAAGCAATAAGAGATTTGAAACCTAGTGAAAGCAAAAATGACCAAGTGCAAGGAAATGATAGGCCATCCTTCAACAACTTTAACAAGTTACCAAGGATGTAGAACTATCCTTACAACACTCAGTAGAAAGATGGAAAGCTAGTGCTTCTTGAGAGAAAGGATAAACCAAGTGATAAGACCCCAGACCCCTTGCACAACAACATAGTCAATATGAGTGATGATGTGCCTTGGTGTATTGTCTATCAATCACCTCATGATCCTTATTACTGTGCAATTTCTTAGAGTGTCTCTGCAGATGGAGAGCAAGAAAGTAATGATGAAGAACCTTATGATGATCAAGGATGTGCCATGACTTCTTCATGCATGTATGATGAGATGGACTCCACTGAAGAGTATAAAGGCCAAGATGTTCCTATTTCCCAAGTTTGAAGTGAGGTTTACCATTAGAAAATGTTTTTTGATGAAGATGATAGTCAGTTGGATAGAGTCTAGTGTAACACTTTAAGAAATAATGAGTCAGTGGTGTTAAGAAGACCTTTAAATGAAGAAATTGCACAAATCATAGTAGATATGGTTACCCAAGCCAAAAGTAACTATAATTTAAGAAATAGGGTAGTGGGTGATTTGAGTCAAATGCCATCTGGTATATTCATCAAGAAATCAAATAGGGATGTGAAACAAGCTCAAGATAAACATAAGGCTGTAGAAGTTGTTAGCAAGACTAAGATCAAGAAGAATGTCACTTTTTCTACCCCTAGTATGACTTATAGAGTAAAGACTAAACCTCTTCAGGAAACTATCATTTCTACCCAAAAGGAAGTCAAAACCCAAAGCAAGGATCATCCTGCTCTCACTGAACAAGAAGAAAACAAGGAGGTTACTATCATTAAGCAAGATATAGTTGACCCCAAGTATATCCTGTTGACATGGGAAAACTATTATCACAAATCACTGTCAAGGTTCCCTTGTTAGTGTTGGAAATTTGTCTATCCTAAAGTATATGACTAGATATAGAGTTTTCATTATGGAAAAAAAGTCATATAGCAGTTTGGAGTCAGCGCACTAAGTATAAAGATCTGAATTTAGTTAAGTGTTGAAAACTAGATAGCATACAAAGCACCAGAGACTCAGAGCATCAACGCACATGTGTATGAATGAATTATGGTATGCACCCTAGAAGTTAAGGTTGTTAGACATTACTTATGCTTAGTCTAAGAGCACATAAGTAGATATGCAGAGATGTGAAAGTTACAGTCAATTGAAGTTGCATAGCCAGTGTGTGCCAGCAAAGAACAGAGCATGCAGCCGACAATGACTATTTTGGTTTGCGAATATAATTTAATGTTGTAAGGGCTATGTGCCCATTGTATTTAGGTTGCCAACATATGTATATGTATAATTGTAAGCACACTTAAGCCAATTCATTTGGAAGCATTATTTGTAATTAGTTATAGGGCTGACCTAATTGTTTTGTTTATATGAGCGTATAAATATGAGATGCACCCATTGTATTCAGCATGGAAGTCATATAAAAGTTATGTGAAGTAGAGTAGAGGTATGTGAAGAGAGAATATGATGTATTAGAGCTTTGCTAGAGGTCAAAGCATCAGCACACCATAGGAACTGATCTAACAAGTAGTGTCATGGCAATAGTTCACCTGTAGATATAGTATGTATCTGATCTCAGAAGGTTGTAGCCTTCATCATTTGAGCAGTGAGCTCTAGGATAGTGAGTCCACTCCCCTAATAGGGTCTGACCCTTAACAAGGTCTATTGTACATAAAGCATTGTAAAGCTACTCCTAACAAGGTAAAAGATCTTCTAACAAGGATCACAAAACACTAGTGCAGAATATTAGTGGGTATCAAGTCCCATCAGGGTTTTTACCTATTTGGGTTTCCCCGTAACCATATTGGTGTCATGTGTTGATTTCATGTTTCATGTTTATGTAAATGTTTAATTCATTACTTAAGAATTTATAATTCAGTATTCATATTAAAGTGAAAATTTAAATTACAATGAACACTGATTCACCTCCCCCCCCTCTCAGTGTTCCCATTCCTAACAATTGGTATCAGACCTCTGGTCCTCAGCAAAGAAGTTTAACCACTTGAGGAGATCATGGACAAAGAAGATTTGAAGAAGAATCTCAAAGTAGCTCTTGAAGACCTAGACAACTCAAAAAGAGAAATTGAAAAACTAAAAGAAAAAGTCAATGATGCTCAATTAGTTATCAAGAAACTAAGAAAGGATTTGAAGGGACACTCTAACAGTGATCTTGAAGAAAAAGTCAAGAAGTTGAATGAAGAAAATGCATCCTTAGTGAGTCAGCTTGAAGAACTTGATGACAAACTGATGAACAATCAAGATGTCTATAATGAACAAGTAAAGGAGAACCTTCAACTCAATGAAGAGTTAAGGGAAGCAAATTTGGAAATCTTGGATCTGAAGAATTGCAAAGCAAGATTGGAGTCTAAATTGAAAGAGGCAAAGAACCACATTGACAAATTGCACACCGGTTTTGATTTGATAGAATCTTAGTTGTATGCATGAAGAGTCAAAGGATATACTAGCTGTATTGGATACAATGAAGCACAAAATTAGATTGATAAGATGCGAGCAAGAAAGGAGACACAAAAATTATCTACTGATATTGAGAAGACTAAAGATCAAACCAAAGACAATGGTAGTCCTCCTAAAAATGAGCACAAGCCTGTTGAACACACCTATTTTGCATGTAACAAGCATGGACACATTGCAAGAAACTATACAGAGGTAAAGCCTTTTAATGGTTATTGTTATACATGTAATAGATTTGGTCATAGAGCAATAAATTGCAAGACTAGTAAGAAGAACATGATTCAGCATGATCAAAGAAATCAGAATCAGACCAATGCAAGAAGTTCTCAAAATGTTACTATTATACACTAAATTTGTGCCTCTGATCTCAAGCTCTCTTGGTCTTGATAATCTAGTATAACAAGGGAATCATCTCAAGGTTGTGGGACCTTTGCTAACTGAGATGAGACTTCCAGGTTCTAGGTTGGTTCCTCTTGGATAGTCACCTTAGTTTGCTTCTTAGATAGGAAAGTAAATCTTTTGAGGGAAAGGGATAGAAGGAATACATGAAAAGGGAAATGACTGAAAGAAAATCTATCCTACTAGGTGATGCACCGAAAAGATGGTATGAATTTCAGTATAAAGGGTTGAAACCAGTAGACAATCCTAGGTCTAGGAGATTACAACTCAATGAATAGGCCTACATAAATATTTTATAGAGGAGTCTGCAGTAAAGGAATACTATGCAAGGAAAAGGGAATTTCTCAACACAGTAGTACTCCTAAAGATTCAGACACAGACTATAACCTACAGACAAACATTCATCTCTGCAATTGGGTATAGGAATGAGACAGATTGCTAGGGGTGGAAGTATGCCCACAAAAGCATTTGAATTAGATCATTCATAAACATACACATGAATTGCAGAAAGAAAGAGGAATCAAAAAAGAACCTAAAGGTTACTGGACATACATATACTAAATTCAATAAGAGATAATCCACAAAAGAAAGCATAAGGATAGGAGAATGTCACAAAATGCTTTGCAATATTTGAACAATCAATGAAAATTACAACTATAGAAAGCCAAAGGGCAAGAAAATTTCCACAAATTGCTCTCTGAGAAAGAAAACCTTCCTTTTTACAATTTCTCGATTCTGAGCCCTAAAGGCTCCAAAAAACAATATATACATCCCCTGCATGCAGGCAGGAATCAAACTTTTAGGACTACATAGATATGCAAAAAATAATCCAACCCTAAGATAGTCACTGCTGATCATAAATGAATCTCTAAAAATATCCATGCCAATCCAATCTGATATGATCTGTGTATCCATCTCTGTAATGAGTCTACAAAAAAAAAAATCAGACTACCATGATCCATCTACCTCCTTGCAACTGGAATCTGTCATTACTGTTCAAATCCGATCTCATATCCTTGAAAGGATCCCAAAATGGCAATCTAAATCTCTGCAAAATCTCTTTCAACTGCCACTGCCTCTAAAAATCATAAATCCCCAACTACCTGCACTTGCAACATCTCCAAAGGAAAGCCCAGTGAAAACTAGTTGCACTGCATTTGAAAAAGTCAACGATTACATGATCGCATGAGCTTGAAAG
This sequence comes from Chamaecyparis obtusa, assembly GCA_027943335.1. Taxonomy (NCBI): domain Eukaryota; kingdom Viridiplantae; phylum Streptophyta; class Pinopsida; order Cupressales; family Cupressaceae; genus Chamaecyparis; species Chamaecyparis obtusa. The sequence goes on from BSBK01004460.1 coordinate 540,426, forward strand.
GATTCATGCGATCATGTGACAACCCTTTGAGATCTCACCCTACTACCACATAGACACCCAGGCCCGCAAGAACCTTCACCACCTCAGTCCAAATGGATACATCACCGTCCATGGACCCACCGCTAGAGTCAAAGTCCCTACTGACCACTAGAGGCTTGTCGCATGGTCGCATGCGGTTAGGAAGCCACATGTGATCATGTGACAAGCATGAAACCCCACCACCGAAACCATTGTGAACTACCTTAACTATGACCACTGATGGTTTGTCACATGGTCGCATGGGCTCAGAAGAGCCCATGCAATCATGCGACCAACCGTAAGATGTTAACCACTGATCGTTGGTGGCTTGTTGTTTTCTTGACTACTGACTAGCCCCATGGTGATGTTAGAAACTGGGACCCACCTGGTCACAATAGCACACTTAGGAAATATGCCACCTCACTCAAAAAATGCGGACCCACTAAGATTCTAATCTGACTGTTGTCGCATGATCTCATGGGCTCGAAAGATTCCATGAGATTATGTGATAGCTGACAGATCTCCACTACACTTGCATGGCTATGAGGAACTGGGACCTACCTGGTTAGAGTTGCACACTTGAAGGTCAAAAACACAGAGGGTTTTCAAACTGGAGGTTGAAAACATAGAGAATTTTTGGACCAAAAGTCAAAAACATCCTGACCCTTCAGAGAGAAGGTCGAAAACACACTAGGTTTTCGGGCCAAAAGGCAGGAAACACACTGGACTTTTGACACTAAAAGGTAGAAAACATAGAGGGTTTTGACACTTGAGCATTTCTTGCAACAAATAGGATGCAGCCAAAAAGGGAATGATAGGGAAATTTTGGGCAACAGTTACATGTCAGCTATGTAACTATAATGGTCATACAGCAAAATAATGTAGAATGGTGACTCATGTCAATGCACCAAGGAATAATAGACCTCCAATGATTTGTCACACCTATAACAAGGCTAGACATATCTCAAAGTTTTTTAGATCAAGGACGCAAGGTCAGGAAAGCCCTAAAAAGGTCGAAGAACCAGTTTTGGATCCTGAAGTAGAAGTCAAGTTTGTGAAGGCATCAGAAGATGCAAGCATGATTTGGTCTAATGGAAAGAAGGAAAATGTTGATGGTAACATATTGGATGCATCCCCAATGGACACACCCTCTACATATGCATGAATGGCCCTCAAGGTCATAGGGGGAGCTAATTTAGCTCTAGCCCCCTGCGTGGCTAGTATACTCATCCTTAGTGTATGCACCTTTGGACTTAAGCTATTGGAGTGTATTGGAACCTTTGTGTGAGAGTGCACATGCTGATTATTATCAAAACTCAAGTTTGAAATTTTGAAGTGATAGCCGAGTTTACGTGAGTTGCATTAATGCCAAATTTCTTACTTTAAGTACATAAAAAGATGTTTTGTTTACTCATTGCATTCATACTCAAAGTGATTGGAGAGAAGATTGAACCTTGGAAGTTCTTGTGAAGATTTGGAGATTAAGTTATTAGTGATTGCAGTGCATTTGATCAGTTGCAAGAAAACCTAACTCATTGCACTGGTTTAGAAGCCGTTAGAACATCTCAGAGATCATTTGGAAAGAAAATATCAAGTCATGGCCACTCCTATTGTTTTTTATGTTGCTGAGAAGAAGTGGTATGTTTTCAAAAGGTACCCATTTAAATCAACCCTAGATGATTTAGAGGGAGAATTTTCCCACATGCCAATGGGCGTCATGCATGTAGAAGACATAAGAGCTTACATTCATTGTAAGAAGGAACCTATTGGACTAGATAGATTGAGAGCGCACATGGACACAATGTTGAAACTAGATAAAACATTCATGGATGAATACACTAAATGCAATGATCACCCCATTGTTGAATATTCCATGGCATATGAGTTCTATGAGGAAGAATGGATAAAGATATTATTGAGTAGAATCCATGTTGATTTTTTTTGGATTGGAGATGTACTAGTAAGAATCACAGGAGACTTGATTCATGAGATAACAGGCCTATCTAAGACAAGCATCATCCTTCTAGTGGGTAAGGATGCCAGGAAAATGGTGGAGAAAGTGTGTAAATCTAGAACTGATAAGTGTGGCATGACCATTGATCCGGTAGAGCAACCAGACATTAAGTTAATGTTAATGATACTTGGTTATAGGTTTCATCATACCAGCAGAGTGAATAGTGTGTCTGTGGGCACTATTCTACTAGCCATTCATCTTGTGCAAGAAGATGGAGAGTTCAACTTGTGTGAGATCTTGCACACATAGTTGATAGACAACATCAGGGCTATCAAACATGACAAGACTAAGGTATTCAGGTTTGGGTCCCTTATCATCTATATGTACCTTCATATAGTTGGTAAAGTGTCAGACTTGTATCTAGACGAGTCCATTCCTACCATGCCACAAATATCAAACAAAGCATGCACTGAAAGCACACTTAGATATTTCATTACCTTGGAATTGAAGACCTTCAAAGCAAGGATACAGATGAGGTATAGGATTCCTAAAAGTATTGTGGAGAAGTATAAATATTCATGGTTGGCTTCCATATAACTATTGTGGAGAAGTATTGTGGAGAAGTATAAATATTCATGGATTGCTAATAACTTTACATGGTTGGCTTCCATATATCTTTATCTAAGGGTTAAAATCTATTATTTCATCCCTTTATATTGTTGTCATTATTTTGATAAACAAAATAATCCCTTAACTCTTTACCAATTCTTCCTTCATATATAGTCCTGTCGGCTTCACACTGTCTTTGGTAAAATTGTCATAACTAATTCCATACATGTTGTACTAACTTGCACTCTAATATGGGTCATCAGTAGCCATCATAGCATCTATGTTCAAGTGTGCAAGCACTGAACTTGCTCCAGTCAATGTTGCAAACCAAAATTGTATCCTGGTACACTGTGAAAACATTGTCTCACACTTAGACAAATTTGCATTGCGATCTGCCATACTTGCTCTCTAACCTATTCACTATTAATGTGGATCATATGTTTCCATAATGACAACATCTATGTACTCATTTCAGCCAAATTGCCAACAATCTCCCCCTTTGTCATTGGTGGCAACATATGAGAAAATTGGCTAAGTGTATAAGTCAAAATCTCAAAAATTTATAACAAAATTTTGGCCATAGTATAGAATGTGTATACTATCCTTATAAATCCTCAAAATATACTTTCTAATACAAAAATTCATTCAATACTCCAACTAAGAGTATCAATCCTCATATACATAACAATTTTCTACTTTACTACAATCACTCCCCCTTTGACAACAATGACAAAATAAAGTAGGGAGGATTACAAAATTGTAACCCAAAAAAAATTATACCTCCATTTACTTATTGCAAAGCTAGTAGGCTTGCAACACAATCTACAAAATTTACTTTCATGTCTTCAAACTCTTTGTCCCATGACTTTCTGATAGAATCTGTCACATTCAAAAGTGTGCTTAATCCATAAGCTGCTATCTAACAAGCTTGAAGGTTGTCAAAATTAAATTTTTGAAATGATGTCTTAGCAGTAAGACATTCTTCTAACTGTTCCTCAATAATGCTTAGCTTTATAGACTTATGCTCTCTCAAAAGTTCAAATCTTCTCAATTTCCTATTCTTTTCATCTTGCAATGATCTTATTTCATCATAACACTTCCTAACTTTCTTCTCAACATCACTTACTTTTACATTGGGTCCAAAAAGAAGATCAGATTCATTCTAAATCTCAGTTTCCTTCACCTTGATTTTCTACTCCTCTACTGCTGTCAAAATCTTAGGTTTTGTACACTGTATGTACAGGGCTTTTCCACTCTCCAAATGTTTCCTCAAGTTCTTGATACAAACATCAAGACTAATAATATCATTTCTAATATTCTGACTTATGCTTAAAAGCATTTCAGCTTCATAAGCTGCTTGAGCTCTTACTTTAGCAATGTCTGATAAGTTGGTAAAATCATCATCAAAAGTACTTAGTAACTTTTTGGCTCTCTCCAAAGGATCTACTTCTAAAATATGTGTAGTTACAATACTTTGCAACTTCTTTTTTAGTTCCTTCAGACTTCCTTCTAGATTCTTTACTTTCTTATTCTTTCCAATAATCTTATTCAAAGAACTAATCAGCTCTAGCTGATCATCATCATCAACTTCTTTACCTAAGTCTTCAAACAAAGTTCCAATTTCTTTCTTCTTTGCCTCAGGAGTGGGTGCATGAATTTCTATCTCTTTAGGTTCATCACTCACCAATTCAATCTGCACTGCTTCTTCAATCCTATCTGATTCATCAAGAGCCAAATTATCAACAATGTTATCTAAATTCTTAAATACATTATCTTCTGTGTCCAAGGTCACCTTAGTGCCTTCAATGTCCATTGTATCATCTTCAATGTTAATAGTTGAAGGAGAGGGAATATCCTCTGGTTCAACATCGACTACATGTCCTACTGCAACTGAAGTTTCTCCAATAATTTTTTCCATTACTTTAATTATTGCTTGCTATGTTTCTGTTCTCACTTGCTCATATTGTCTTGCCATGATTTGAATGGTTCTCCTCTTAGTCCTCAAAAGAGTGTCAAGGGGCTTCAAAATTTGCTTCAAATGATCATCATCTTTCACTTCACAAAGCTTTCTCACAAGATTCTCTCTTATAGTTTTGTCTTCCTCAGATGCTCTCTATTTTCTATTAATAAGTTTATTGTACAAATCATCAGGTATTTGAACTTGAATTGTATAAAACTTCTTGTTAGCTAGAATCATGTACTTAACAATAGAATTTTCAAGATTCAATCTTTTAGAATAGTTATAAATATCATAGTACTTATTCATCTTAGTAAAGTCTCCATCTTGTATGATTTCTTCATTCACTCTCTCAACTCTAGGTTTCCATGCTTTCTTCTTCACAGTAGAGTCATCATCTTTAACTTTTGTAGCCTTTCTTGGTACTATTTGAGCTATAGTCTTCTGTCTTTTTCCTGGTCCAGTAGCAATTTCTTTCTTTCTCTTGCTTAGTGTTACTTGTTCCTTTTCTGCTTCTTCTACTTTCACTTTAATTGGTGTAGGCTCTTTCTGTACTGCACTAGATAAAGGTGGTACACTCAAGACTTCTCCCTGTCCAACATCTCTCAATGTTGTTGCTATTTGTTTAGCTATCAAAAATTCTCTTTCTGTCATCCCTATGTCTTCAATATTCTCTTTATGGTACTGTTAACTCTTTTCTTAGACTATTTCTCTTTAATTTTAGCTTTAACAAAATTAAAGTTGTCTTCATAAGTTCCAAACCTACTGCATTGGGTGTCCAATTTACTTCTCAGCAATCTTCCAACATACTCTTCTATTTCAATCTTGGAAATCTCATAGCCAAGAGGGTCTATGAATTCAACTCTGGGTTCTACTGCTTCAACGTAAGTAAAGTCAGTGTCAACCATGAAATAAATATCATTCTTATATTTCTCCACAAGTGACTGTGGAATCCTTGATCTACTAGATACCAATCTCTGAAATTTCTTCAAAACTAACATAGCACTCTCATTAACTTGATCAATAACATGACTTCTATAAACTTTGTTTATTCTTTCCATCGTAGAATGTCCATCATTCCAATTATTTCCAATTGTGTAAGGAAATCTTCTCAAAAGGTGGAAAAACATATATGTAATCAAAGATGAGAATCTAAATTGTGCATATTTAGACTTCTTAATCTTCTCCAAGTTCTCAAACAAATGAATTCTCAAAATGTCACACATATCAATAGAAACTTTGTCTACACACATCAAATAGGCAATGTGAACCATGCCAGCTACCATGTCATCTTCTCTAGAATTAGCACAAAACTTTGTAGTCAAAATCTTACATAGATATCTTACATCATGTTGTCTAATCTTGCTGATAACAATACCTATACCATTATAGGATGATCCAATGTTGTCAATGACAATCTTCCTCATCTTTTTCTCATTTAAAGGGATAGCACCAAGTTTGGATAAACTGGTGACTTCATGAATTAGGTCAGCTATGATGTCAATCACTCTGTCTTCTAACCAAAATTTCTCATTGTGAATTCTACTTAAAATGATCTTTGTGCACTCTTCATTATCGAATTCATAATGTAAACCATATGTGACGATTTCATTATTTTTCAAATGTTCATAACCTTGCTTCAATGACATATCCTAGTTATATATATATATATATATTGATACTCACTTGAAAAATCATTGTCATTTATTGTTTCCAGTTTACATCCAAGATAACTCTTTACATTTTCCAAATGCAAAACTTTGTCCGATACGGATGACAAAGCAAACTCAGGGTCTACTTCTAAAACTTCTATTGGTTCTTTCTTCAATTTAGGTTTGTTCTTGTCTCTAATGTTGTGAATCAAAGATGTATCCATGTTCCCTTCCAATTCTTTATATCAATTCAAAGATTTGAAAAAGATAAATACCTCAAATTCATGATTCTAGGGTTTGTGAAGATTCGACGCTTCAATCCTTCATAAAATCTCTGCAAAACACTTCCAATCTCTACTTTCTACTCTTCCAAACACTTCAATTCACTTTGATAGACAAGTAGCATCGATCATAACCTTTTATCACTTGAATCCCACTTAATTTTGACATCGCATTCAATTATTTTTTTGCTTTTTTCCAAAAATTTATTTCTGCTATCCTGCAAAACTTAAAACTTCTTACGATCTTGCAAAACATAACATTTTCTTTTGTGCTCTTAACCATAGCATTAGTACATCATAAACTACCTTACATTAACTGTACAAGACTTAATGCATCATAAATCTACTTCTATACTAATTCTAAGTTCCTAAACTACTGTAACATAATTTAAGTGCTTAAAGATAGGTCAGGTAAGGATTCATTCTTACCACTTAATACTTCACCTATTTGATTACCTTCCATGTTGATTATACCTTCTTGATCTATGCCTTTAACAAACTTTACTTCATCTTCATTACTGCAGCAACCTTTCTAACTATTTCATGTACTTTCATTTCTTTTTGCATTGTTTCTAGGGTTAGGGTTCAAATGATAAGTTCCATTGTTCATTCTGCAAAACCTTGTTGTATGTCCAATCCTGTTGCATATCTGACAAACAATTCCATTACTCCCATATCTCTATCCTTGCTGATTAATCTATGACCTACAATTTCTAACAATGTGTCCAACTTTGTTGCATCTATAACACACTACTTCATTTCTTTTCTTCATGTCTTCAGTAGGTCTCTTATCTGCATTGTTAGTATTCCTAAACATTCTATTACCATAATTATTCTCAATAACTTTAGGTCTTCTACATTCAATAGCTCTATGTCCAAAACCATGACAATTATAACAATAACCATTTAGAGGTTTAAACTGTTTACCTGTGCAATCTGTTTTCATATGACCAATAGCATTACAAGCAAAACATCTACCTTTGAATTCTCTTTGCATGCCTTTGGGTGATTCCTCTTTCTTTGGTGATTCTTCTTCTTTAGGTGCATCTTAAGATTTGTTGATCTCATCAGGCTTCTTCTCATCTATGCTTTCAGATGTCTTTAGATCTGATTTCTTGCTTTCATCATTTGTTTTGAATATATTAAATCCAATTCTAGTCTTATCATAGGATGGTTTCCCAAAAGAAACTTGTTCATCGATGTTCTCACTATTTGAATATAGCCTTTCAAGTTGTTGTTTGGATTGAGTCAATTCACCTTTCACAATCTTATTGTACTTCTCAAGTTTTGTATACTGCACATTTACTTTCTCAAATTTGGATGTCACTTTTTCAAGTTTAGATTTTAGTTCTTCATTTTCAATCTTTAGACTTTCATTCTTAGATTTCAGATTTACTTCATTTTTTCTATTTCCATCTTTCAAACTAAGCTTCAAATTCACTATCTTCAACTCATGCTTAAGGATCTCATTTTCTTTTTCCAAGTTATTATCACAATCTTCAATAAGAATTTCATATTCCTTTTTAGATCTCAGATCTTCTAACTTGTTTTTCAATTTCTCAATAAGGTTCTTTGCATCATCATATTTCCTTTTTAGAGTGTTTCTTTCATTAGTAAGCATATCAATCTGCTCAAGAGCTTCATCAAGATTCTTTTGTAGTTGATCCATATCCATAGAGATCTTACTCAAGCTGCTAGGCTTTCCTTGAATGAGTCTTCTCCAAGTAACTATGCTCTAATACCAATTGTTAGAAATAGAGAATATTGAGAGGGGGGGTTGAATCATTATTCTAAAAACTTTATCTTTTGCCCAATTATGGATATAATAGATTATCTTTATACATGCATAACATAAGAAACTAAACAATATGCATAACAATAAAGAACTCATAACACATGAAATGTTCTCGAGGAAACCCTGGCCAAGGGAAAACCCCGGTGGGGATGGTACCCACAAAGATCCACTAATAAAAAGTATCCTATTAAGGATGTTGACCCTGTTAGGAGTCTATTACATATGTATAGTGTATCAGTCCTGGTTAAGGGACTATAGGCCTTGTTAGAAGCCTCAACCCTGTTAGGAGTTGTAGATACAAAAATCTGATTACAAGATGAGCCCACTGCCCAAACAAGTAATATATAATGTAGGTCAAGGTACATAACCTTATTCTACTTGTATCAATATTCCTTTTCTACTCTTATCTTCGCATCATCACTATTATATTCGCTTTACAATTACATTAATTACATCACTTTTTTATCACTACTTTTCTTTACAATTACAATTGCATATATACAAGTTATTAAGGCTAATAACTTTACATTTTCGGCTTCCATATATCTTTATCTAAGGGTTCACATTTAGGATGTCATCCCTTTATATTGTTAAGTCATTATTTTGATAAACAAAATAATCCCTTTACTCTACCAATTTTGCCTTCATATTCTATCTTTTCGGCTTCACATTGTCTTCGGTAAAACTGTCATAACTAATTTCGTACATGTTGTACTAACTTGCACTCTAAGATGGGTCATCAGTAGCCATCATAGCATCTATGTTCAAGTGTGCAAGCATTGAACTTGCTCCAGTCAACATTGCAAACCAAAACTGTATCCTGGTACACTGTGAAAACACTGTCTCACACTTAGACAAATTTGCATTGCGATCTGCCATACTTGCTCTCTGACCTGTGTGCTCTTAATGTGGATCATATGTTTCCATAATTACAACATCTATGTATTCACTTCAGCCAAATTGCCAACATATCTCAAGTAGATCTTGACAAGGCTAGGGAAGAGAAGATTGCCCTAGAATTGAAGAGCGTAGTAGCAGAGGAAGAACAGGAAGATCCTAAGATGAAGAAGATTAAGATTGAAAAAGATGATGACATTCCTTCAGAGCCCAAAGAATCTAGTGATCCTATTGCTCCTCCAAAGTATGAACCAATGATCAGAAGGAAGAAAAAAGTAAGCACTATTCATCCATCCTCGCTAGCTACAAGGAGCAGGAGAAACATTCAAGCACCCCCTAAGGTAGGATTCAGACTAATTCTCAAAACCTTGAGCACAAGAATTATTGATGAGGGCATAATTGATCAAGTAGGAAAGTTCTATGAGAATTACAATGAAATAGATAAGTCATAAATTCATAATATGATTATCAAACATATGATCAAGTTCAAGAAAATAGTTCTTGAAATGCAGACCTCTATTCCTGACAAAGTATGGAATATTTTAGAACACCTAAAAAGACAAGCAAATGAAGAGGATACTAGAATAAGGGAAAAAGTGTTACAAGATACTTTGCCTGTATGTTCTAAAGATGAAGAAGCACTAATATTGAAACTGGTAAAGCCACACCTAAGAACAAAAATAAGAACTTTTCATATCATGAACAAAGACTATGACCTGATAACTCAAGAAACAAAGAAAGCTTTTGAGAAAGTGTTGTTGGAACAACAAATCAAACCACCTCCTGCACCTATCACTCATGCACCCAGCAAGGAAGATAAAGAGGCTGAGCCCACTAATGTACCAATGATAGGTCCTCAAGACTTAGCTCCCATAGCAGGAACTCAAACAGAAGCATATCAGTATGTGCCCATGACGAGATCATCCAAAGATAGCACAATTATCATAGATAATGTGAAAATAGCCATGGTGGCTACTGGTATGGACTTGGACAAGTTTGAGGAAGCATTTGTTAGCACTAAGGAAGTAGAAATCTTATGCAGCAATACCCCTTCCACTCAGCAAGAAGAAGTAATCATAGAAGACATTTCTAGTGAGAAAGAAGTAGAAAAGAAAGATGAATCTTCTATTGATTTGGTCAAGATGAAGCAAGAGGTGATGGAAAGCACTCCCATCACTCCCTCCTCAACATTGTTGTCAAGTTTCACACCTGACACTAGCAGTTTGGACTGCTGGAAGGAAGAAGACCTGATTAAGTTCAGCATCCTAGTGATGGAGAAGGCTAAGAAGAAACAAGTAATGAGAAATCCTCTCCTGGTGGAATCAGTAAATATTTTGAGTAGTTTTCTTCCAGAGGATAAGAAGACAGTAAAATTTCATTCAGTGGATGATGTGAGCACAATCATATCATAGTTCAAAGTTAATTTCTCAAGCCTAGAAGAATATATGTCCATAGTGGCAGAGGAGAAGTACTTAAAGAAGAGACTAGATAAACTGATGAGTAATTTTGCACTAGACTTGAATTCTCCTAAGTTTGGTCAGGCATCATTGAAGGATTTTTTAGATCAAGGAAGGAAAGTCATTGCAGAATCCATGGATCAGGATAAGTTCACTAATGCACATCTGAAGAAGATCAAAGATGCAAAGGAAATGATTGAGAAGGTGAAGAGTTCAATGTTAGATACTTCCACTGATGTAAATATGTGTAAAAATGTCTATCAAGGTCAGTTAGACATAATTGAGAAGGCAGAGAAAGAAATGGAGAAGATAAGGTCTAGACAGACTTAGTTGAGGAATGCTCTTGCGCCCTCACTAGACATTCTCAGTCAAAACATAAAGGAGATTGATGTGACCATGATAACCTATGATCAAGTTCTAAGCACAGAATTGGAGAAAATGGAGAAGCTTCAATATGCATTATGTGCCCATCTACAGATACTCAATTCTCTGATAACCTTTTGGAAGAAGGAGATCCAAAAACTCAAGATTGCATATCTGGATGTTTTCCCTTAGTAAGTGTATGTAGATAAAGTTTTTGATGCGCCTTTTTCATTAATGTCAAAGGGGGAGTTGTATAGAATGTGGAGTATATATATGTATAGGGAGATATGAGAGTATGTAAATGTATAGAAGACAAAATGTTTTTGTGTAAAGGAACACTTAGAAACTTGGCCACATTCCTTTGTTGCCATCAATGACAAAGGGGGAGATTGTTGGCAAGTTGTCTATCCTCAATTATATGACTAGATATAGAGTTTTCATTATGGCAACAAAGTCATATAGCAGTTTGGAGTTAGCGCACTAAGTATAAAGATCTGAATTCAGTTAAGTGTTGAAAACTGGACAGCATACAGAGCACTAAAGACTTAGAGCATCAGTGCATGTGTGTATAAATGAATTATGGTATGCACCCTAGAAGTTAATTTTGTTAGACATTAATTATGCTTAGTCTAAGAGTGCATAAGTAGATATGCAAAGATGTGAAAGTTACAGTCAGTTGAAGTTGTATAGCCAGTATGTGCCCGTAGAGAACAAAGCATGGAGCCGATAGTGACTATTTTGGTTTGTGATTATAATTTAATGTTGTAAGGGCTATGCACCCATTGTATTTAGTTTTCTAACATATGTATATGTATAATTGTAAGCACACTTAAGCCAATTCATTTGGAAGTGTTGTTTGTAATTAGTTATAGGGCCGACCTAATTGTTTTGTTTATATGAGCATATAAATATGAGATGTGCCCATTTTATTTAGCATGGAAGTCATATAAAAGTTATGTGAAGTAAAGAAGAGGTATGCAAAGAGAGAATATGATGTATTAGAGCTTTGCTAGAGGTTAAAGCATCAGCGCACCAAAGGAGCTAATCTAACAAGTAGTGTCATAGCAATAGTTTACCTACAGATGTAGTGTGTATCTGATCTCAGAAGGTCGTAGCCTTCATCATTTGAGCAGTGAGCTCTAGGACAGTGATTCCACTCCACTAACAAGGATAAATGTAAAAGACTCCTAACAGGGTCCAACCCTTAACAAGGTCTATTGTACTTAAAGCATTGTAAAGCTACTCCTAACAGAGTAAAAGATCTTCTAACAAGGATCACAAAACACTAGTGTAGAATATTAGTGTGTATCAAGTACCACCGAGGTTTTTACCTATTTGGGTTTCCCCGTAACCATATTGGTGTCATGTGTTGATTTCATGTTTCATGTTTATGTGAATGTTTAATTCATTACTTAAGCATTTATAATTCAGTATTCAGATTAAAGTGAAAAGTTAAATTACAGTGAACACTAATTCACCCCCCCCCCCCCCTCTCAGTGTTCCCATTCCTAATAGTTAGAAATGATGAGAATAGAGGAGCATAAATACAAGGCTTTGAGTTGGGTGAATGGAGTTACTCCATTTGATACCCAAAATCCCACTAAGGTTGGTAAACTAGTTGCTTCAGCAAGCGATTCAAATGAAAATCAGTGTGGGGAAATTATTTTTGAAATCCCTCAAATCTATTTGGACACCAATGTTTTCAATACTATGTCAGGAATAGTTGATCCTTTCTTTCTATCTCTAATAGTAAATGTAAAGTTGTTAAAAAATTGTATGATTGATTCAGGAGCCTCCAATACTGTTATGCCAGTAGAAATAATGAAGTCCTTAGGTTTGAAAGTAGATACACCTCATGGAAGATGTCAAGCCATGGATTCAAGGGAAGTGCCAGTTATTAGCACTATAAAATCATTACCTTATAGGTTGGTAGCTTACCCAAATAGATTGTTAACTATGAGTGTCTTGGTAGTTGACATCCCACCTCATTATGGAATGTTATTATCCAAAAGGTGGAGTGCTTCAATGGGAGGTAGTATCCAATGTGATTTATCTTTTGCAACTTTCAATATTGATGGAAATAATGTAAAGGTGTCCAAAGGAAGTAGAACCCCACACATGATTGAACTAACTAATGTTGATGATCTAAATTTTTGTGTGGATGTTGATATGGACAATTTTAGAGTGGAAAAGCTCATTCCACAAGAAGAAGATGTAGACCCACTGATTGAAGAACTGAAGGAGCAACAAAATGGATTGTGGAAAATGTATTTTGATGGAGCTTGTTCAAAAGAAGGCTCAAGAGCTGGAGTCTTATTCATATCTCCATCAGGTACTACTTTTAAGTATTCTTTCCTATTGACTTTCCAATTTACAAACAATACTGTTGAATATGAAGCACTATCATTAGGATTGAATCTTGCCATAAAACATGGGATAAAATGTTTAAAAGTTTTTGGTGACTCTGACCTTGTGGTGGCACAAGTTAGATCCAAGTATGCTATCAAAAATGATAAATTGAAACTATATAAACATGTAATTTGGGATCAAATTGAATTATTTGTTGCCTTCAATATTTGTTGGTTGGAAAGGTCTAAAAACATAATGGCTGATTTTTTGGCTAATGTTTCTTTAAAGAGAGATGATTCAACTTTATTTAGAGTATCAATAGTTGAAATAGAAATTAGGCCAGCTGTTCCAGACAATATTTACAATTGGCAGGTCTTTGAGGATGACCATGACATTTTAAAGTTCATTCAATGCCTTGACATATATGAAGATCAAATTATAGACTGTAACATCTTGGTTGAGGAAATTGATGGTAAAAATATGGTCATGGGAAATGAGGTGATCCAGCTGAATACAAATCATATCCTTAAGGGTTAAACTAAATTAAAAGCATTATACAGTAGTCAAGATGATCATATGTTAAAGACTAGTAAGGCTAAAGTAAAAGACTTGGAGGAAGTAAACTTGGGATCACATAGCGCACCTCAAATGGTTTATATTGGGAAGGGATTAGATCCTCATCTAAGATATAATCTGATTAAGTTATTAAGAAAACATAAGAACATGTTTGCATGGTCTTATGATGACCTGAAAGCCTACAAAGAGGACCTTTTCCAACATGAAATCCCATTAAACCAAGATGTTAAGCCATTTAGACAGAAGCAGAGACCCATTAATCCACTATTGGCTCCTAAAATGCAATAGGAACATGTCAAGTTAAGTGACACAAGGATAATTCAGCCTATAAGGCACTCAACTTGGGTGTCTAACCTAGTCCTAGTCAAAAAGAAAAATGGTGATATTAGGTTATGTGTGGACTTTAGAAATCTGAATGTTGCATCATTAAAAGACAACTATTCTCTACCCAATATGGAAGCAATGTTGCATAAAGTCACTGGATGTGAATTACTATCTATGATGGATGGTTTCTCTGGGTATAACCAAGTGTTGGTGAAAGAATTTGAGCAATTTAAAATAGCATTCACAACACCTTGGGGAACCTATGTGTATGTCAAAATGCCATTTGGCCTTAGGAATGCTGGAGAAACTTTTCAAAGAGCCATGGATGTTGCTTTCAAAGAATATATAGACTTGTTTATGGTTATGTACTAGGATGACATGACTGCCTATTCCAAAATGGCTGAGGATCATTGTTCACATCTTGAAAAGATTTTTAACAAAGCTCTAGAATATGGTGTGTCCTTGAATGCTAAGAAGTATAACTTTGCAGTTAAAGAAGGAAAATTATTGGGGCACATTATATCAAAGGAAGGAATAAGAATTGATCCAAAGAGGGTGGAAGCCATCAAGAAGGTTACTACACCCAAACACCTCAAGGGTGTGCAATCTTTTTTGGGTAAAATCAATTTTTTCAGGAGATTCATCACCAATTTCGCTAAAATTGTCAAACCAATAGTTAAGTTGCTCAAGAAAGATGTCAAGTTTCAATGGACTGCTGAAGCTCAAAATGCTTTTGACAAAATTAAAGAGGTTGTTCAGGAGGCACCTGTGTTGAAATCCCCTAATTATAGAAAACCTTTTTCATTGTTCTCTTTTGCATCATTTCACACTATTGTTGTTGTGTTATTACAAAAGGATGAAGAAGGTTTTGAGCATCCAATTGCATTTTTTAGTAAGTCTCTGCAGGCTACTGAACTAAACTATGAGATGATGGAGAAGTAGGCCTATGCATTAGTAAAAGCAATAAAATCTTTCAAACCTTATCTAGTATGTGCCAAGGTTATTGCATATGTTCCACATGCAGCAGTGAAAGATGTCCTCACTCAGTCAGAAGTTACAGGTAAAAGATGCAAATGGATCACCAGGATTCAAGAATTCAATTTGGAAATCCATATTACCAAGCTGGTAAGAGGACAAGGTTTGGAAAAATTAATGACTGAAGAGAACATGGATTTGGCCCAGATTAACAATGAAGGAATTTCAGACATGACAATAACAAGTATTGAGATGCAACCATATTACGTTGATATTGTATATTTTATTAAGAATGCCAAATGCCTAGAGCACATGACTGAAAATCAAAAGAGGTCCTTAAAATTACAAGCTCAGAAATACACATTGATACAAGGGGATTTATATTGGAAAAATAGAGATGGAGTTTTGTTGTTTTGCCTTGACAAGTATCAGGTAGAAAATATTTTAAATGAAATGCATGCTAGTGTTTGTGGGGGGCATTATTCAACAAAGACTACTGCTCACAAGATTTTAAGAGCTGGTTATTTTTGGCCTACATTGTTTAAAGATTCTTTCCAGTTTGTTAAGAAATGTGAGGCTTGTCAAAAGTTTTCTTCTAAATTAAATTATTTAGGAGCATTATTGTTAAATCCAATAATTACAGAAGCACCATTTGCCATGTGGGGAATGCATTTCATAGGTGAGTTTGTTGAAAAATCTAGTGGAGGAGATAGTTCGATACTTGTTGCAACTGACTATTTCACTAAATGGATAGAAGCTATTCCCACAAAGAAGGAAACAAGTAAAATAGTGATTGATTTCTTACTAGATAATATTTTGACCAGATTTGGTGTCCCCATGAAATTGATTATTGATAATGCAATGTGTTTTAGGTCAGGTGAATTCAAAGACTTTTGTAGAGAAAATGGAATCATAACATCTTATTCATCTCCCTATCACCCTCAGGCAAATGGACAAGCTAAATCCAGTAACAAAAGCATCCTGACAATCCTGAACAAAACATTGGAGAAAAATAAGAGAGCTTGGCATTCAAAGTTGAAGCTTGCCCTATGGGCAGATAGGATTATAGTAAAGAAAGCTACTGGGAAATCTCCATTTGAACTTGTGTATGGTTTGCAATCAAGGTTACCCATAAATAATTTTCTTCTTGTTTATAAGTTTATTCAGGATGAGGAATTGGATATATTAGAGCCAATGGAATACAAAATCATGCAACTAACTGAGTTAGATGAAATGAGAAGGGAAATTCAAAGGAGCAATATCAAGTTGCAGTAGAAAATGAAGTACCTTTTTGACAAGAGAGAAACTACCAGAAAATTCAAAACAGATGACCTAGTGCTTCAATGGAATGTAAGAGTAGAGGATAAGGGAAAGCATAAAAAGTTTGAATCATTATAGCTTGGTCCTTATATAATTCATGAAGGTTTTGGGAAAGATTCTTACTTGTTGAAAAATATGGATGGAGAAGTTTTTGAGTTGCTAGTGCATGGTCAATTCTTAAAACCCTTTTTCAACTAAAGGTTTTGGTCCTTATACATATGTAAGTTTCTTGTAAATTTGTACATTTTTGTTTCCTTTTAGTCATGTGTTTTTCTTCCTGCTTTAGGTTAGGCATTTTTTTGGTCTGCTTTCCCAGAGATTTGTGGTTCTTGCTTAAACTCTCATTTAAACATCCTCAAATAGAGCCACTATTGGTAGTCTTCCTAATTTCAGTATTTTATCATTCAAAATTTTGATTTTTTGATCTCTGTCCCTAGCTTTTATGGTTCAAGTTCCAATTTTTCTAGCCCCAGAAGCTCCAAGTTTTGTTTCAAAGAAGAACCCTAATTTTTAGGTCTCATTTGCCTTAGAAAAATCCAAGAATCCCTAAAAAATGCTCACCCAAGTCTATTTGGATTTTACCTTTTTCAATCACTTAAAGATCTTTTAAAGCATGTGCACTTATGTCTCCCCGGCTAGTTGCTTAGTCTCCTAAATGATTTGGTATATTCCTTTCTTATTTGCAATTACATGAAACCTTTAGTTGCATAATCTCCTTACTGTGAAGGAATATTCCTTGTTCTTGAATGACTCGATGGTTCCCTTTTATTTGCCAGGTCTCTATATCACTTTGGTGAGATCTAGTGACTATGAATGAATGTTTACAGGGTTACTATAGTCTCTTTATCTCCATATCAAATTTCCTTCAGTCGGGTGATCTTTGAAAGATGTAAGAAATTGATATAATATGTAGCGATATTGACATTTGCAGTTGGTCGCTAGATCTCCAAGTGTGAAGCAGTGGTTTGTTATACTGGTCAATAGATCTTGAGGTTTTCCAGTGGTTAATTCTTTTATCTCACAACTTTGATTTTTCTTTAGTCACGCGTTTTCATCATTTTGGTAGTTATGTCTTTGGTGGTCAGCGATTTAGCGACATGGTTATCTCCGAATCTCCCAATGAGATGGTTAAGTTTTACAAGCCACAAAAACTTAACGAGGACCATTAGATCAACTTCAAATTGGTGATAGATGATTATTCTTATTACTTGATTGAGGTTAAATGATTTTTTTGGTGACTTAGAGAGTAAGGATGTTCACACAATCTCCAATCTTAACCATGGTCAACAAAAATATTAAGCGACAAGGAGAAGTCTTCAGTTGTGAGAATGCTGGATAGGGTTGAGTTAAGAAGGAAGTTTTTCAGAATAGTTTGTGACCGTTGATTTAATCTTGATCTAATGGTGGTTGGGTAATCTCAGAATTAGACCATGAGTTAAGAAATGATCTGGTGACTTTGAGTTTTGTGTTGTCACTCATTCTCCGGATCAAACCCGAGTTAACAAAGTTATTTGGCGATTAAGAGATTGTCTTCAGTCGCCTGATCACCAAGAAGTCCAAGGTTAAAATGTTGACTAAATTCAAAAGATTAAAGAAAATATGAGTTTTCATCTGTTGAATTATGTGATGTGTCCCCTTCTCATTGGTTGGAAAAAAATTTAAAGTATAAATGAAAAGGTTGGCTTGACTATAGTCGCTAGATCTCTAGAAGAAACAAATTGGAGTTTTCATATCCTCAGTTGCTAGGTCTCCAAATGGTTAAGTCAGAGGGTCTCAAGATGAAGTCCTAGATCTTGTAATGGCCACTCTTTGTCACCAAGTCTCAAGATAGATTCAAAAAGAAAATATTTTGTAGCGACTAAAGTAGTGACTATAGTTGCCAAATCTCAAGATGGAAAATTTAAGTGATCTTTGTCGCTTGATCTCCAAATGATTTTAAAATATTTTAAATCTTTCAGTGACTATGATTTCCCATTGTCGCCAAGTCTCCAGATACAATGAAAGTTGTCATACGACTAAAATTACTTAGTCGCTAAATCTCTATAACTGTTGAAAAGGTGCCAGATTTTTCAATGACTACGAGAGAATGTTTTAGTTGCTAGAACACCAGAAAATCAAATTTGATTACCTATCATTTTCTCAGCCATGGCTAGTGAATTGAAGTTTAGAGCGTGCTAAGTAATGGTGGAAGTGACATGATTTTAGCTTTTCCGATCTCCAATAGATTTCTGCATTCAATTCAGCTGAATAAATATGATTTCTCTAATCATTTTGAATTACCAAAGTTTCACAGAGCCAGAGCATCTAGAATTTGCAGAAGAAGTTCACATTTGCAGACAAGATGAGCCAATTATCAGCCGGTGGGGCTTCTACTAGTAAAGGAGGAAGGGAAAAAGTGAAAGAGAGTTATTCAGACAAATTTCTCACTTTGATGTCAGGCTCATCACAAAACAAAAAGGTTAGTGATGAATGCTTTGTTGATGAATTAGCTTATTATAGAGATTCAATGACACCGGATGTTAGTGAAATGTGCCTATTTAGATACCCCTAAAAAAATTTTGAGAATCTAGTTCTAGTATCAAACCCTTGGACGTCATGGTTAGCTCAATTGATTATTCCTGAGGTCTTTTTGGATGTTGATTTCTTAATTGTCATGTCTGATAGTTATGACCCTCTTTCTAGAATAATTAGGAAAGTTGATGGGTCTCCCCTGGTTACATTGGATAGAACTTCATTCATCAGAGCTTTTGGTATCGAGGTCCCAATGGCTACTAAAATTAACTTACAGGCCTTGGCAAATAGATATGTTAGGGAAGCTACTATGGTAGCAAAGGAGGTTCAAACTCATGTGCCACAAGAATGTAGGAACTATATTGCACCAATTATTGGGTCAACAGCCCCATTTTTCTATAAAGATCTCAAATTCTACATAAAGTATATTTCATGTGGATTATGCAAATTTTTGGGAGTAGATGGTGGGGAGAGGATCACCTCAGACCTGTTAATGATGGTTTTAGATTCCCAGAGTCTCCATGTGGCAAAGGGATATGACTACATAGGTTTTATAATAGAAAGGATGCATGAGGGTTTGATAGCTTTGAAGAAACATGAGCCTGGTTTTAGCTCCACTCCTCGGTTCCCGCATTATTCTCTATTAATGCATCTCATTTTATACTATAATTATAACATCATGAGCATGGACAACCTAGAGCCACAAATGACTTATAAGGGGCATCCCAACTCAGTGCAATTTTGGATAAGTGCTTGGAGCCCATCTTCCACAAGAAGTGACTTTTTTGTTTTTGAGAATTGGGTAGTCCATCCTATCCTCCAAAGTTTGGACCTTAATCTTTTGAGGCTACCTATCAAACTTTTGCAGCTAGTGAGACCTCAACAATTTGTTGACAAGTGGAGTAAGGGCCACAATCAGGGAGATATATACTATAAGAAGGGATATACTATGATTAGGGTATATGGTTTCCCTCATCCCCCTCACATACTTCCATATTTTGTACCACCAAGGGTGGCATATTTAGAATTCATTTGGCAATTGATGTTGACTAAGAAGGAGCATCTCACTTCTCACAAAAAGGGAACCTTCACTCCTAGGCACTTCAGAGTGCATAGCATCATGATAGGAAAGAATGCCTTCAGCAAAGTTAATGACTAGCTAGGGCAATTCTGGATGCATGTTTCCTCACATAGTTATGTGGATACGGAAGGATTTATAGTTGCTTCTAGGAAATATTACATGCCTAGCATCCCTTTTACTAAGAGACATGAGGAGTATCCTAAAGAGGATGTGTCGAGAAATATATTAGAAGAAGATTAAATAATAAAGAGAGTTGATCAAATTAATGAGTTTTATGCCATGGAGAAGAGAATGAGACAAAATGGATTGGTGTTCAGTGGCTTCTTGCCTAATTTTCCTTATCTCCAAAGGCTTGAGCAAATGATGGCCTAGTTCCACACTTTGATAAGAACTTTTGAAGATTAAATGTATGAGATAGACAAGAAGAAGGGTTCCCATTCTGAGTCTAAGTGTGATGAGAATAGTGATGATGGTTACTCTATGCATATTTTTCCCCCCTTGGAACCTATACATTGGGTTGGAGAGAATATAGTCAATCTTGCAGAACTCCATAGTTCCCAAGATACAAATGAGCCACATGTAAAGAAACAGAAATTATTGGTTGGTGAATCTTTTCAGGTGAAGAAGAAGGATAAGGTGGGAGCTCTCTACACTAGAACTGGTGTTCAGGATCACCAAGTAAGGAATAAAGTAAGAGAAGAAAGGAGAAAGAAAAAGCTTGAAATAGAAAATGTTGAATTGCCATTGGCCTTATTCCAAGATGAGAGAATGATTGAACAAGATGCTTTCTTGAAAGATGAAAATTTTATAGAGTCAGAGGAATTCAAGAGTTTTTTGATTTGGCATAAACAAAAACAGGCTTCATCTAGTGTGCAAATTACTAAAGAAGGTCAAGTGCCAGAAGAGGTAGTGCAACAATTGAGAGATTATGACCCTGAAGCTAAGAATTTCACCCCCGATGAGGCTAGACAACAAGTAAAATAGAGCACTATGCTACTTGTGCCTAGGTGGAATTTATATTCAGACTTCATTCTTGGTCAAATCAAGAGGTAGGAAGACATAAATTTGTCTTCAGAAACCCAAGTAGGGGATATTATTAGAGGATTTGGGTATAGCCCAAAAAATCAAGCATTGGCTTTGTGGATTCTTTATCCTAAGGATAAAAAGCCTTCAATTTTGAATGTAAAAGAACAAATGGATGGAGATAAGATTGTGTGGTCCATCCACAACACAAGGGACCTTGAGATTTCTAAAGTGTTAACCCATTTTGCTAGATTAAATGAGGATAAGACAAGGTAGTTGTCTGAGAGGTATGGCTCACTCCTAGAAGATTATAGTGCATTACTCAAGGATAGGGATCTTTGAATAATTAAGGAGAGGGAATTGGAGAAGTCTCTAATAGACTTAGAGAAACAATTGGTAAACACTCTTGTGCCTCCACCACCTCCTGAGAAACTAGCAATAACTAAGGCTAAATAAATGACAAATGAGGAAGTTGCTGCAGAGCTGGAAAAGATAAATGTGGAGAAGAATGAGGCAATTTTATAGACCTTATTGAAAATTTTGCAGCATAGGATTGATATAATCAAGGATAGACTTGATCTAGTTTTTACTTCTTATGGAAAGTTGTCTGAATTGCAAATAAAAGTTAATAATTTTATGTTCAAATTTTGAGTGGATATTATGTAACTTGGTCTATCACGGCACCACTTTTTGAGAGATTGGCAGTGGTTCAATCTCTGAGGAATGATATACCAGAGATAGTTCTACAGGTGGGAGAGGAAATTAATAGAATTAAAGTCGTATTGTCACTTTTTAAAGGCAAGGCAAATCAGATAGAGGCTAAAATAGCCTTACTTAATTTAGACTCCAACAAGTTTATACCTCCCATTAAAGATGCAGATGGTGCCATTAAGAGCCTTGATCAATGGAGATTAGATTTTGATCTTATTCTACCTAGGAAAGAGGCATTTTTAGGTGAAGGAAATGAAGTAGATGTGGAAAGGTTCAACAAGACCCTAGATGAAGCCATAAAAGTAGAGATGGAGCTAATTAGATTTGTTGTAGATGTCAAAGCCCTAACAAATGCTAGATGGGAGTGATAGAAAGCACAACTACAACATAGTCAAAACTATAAATGGCCTTCAGAGGAAGAGGTTGTTGCATGGAATGAGCTCACAAAGCCCAAGAAAATCAAATCCTTTGCAGTTGACTTTGATATCTTGGATGATGAGTAGAAGGGACACCTGGAGGACCTGACACCTGATCTTAGAGCATAGGGATGATAAGCTATCATTTAAGAATGGTGTAGATTAGCCTGAAATGGTGGTCACCATATCTAATTAAAACTTAAGAAGCTATCATGAATACATGCAGACAAAGGTGTCAATTATCAGCGATCCAGGATGCAGAATAGTCCAAGAAAATTTTGTCTTTCCACCACCTGAGGGCTTGTTGTATCTTGTTTTTTATTCTTTATCTTTTATGCCTTTAGGGTTAGGGTTTCAACCATCCAAAGCTTTTTGCATTCTCATTGATAAGAGAATTCCAAGATGGTTGAAATATATATAGTAGTATCTTCATTTTGTAGAGAGAGGATTGAAGATAATAGAAAAACCAACTACAATTGCTACAAAACAGACTTCTGAACTTTGTGTCTGAATTTCTGAGCATGAAAATTGCAAGTCTTCTTTAATATAAATATACTACAATTTTTGTCTCCTATTGTTATTGTCTCTCTATTTTTTGATGTTTACTCTTGTATGTTTTATATGTAAAGCATTTAAAATATACTAGTTATTAGGCAACTTCTGTAATTGATGATGAGTTTCTCTCAAGGAGAGAATTAAAATCTTTGCCATCAATTTTAGAGAGTAAACATATTTGTAGGGATATTGATAATAATAATAATAGATTGACAGAATAGTTTTTAAGGAACCTTATTCGAATTGTAGATTGTATGTAAGGCATACTGTTATATTTCCTTAAAGAAACTTGTGGTTTTGCATTTAGGACTCTTTCTCCCTTTGGATTTAGGCACTGGTTTGAAGTGTGTTCATATTAAAGGTTATCTTTTGCAGTCCTTAAAAGAATTAAAATTCATTTCAATACTAGTACTTTTATTTTCAAAAATTGTGTTTATATTTTAAGAAAGAACTGTATCCTAGTGGTATAAGTTCATATTTAGTGATTCCTTAAAGAAACAATCAAAAGGTTACCCTTCCTTGAGTTTAACTCAGAAAAAGAAGAAGGATTAATATCCTTATACCACTATTTTATGCTATCACAGTAGTAGTTTCCATTGTGGTACTCTGTATCAGGATAATTTGTGCTATTTGTAGAGTGATAATGTTTTATTGAGTTAACCTAAAATACAGCATAATAGTGAAGAATCGATCCACTATTTGAAGCTAAATTGAAGCATAGTAAATCAATTGAATAGGCAATACCCACCTGAGTCTTGTGGAGCTTGAAGTAGAAGGAGGATCTTATCCAATCCTCAGCAATTAGGATTTTCCTGCAAACTTGGAGTCCCCTCAAACTGAGAATCAAGCCCATACATTTTCCAAGTTTGATCCTACAAGAAAAATCCCTAATAGAAGGATTCATCTTTGGGGGAGTTTTGAAGAGGAAATGGAGAATGTAATGTTCATTTGGGTTGGTGGTGGTTTTTCATTCCACATGTTGCCATCAATGCCAAAGGGGGAGATTGTTGGAGATTTACCAGCAGGCCAATACTAACTGTATGTTTGTCATTGATGAAAACATATGGAAAGTAGCATGCGTAGAAGTATTATGTAGTAAGCTATTAGTATATGTAGCATGGACATGATGTCAGCATGATATCATGGCACAGAGGTTAACTATTAGTACAGACAGTTATATAGTAGCTTATGTCAACAATGTTCCTGACAGACTAACAGACAATGTTTTGTGCATGGATGTTCATACAATTTTCATGAAGGCTTGCACCCTTGGATATATGATGTAGACATGTTAGTGATGTTTCATTTATCGATGCATAGTTAGATATTTTTTATAAGTGAAGTTATGTAGTCACTACTCGCCAGTAGAAGTTTCATGTGTTTATTCAGAGGAGCCGACAGAGATTTTATTGGTTCTTGAGCTGCACCTATCTTTAGGGTATGTGCCCTTGGAGTTAATCTTAGAGGAGAGTTATTGATGTTCAATTAAGAGTGCATGAGTTAATTCATCTTGAGGATAAAGTTTCATTTGTTTTGGTAGAGCCAACAATGTGTAGCGTGCGTCTACATTTATCTTATTAAGACAGGTCCCAGAATGTGTTGCGTGCATAATAGAGCAAACAGAATGTTTGTTGGAGTTTTTTATGGTTTCTCTATTATGATTTAAACATGGTTCTAATAGGCTGACTTGATTATATCATTTAGAGATAAGATATTTATAGGTAGTCATTTGTGATTGTTGATGTGTGGTTCATGGTTGATGAAGTAGAGTAGAGCAGAGTGTGCAAGTTGTTGAACCATCAGAGGAAGGTCTATGTGACCAAGTAGATTGTTTATGCTATTCATTGGAACTAATCTAGACATCAGGTCTAAGCATAGTTCACCAAGATCTAGATATAGTTTGTATCTATTAAATAGAAGGTTGTAGCCTTCGCCCCTTTGAGACGTGAGCTCTTCGATAGTGCATCCTCTCCCCTAATAGGGACTATTTTAAAAGACTCCTAACAAGGTTTGACCCTTGACCAGGTCTACTGTACTTAATATATTGTAAAGTGACTCCTAACAGGGTAAAGGATCTTCTAGAAAGGATCATAATACACTAGTACAGAATATCAGCGGGTGTCAATTCCCACCAGGGTTTTTACCTATTTGGGTTTCCCCGTAACCAAAATATTGGTTTTGTGTCATGTGTTCTTTCATTGTGTTTATGCTTCATGTTTAAGAATACTTAATTGGATAAAGAATTGAATCTTGTAGATAACTGATTCCCACCCCCCCCCCCCCTCAGTTATCTCTTGGGACTATTCCTAACAGATCTTAGTGGCATGCTTGAAGGACACCAATGAATATATGTGTGAGGTTGCACATGTTATTATTGAAGGATTGAAGAGATATGTTCAATTGATTGTATGTGAAGATAGTAAACTGAGCATAACATGTTAGTGATCATTACGGCTGACCTTCTGAGCATTTGGAAATTTATTTTTGGATGCTATATTGGATTTGAGGATGGTTGAGGATGTTAATGAAGTGTGAAATTATGCTTGAATTAATATGATTTTTAGCTAGAGTAATGTCGACTAGCTTTTGTAATTATACTTCTAATAGGGTATAAGTATACAAACACTTTTATAAAAGTTTGTGATGATGACAAGATTATAATGGATGGATGTTAGATGTGAATTGTGAAGACATCTAAAACACAGAGAAAATATCAAGAGGAAGGAGAAAAAAGGGAGTTCTTCTAGGTATACTTTGTTAACTCTTTGTATTCAGGATAGCAGATTGTTTGTAAGTGTTGTTGCACCTTTTGTACACTCCTAACAGGGTTTGTTTTCCTTTAAGAGGGATAGGACCTTTAACAAGGATCTTATTGTATACATCCCCTAAAATGGATCTTCCTATATTGTATCAATAATCTCCTAATAGGACTAGAACTCCTTATAGGGTTCAAGATTCATAGTGTATAATATTGTGGGTACCATCCCCATTGGGTTTTCCCATGGCTAGGGTTTTCTCAAAAACAAATATGGTGTTATGAGTTCTTCTATCTTTATCTTTTTGCATGATTGTTCATTTTTTGGTACATATTTATTTGTTTCTTAAGGAAAGTAAAAAAGTTTAATAATTCACAAAACTATTGTAACATTGATTCTCCCCCCCCTCTTAGTGTCATGAAATCCTAACAATTGGTATTAGAGAATCGGGCCCTTGAAGGAAAAGCTTAACATCTTTGGGGAGATCAAGATGGATTTGGAAAACTTTAAAAAGATTTATGAAATAGCTTTGGAAGATGTGGACATTGCTAATGGAGATACAGTGAACCTAAAGTACAAGCTAAGGAAGGTAGATGACTTTATCAAAAAGTTGAAGCAGCAACTTGAACATGAGAGAAAATTGAGAGATGATCTTATTGAAGCACAAACTAAAGAATTATTAGATCAAGATTAGATAGAGAAACTAAATCATGAAAAGGATTAATTGAAGGATGAATTGGAAATCACAAAATTGAATCTAATGAAGGAACTTGATACTAAAAAAGAGGTAAATGAAAAGTTGCAAAATGAATTGTCAAATACAAGAGATATGATGAAAACATTGGAGAGTGAGCGAAGTGTATTAAAAATAAAGTATGATAAGGTAGAAATATATTGCATCGCCATTACTAGTGAACTTGATCAAACTAAAGGTTGCATAGACAAACCTCATGAGAGAAGACAAAAATTGGATGAGAAAATGATATGTAGAAGCTTGTTGAAGATAAGATAGGAGTAGAATTTAAGGATAATCTTGATTAGAGGAAAGATAGAGTTGTGGTGAATCTTGGCTCACCTAAGAAGTCAAAATCTAAGGTTGTGATAGCAGAACCTGAGATAACTCCTTATAAGGACAATGACAATGATTATAGCCATGAAGATCTATCAAAGAAGCAAACTGAAAAAGGTATTCCTAAGCCCAAGTTTACTAGTTTTTGTTTAAATTGCTACTTGTATGGATACAAGATAAGAGAATGTAGAAAAATAGATATGAGATCCAACAGACCTACATATGATCACTTGGATGATGTCCTTAAGAAGTAAAAAGAGAAAATCTTGAATGAGGAAAAGATGGAAAAAGGTGAATGTAGTAAAGATGTTGAACTTACACAACCTAAGGATAAGGAAACAAGTAAAATAAATGATACTATAATAAATGATATTGTGAAAGATAATGTCTCTAGTGCTAGTAAGGATGTGGCCAACTAGATAGTTGAATAAGTTAAGAAACCTATTTCCATACCTAGAAAGATTGTGTGATACAAATGCAACAACTTTGGTCATATTGTTAAGTATTGTAAGTTACAAATTGATTATAGCCAATTGAAACCTAAGAAGAAGCTAACATGTTTCAAATGTAACAATGATGGACATGTAGCAAAGTATTATAGATATACAGGATGAGTCAAGAAATCCTTCAAGCCACTCATAAAGGAAAAGAAATTGAATAAGGAAGAGAGAGAGCTAGTAGAGTTGAAAGTAGAATTTAAGGAGAAATGGGTAAAATAGAATGAATCTATGGAATATGAGGTCAAAAGGGATGAAGAGAAGAATGTGAACACTCACAAGGGTCCTAAGATTATTATTGAATCATTACTAGGGTGAATTGCTTTACCATTTTCTTGATGGTTAATGTATGCCTTAGGGGGAGCATGAGAGATTATGACCAGTCAGATACAGAGCCCCTATATGGATGAGTTAAGTTGTACAAGCTTGGAAGAAGCTTAGATATGATGTAATGTGATCTTGGATAAGGTACTTTAGTTTTGGAGATGTCTATGAGAATATCTACCAGTTTGAGCCAACACTAATTTCTTGCAGCTTTATGAGAAGTTTTTGGGACTTGTGCCAAATTTCCTATAAGGTTAATGCTATGGTCAAATTATCTACCACTTACATGGAGATCAGAGAGAATTGAAGATTCTAGAGTAGTAGTTGGATCTAGAAGTATTTTCAGTTGTGTTTGCAAAACCCTTACACGACTATGCGAGCTGGGTATTTGTAATTATCTCAATAAATATTTGTCAACTATAGTAATAGAGTAGTCAGTATGGATACACCTAATTTTTTCAATGTTCTTGAGAGGAATAAGTATAAATTTAAGAGTGGTACCTTCAAATCTATTGAAGAGGATCAAGAGGGTGTGTTTTCACACACTCTGGTCGATGTTCTTCATGTTGAAGACATCAAGACATATATTCACAATAAGATTGAGTTCCTGGGTATCTCTAAGATTTATGATGAAATGATAGGGTTATATAATGCATAAAAAACCCTAAGATAAGAATGTAGGAAAGTGCACGGGTTTCCAATTGTAAAATTCATGGAAAGTTATGTGTTTGATGTATTGGACTAGATTAAAATTGTATTCAGTAGAATACATAATGAGTTTATATGGATTGGTAGAACCTGCACTAAAATCACCAAGGAATAGAGACATGAGATCACTGGATTACCTATGATAGGTAAAGTACCTACAGTTGAGAATAATATAAGTTTTGAGGTAGAGAAATTGATAAAAAGCAAATGGAACAAAAGAGTTATCATTGCAAATGTCATTGCACAAGAAGATGTCAAGTTAGTATCAATGATATTGGGATATAAATTCCAATATAGTAGTAGATTGAATAGTGTGTCAGTCAGTTTTGTTCACATGGTATATAAAATGGTAGTTGAAGATGAAGAGTATGGCCTATGCAAGGTCCTAAGACAACAACTAATGGAAAACCTTGCAGGAATAAAGAAGAATAGAACTAGTCGTTTCAAATTTGAGTCATTGATCATGTATTTATTCTTTCATGTGATGAGGATATTTCCTAACATGTACCTATGGAGATCTAATAGATGCTCTATGTAGATGATTAGTGATTTCTATAGGAGAAGTGATGAAAAAACTAGGTATACTAAAGTTGCATGCATGATGAAACTTTTCTAGAAGTGAATGCATGAAAGAGAAAGAATCCCTTGCAGATTAGTTGATAAGTATAAGGATGACATATGTTTCATAGTGGAAACTGATAGTACATGCTTTGAAGTAGTTGAACCTAGAACTTCATGGGATACTCCTATGGGCTATGAAGTTGATTATACCATTTTGGAATTACACATTTAACATGTCTTACAGTCCCCCAAAAACCTCAATACTCCTATATGGGGCACATATGAGGAAAAATATGCAGCAGTAAAGGAAGAGTTGGTAAAGGGAGGAAGGGAAAATAAATTTGAGTCCCTTGTTGATAAAATAGAAGGATGGCATGGAATAACCAAAGGGTAAATGGAGGTTCTTAGAGATAAGGTTGCAAAACTTAGGGTGAAACATAACATTCCCCCTCCTCAACCTAATATTGAAGCACCTCAAGTTGTGGAGGTTGAAGAAGGAGAGAAGGACAAGGATGAAACTCCTAAACCTACTAGGAAAGCATCATAGAGGAAAGTTGTACAGGCAGCTACACAAGGGCCAACACCTCCTAAATCTAGACCAAAGGCAATGGCTAGTGAACTAGGAAGGAAGAGGAAAACATCTAATACTCCTCCATCTTTGCAAAGTACAGATAAACAACAAAAGGTTGCAAAAAAATAGGTACAAGAAGAATAAATCCAAGTAATGGAAACACAGGATACAGAAAAGACTGAGGAGCAGAAGAAGGAAGAAGAAGAAGAAAAAGATAGAAAACTTCAAGAAGCTAACTTGAGAGAAAATAAAGCAGACAAAAAGAAAGCAGAAGAGGCAGAACAAAAGAAAGGTCAAGAAGCTAAAAGGTATTTGTTCAAACCCTTCTTGAAAGTACTAGAGAAGATAGAAGTGAATGAAGGTAAACTAGACTCTATTGGAAAGTACTTTGATAGATATGATGAGCAAGAGAAAAGTAAAATAGAGGACATAGTTGTGGAACATATGTTTACCTTCAAGAAGAATTTTATTGAAATAGAGAGTCAAATCAACAAAAAATTATTTGAGAGGTGTTAGCCCATTTTCATGTCATGGCTAAATTCCTTAGAAAATGGTCTATCTCTACAAAATTTCATGACCTTATTCATTTTTATTTGGTCTCTGCATTTTCTTTTGTGTCTCTGGCTGAAACCCTTTGTAAAATTTCAAAAATATAGCCGTTGCAGAAGAAAACCCTAGTCTACCCTGGCCATGTTCTAATTTTAAGTTACTTTTTGGGTCACTTAAAAATCCTAAAATGAACGTGCTTTATGTTTTTGGTTGGTACCCATTTTAATCTTTCCTAAGTTTTTCCCCCCAGTGGCCTTTAATATTTCCTAAGTCTACGTGCTTGACTAAATCATTTTTCCTAAGTCATGTGCCTTAAATTTTCCTAATGTTTTGGCTTAAATATTTTCATGGGCCCGGCTCTGACACCATCTCAATCTGATAGTTTTTGTTAAAGCCCAAGGGATGTGTCAGAGGTATGCAAAATCATGACGATCGTTGATTCTTTTTCATGACGTAGCCTTTCTTTGCAAGAAGGTCCACTACCACATAAGCACAAGTGGCATTTCCTTATTGGCCGAAACAATCAATGAAGTGGCAGGGTTGTTAGAATGTCCCATGAATGAAGAAAAAGTGGTTCATTCACTTGCCAAATTTTGCAATGTGGTGGTCTCTCATTCATCAAGGTATCCTATGCTGCACGGTGGGGTCGGGCTTTACGTCATCGGCAGTAGATTCCAAATCAACAGTTGGCATATAAGCACATAAAATCTTTTAAGCCTTTCAGATCATGCACCAACTGTCTGTTTCACCAGCTATTCAAGTCAGTTCAAATGGTGGGTCCTAATTGCCATGTAAACATAGTTGGTGAACTGTGATTGGTCCACAGGGTAATATGCTGGCAGTTGTCAGTGGGACCTGGTTTTCAAACTTGTCAGAGGGTCCTGACACTTGCAGTGAATCAAAAGTGGGTGTAAGTTCTTATGAGATGTGTCAGAGGTTTGAGATTTTGTGTCAGCCATTGATTTCACCTTTTTCAAAAGTGATAACATTAGGCGGGTCCACTGCTACATGTGTGTGATATGGTATCTTTTGATTGGTCGACATGGATGATACTGTAGGGTGGGGCTGCTATGACAAAGGTGTATGATGAGGAAAAGATCTATGGTTGGCATAAGTTCTCATCGAATGTGTCAGAGCCATGAGATCTTACGCCCGCCGTCCATTTTTTAAGGCTTAGGTAGGTGGGTCCTGTGTCAAAAATGACTAGGCAGCAATAGCAAATGATATAGTGACAAGTGGCATAAAGCGGGCCCAGGTGGGGGTCAAAGGCTTAGTGGTTCTGACAAATTATTTAGCAGCCTGAAAAATTCTAAAAGGGTTAACTCATTCACAAAGTAAAATGGTGGTGCTCCAAATTCATTGGCAATTCAGCGAAGGAAGGTCGCGTAATCACTAAATTATTTAGCGGAGACATAAAGTGTTTTGCAAACTGGCGAAATCTTTCAGTCGCTAGTTCACCAAATAAAGACTGGGGTTAGTAACTTTCCTTTGTTCGCTAAGTCAAAGCGTTGAGCTCAAGTTAAGTTTTTCATCTCATGAATAAGAAAAAGCTTTGTCACGTAGTCGCTAGGAGTTAACCAAGGGTGTCTAAAGGGTTAAGTCATAAAGCCCGTGAAATGAAAAGATCTGACAGTAATGACTTAAAGATAGCTCAGATTTAAATATGGACCGTCGATATACTGCTGGCACCATGAAAGTGACCATTACTACTAGGATTTAAATTTTTTAAAGGGTTTTAGTGACAGAAAGGACTAGAATTCAATTTTTGAGCGGCAGGAGTTGGTGGAAGATGACTTTCTGACTATTGCAGAGTGGTCCAGAGTTTCATGATTGATTGCAGAGAGGTCTGTGTCATAAAGGAATGGGTAGAAGGTGCTTAAGGCATTTTGCAAGTGACTGATAAGACATGATTAGCATGGAAAATTTGTGGTTCCTAGTACCTTTCTCAATTATTTGGCATAAATGAGGATCAATTTTGGATTTGATCACCTGGTTTCCATCCTTGTAATAAATTTTTTATTATTTTCAGTTGGCCTAGTGGGTGAAACCCTAACCCTAATCATTTGTAGCTTGTTGCATCCTATTTTGGGATCCCAAGATGATTAGTGGTATAAATAGTTGAAGTTTTGACTTTGTAAGGGTTCAAGTTTTCTTCTCAGAGCTGGTTCCATGAATGTTCTACCTTGCAAATATCACCTTCTTCTCTGCATGTAGGGTTCCCTCTTTCCTCTCTGGTTTTGGAGTATGTAATGCAAATTGTAATAGCTTGTCTTATGTATGAGATTCAATATATTTGTACTGTTATCAGATTTTCTCCATTTTGGGTTTTAGACTTATTGATTACGGCATCAAGGGTGTTGTAGTTTTTCTATTTGCATTTCCTATGTGTTTGCAATAGAGTTCTTTTCGCATAAACAACTAGGTCTGAGACTAGTTTTCAGATGTGTATGAGTTGGGGTATCAAGGGTACTTCATGCTTGTCTTGTAGTGGATGCTGATCAATGTATCCCTTGTTTATAGGTCTCTTCTAAGGGGAGGGTTAATATCCTTTGAATGAGTGATAGTACATTTGGATACACAAGTGGTTTGATAATGTATCATCTGATTAATGGTGTATGTGTGATGTAAGGCATCAACATATTTGAATATATTGTCTCCTTGTTTCATAGCTTTCTATTGTAGTGAGGTATTTGACTCTGCTACCCATTGGATAAGGCACTAGTCTATGAGAGACTAAGGGTATTTCAGGGGTCCATTCAACCCAACATTAACCTTTCAAATCAAATACATTTCCCCTTTATGTTGGTGGTAGTAGTAGTAAAGAGGTCTCCATTCTAGTCTTCAAACTCATCCCATGCAAATAGGGCTATTGCATGAGAATTAATTTTATTGTGGTATAGTATACCTAAAAGGGTTTGAAGACTATTCCACACTAATCTATCTGGAGGCCTTTTATTCATCAAAAAAGAGTCATGAGTGTGTAGATAAGGCAATACCCACCTGAGTGATGTGGAGCTCAAAGAAGAAGGTGGATTCTTTTCAATCCTCATCAATTGGACTTTTTCCTTGTCAAACTTGAGTGCCTACCCTGAGAATTAATCCCATCTATTGATTCAAGTTTGGTCCTGCAAAGAAAAGCTCCAAAAAACTGGCGACTCTGCTAGGGATTGAAATAAGTTTACCATTAAGAGTATCCCAGAGTCTTGCTATATTTAATTTTGGGGAAGAGTCTCATAAATGTCATAATCTGAAAGTTGTTTTCAGATCTGCAAATTTATTACATGGATTTGTTGTAAAGATTCAAAATTATTATATATGACTTTGCTATGAGGAGTTCCCAAAATTTGTTGGTGCTTCAAAGGAGATTAGTAAATATTTGTGTCCTCTGAAAAAGGGGTGGCGACTCTGTACTAGAACAAACCTAAGGTGTGTAACCTTGTTACAATTTTTAATCAAATATGAAGAGAGCAACAACAATCAGCAAAGGCTTCCAGGTGTTCCCCATTAAATATTTTGTGTTTTTGCATGGTCCTTATCAAATGGTTTTGTCATTAAAGAAAGGACATATAAGTGTGGAGTATGTAGGATGGGTTCAGTGAAAAAAGAAGGTTAGTTTCAAGTATACATTTCCTGTCATTAGTCTTGAAGATTTTCAAGTGGATTTGCAAAAGCTGCAGCTAGTGATGGATGTTCACAGGGTTTGTTTTGTCAAAGGATATGTGCCATTTTGTTATGATGGCATACCTAGTTTCCCTAATAAAATCCTTGATAAAATCAGGGGATATTTACCAAAGTATGATAGGGACCAGTATCAGTCAGCAAGGAAGCATGTTCAATGCTTTGTTGATGTGATGTGTGATTTTGATGTTTGCCATGAAGACCTATGGATGAAATTGTTTGTTCAAACTTTAGAAGGTGATGCTAGAGACTGGTTCTCTTTTCTACCAGCATGTTCTATCTCATCTTGGAGTGAGATGCATTTGGCCTTCATGGAGCAATTTGGAGAAAGGGTAAGCATATCTGATTCTTATGATAAGTTTTTAAAGATTCATATTGAGAGTGATGAACTTGTCCCTCAATTCAATATCAGATTTGCAAGAGTATTGAATGAAATCCCTGAGATTTATAGACCCAATGATCAAGTGTGTGTGAGTGTCTACTTCAATGTGTTTGATAAGAAAATGAATTACTTACTGAGGGATAAAGAACCTAAGTCATTATATCAAGCATTTATAACTATGATGGACATTGAAAACAATTTAAAATATGGATTGACCAGAGCTTATTTTGCCATGAATGTATGTCGGTATAATGAATATGAAAGAAAAGAAGAATGTAGTGTTGATACCACAATTCCAAATCAGTATATCAACACTTCTGTTGTAGTTTGTAATCAAGTTGAAATGTCAAATCAGAATATGTGTATAAATGTTGTTGAGTCTTTTGCTACTGATGAGGCATGTGTTTAGAATGCAACAACAGTAAGATATATTCCAGACCTTGGTAGAATTGAGTAGTTTGATGGTGTTTTGAGTTGTGAATTAGCTACTGTAGTCAATTCTTGTAATTTTGACTATAAGCATGATTTTGTTAATGTTCCTAGGCATGAGGTTGCTGCTTCTATATCTCAATGTTATACAAATGAAGAGGCTGAAAGTTGTACCTCTACTGATGAGTTCAAAGTTGTTGTACAAGATGAGGAATGTGATTCACATATATATCAGTCACAGTCAAAGGAACATAGTGCTGAAAGTGGTTACTCAAGTGAGAGTGATGAAGGCAGTGATGTTGAGGTGTCTTCATATGAGTTAGATGCAACATGAGAGGAAGAAAGTAATGATGGAAGTGAACACTCCTTTATCAGTGAAGGTATGTTTTCATTTTTTGAATCTGAAAGTGATAGTGCATCTCAATTTGTACATTGTACAAATCAGCTTGAGTATGAAGATGTTGAGAGTGATTTGTCCTCAAAGTTTGAAGATAAGGAAATGGTAATTCAATGTGATATCAGTGAGGATGAACATGAAAATTTGAGTAAAAGGTTATCTAATGGTCTTGCATTGGATAATTAGGTTTTAGCATATAATAGAGAGTTTAGGAGTGAACCATGGTTTTGCTATGATGGGTTTCATAAACAAGATAATGAAGAAGATATAATTATGGACACTATATGCTTGGTAGGTGATGTTGACTATGAATCTTCATATAGTTCTAATTTTTCTTTGTGTGCTGAGAATCTCCATGGAGATGAAATGGGTAGTGAGTTTAAAGTGTTTTCTAATACTTTATATGATGAGGACTATGATGATGATCAGCCCATTTTTTGTCATAATGTGCAACAAGGAGTATTACATGGAATTATCAATTCATTGTTTGAAGAACACATGGAGGTCTCAAATGTAGCAGAATTTGATGATGATGACATCTGTAAGTATAAACCCGATTATTCTTTTGAACTCCAACAAGCTACACTTGAGGATATGCATAGTCAAGGTATTGATGAAGACTTTTATCAAATAAAGTATGTGACTTTTGCATTTCAGATTGATGGCATAGATGAATCAGTAGATAAAGATCAGTTTTAGTTTGATGACTATGTTCATGAGCATGTTGAGTCTTACTTTCATAGTGAGCAAGATGATGAAAATGCTTTAAGTTCTTACATGCACTATGAGAATGTAGACAAAAAATTTGTTTTTCCTGATGGACTGATTAAAAGTGTTGATATGTTTGGTGAAACAAATGGGAATAAAATATCTAGCTTACCTCAAGAAGAAAGGAATGAAAATCAGGTATATGAAAGATGTAAGAAGTTTTGAAAGTTACCAGTGGTTCAGGGCCATGGTTTGTACATAATAGGAGTAGTTTTCCTATTTTCAATAAAGTTGTTCGAGAAAAGTTTTGTGGTTTGGTCTGCTTCTCCCAGAGATCTGAATTCTTGCCATGCCTACAAGAGGCATGCATCCCCAGAAAGAGCCACTGTTAGCCCATTTTCATGTCACAGCTAAATTCCTTAGAAAATAGTCTATCTCTATAAAATTTCATGACCTTATTCATTGTCCTTTGGTCTCTGCATTTTCTTTTGTGTCTCTGGCTGAAACCCTTTGTAAAATTTTAAAAATATAGTCATTGCAGAAGAAAACCCTAGTCTACTTTGGCCCTATTCTAATTTTAAGTTACTTTTTGGGTTACTTAAAAATTCTAAAATGCATGTGCTTTATATTTCTGGTTGGTCCCCATTTTAATCTTTCCTAAGTTTTTATTCCTGACGACCTTTAATATTTCCTAAGTCTACGTGCCCGACTAAATGATTTTTCCTAAGTCATGTACCTTAAATTTTCCTAATGTTTTGGCTTAAATATTTTCATGGGCCTGGCTCTGACACCATCTCAATCTGATGATTGTCATTAAAGCACAAGGGATGTGTCAGAGGTATGCAAAATCCCGACGACCATTGATTCTTTTTCATGACGTAGCCTTTCTTTGCAAGCGGGTCCACTGCCACATAAGCACAAGTGGCATTTCGTTATTGGCCGAAAGAATCAATGAAGTGGTAGGGTTGTTAGAATGTCCTGAGAATGAAGAAAAAGTGGTTCATTCACTTGCTAGATTTTGCAATGTGGCGGTCTCTCATTCGTCAAGGTATCCTATGCTGCACGGCGGGGTCGGGCTTTATGTCATCGGCAATGGATTCTAAATCAATGGTTGGCATATAAGTGCATAAAATCTTTTAAGCCTTTCAGATCATGCACCAACCATCCATTTCACTAGCTATTCAGGTCAGTTCAAAGGGTGAGTCCTAATTTCCATGTAAGCATAGTTGGCAAACTATGATTGGTCCATAGGGTAATATGCTGGCAGTTGTCAGTGGGACCTAGTTTTCAAACTTGTCAGAGGGTCCTAACACTTGCAGTGAATCAATGGTGGGCATAAGTTCTTATGAGATGTGTCAGAGGTTTGAGATTTTGCACCAGCAATTGATTTCACCTTTTTCAGAAGTGATAACATTAGGTGGGTCCACTACTACGTGTGCGTGATATGGCAGCTTTTTATTGGTCAACATGGATGATACTTCAGAGTGGGGCCACTATCAGAGAGGTATATGACAAGGACAAGATCTACGGTTGGCATAAGTTCTCATGGAATGTGTCAGAGCCATGAGATCTTATGCCCGCCATCCATTTTCAAAGGCTTAGGCAGGTGGGTCCTATGTCAGAAATGACTAGGCAGTAATAGAAAAGGATATAGTGACAAGTGGCATAAAGCAAGCCCTGGTGGGGGTCAAAGGCTTAGTGGTTCTAAAAAATTCTAAAAGGGTTCACTCATTCGCAAAGTAAAATGGCGGTGCTCCAAATTGATTGGCGATTTAGCGAAGGAAGGTCGCGTAATCGCTAAATTATTTAGCAGAGACATAAAGTGTTTTGTGAACTAGTGAAATCCTTTAGTTGCCAGTTCACCAAATAAAGACTGGGGTTAGTAAATTTCCTTTGTTTGCTAAGTCGTAGGGTTGAGCTCGGGTTAAGTTTTTCATCTCACAAATAAGAAAAAGCCTTGTCATGTAGTTGCTAGGAGTTAACCAAGGGTGTCTAAAGGGTTAAGTCATAAAGCCCGTGAAATGAAAAGATCTGACAGTCATGACTTAAAGATAGCTCAGATTTAAATATGGATCACCGATATACTGCTGGCCCCATGAAAGTGACCATTACTACCAGGATTTAAATTTTTTAAAGGGTTTTAGCGACAAAAAGGACTGGAATTCAATTTTTGAGCGGCTAGAGTTGGTGGAAGATGACTTTTCGACTATTGCAGAGTGGTCCAAAGTTTCATGATTGATTGCAAAGAGGTCTATGTCATAAAGGAATGGGTAGAAGGTGCTCAAGGCATGTTACAAGTGATTGATAAGACATGATTGGCATGGCAAATTTGTGGTTCCTGGTACCTTTCTTAGTTATTTGGCATAAATGAGGATCAATTTTGGATTTGATCGCCTGGTTTCCATCCCTGTAATAAATTTTTTATTGTTTTCAGTTGGCCTAGTGGGTGAAACCCTAACCCTAATCATTTGTAGCTTGTTGCATCCTATTTTGGGATCCCAAGATGATTAGTGGTATAAATAGTTGAAGTTTTGACTTTGTAAGGGTTTAATTTTTCTTACGAGAGCTAGTTCCATGAATGTTCTGCCTTGCAAATATTGTCTTCTTCTCTGCATGTAGGGTTCCCTCTTTCCTCTCTAGTTTTGGAGTATGTAATGCAAATTGTAATAGCTTGTCTTATGTATGAGATTCAATATATTTGTACTGTTATCAAATTTTCTCCATTTTGAGTTTTAGACGTATTGATTACGGCATCAAGGGTGTTGTAGTTTTTCTATTTGCATTTCCTATGTGTTTGCAATAGAGTTCTTTTCACATAAACAACTAGGTCTGAGACTAGTTTTCAGATGTGTATGAGTTGGGGTATCAAGGGTACTTCATGCTTGTCTTGCAATGGATGCTGATCAATGTATCCCTTGTTTATAGGTCTCTTCTAAGGGGAGGGTTAATATCCTTTGAATGAGTGATAGCACATTTGGATACACAAGTGGTTTGATAATGTATGGTCTGATTAATGGTGTATGTGTGATGTAAGGCATCAATATATTTGAATATATTGTCTCCTTGTTTCATAGCTTTCTATTGTAGTGAGGTATTTGACTCTGCTACCCATTGGATAAGGCACTAGTCTATGAGAGACTAAGGGTATTTCAGGGGTCCATTCAACCCAACATTAACCTTTCAAATCAAATACCTTTCCCTTTTATCTTGGTGGTAGTATTAGTAAAGAGGTCTCCTTTCTAGTCTTCAGACTCATCCCATGCAAATAGGGCTATTGCATGAAAATTAATTTCATTGGGGTACAATATACCTAAAAGGGTTTGAAGACTATTCCACACTATTCTATCTGCAGGCCTTTTATTCATCAAAAAGGAGTCATGAGTGTGTAGATAAGGCAATACCCACCTTAGTGATGAGGAGCTCAAAGAAGAAGGAGGATTCTTTTCAATCCTCATCAATTGGACTTTTTCCTTGTCAAACTTGAGTGCCTACCCTGAGAATTAAGCCCATCTATTGATTCAAGTTTGGTCCTACAAAGAAAAGCTCCAACAAGAGGTTGGAAGAAAGGAAAAAGAGAGCCTTGAATGAAGACATGAAGATGAGATAAGATATCCATCTACAAAACATTCCTACCATGATAGAGAATGAGATGGTGAATTGGCTTGACAAGTTAAGGCCAAAATTAAGGACTAAAAGAAGAATCATCAAGTTTATGGCCTAGAAGTATGAAGAGGTTGAGAAAGAAACACATGACAAGGTTGGACAGGTGCTCCTTGAGGAGCGACTTGATCTTGGCAAGTCTACAAGGACTCTAACCCCAACGATCATCTCTACTGAGCCTAAAATTTCCAAACTTGTAGAAGAGGTTGCAGTTCCTAAGGAGTCAAAGGTAGTAGATACTACCTTACCCAATTTTTATATTGATAATGTTGGAATTTCACTGGACATGAAGCATGATACATTTGATCCATTTTAGATGACTAAAACATTGGCCAAAATTGATGCAATAGTGGAGAATTTTGAGCCTCCCAAAATTGCTCAAGAAGAATTAGTTGAATCAAAGACATATCAAATGGGTTGATTATTTCCAGAGTTATACATTTGTGATAAAACATAAGAGTGGAGTCACTAACCAAGATGTTGATGCATTGAGTAGAAGAAGATCTTTGATGACTGAAATAAGAATTGAAGTTCTTTGTTTTGATGATATGAAATATTTGTATGAAACTGACACTAATTTTTTTGAGTCATCGAGAAAGTGCAAAGCACATATTCAAGATCAACCGATTACTAAATGAGAAAACTATTTCATTCAATAACATATTTTGTTTAAAGGTATTCATTTGTGTATATCGAGAGGATCAATGAGAACTAATTTGATAAAGGAGAAACATAGTAGTGGTTTGGCTAGATATTTTGGCATTGATTAAACATTGAATTTGCTTAAGGATAGATACTTTTGGCAAAATTTGTATAAGGATGTTCATAAATTTGTGAGAAGTTGTGAATTTTGTCAAGTTGTAAAGAGAGTAAGTCAGAATACTGGATTGTATACACCGATTTATGTTCCTAAAAAAACCTGGAGTGATATCAGTATGGATTTTCTTCTTGGCTTACTAAGGACAAAAAGAGGTAATGATTCCATATTTGTTATTGTGGATAGATTTTCTAAGATCGCACATTTCATACCCTATAGAAAAACATCAGATGCAGTGCATATATAAGATGTTTTATTTATGTCTAGAAAGAAGGAAGAAGGATTAGTCTATGACCTTATGTTATTGACTTGATTATGTTGCATTCATCTATGATGAAGAAAAGAGCAAAAATGCACAAGGCAGTGTGGTCGGTTAAAGAAGCATTTTAGTATACACCAAGAAATGTAGTGTATATCGAGCATAGTATAAATCAAGCATGTTTACACTGACACATTTCTTTATTAACCAAGCATGAAGAAAGGAATCAAATGATCAGTTTAGCCAATGGAAGTTGATGAGCTGGAAAGTACCTTGATGTCAGTGTTAGAGATAAAGTTTGTTACAGAGATCTACGACTAACAAAATTTGAAGAAAATCTAAGGGATTGAAATAAAACATGTTACTGACACATTAGTTGAGGAAGGTTTAAGCAGCAAAATTAACGAAGGAGATTAAGTGGCAAAATCTGATGGATGAAATTAAAATAGTTTACTTGTCTATTTAAGAGAGTAGGGTTTCATTGTGAAACTTATGCCAGAAGAAGCAAAACTGTAGAACTATCGCGTGAACAAGCTTCATGCAAGTCTGATCAGACTCGTTAAGGAGAATCAAACTGTAGTGATTATCAAGCATCAAAGAGCTATAATCAAGAGACAGTAAGTTGCTGAATATTGTTGAAACAAAATTGATATATTGATCAGAGGATTTGAATGAGCATAATATAGATCTGAACATCTGCAATAGAAGTTTTATTGTAATCAAATCACCTACTATTACATTTTAACCATTGTAAATAGATAAATCTCTTAACTGAGTGGACTAGAAAGTCATGTAATGTCAATCATAGAATGTACATTTGTTATCCTATCAACCCATAGTGAATTTTGGTTGGATGATAACTATTGGTCTTAAATCCTCTAACAAGGTCACACCTTACAGTGTGTTTTGTAACCTTTAATAGAGTTGGGTCTTCATCGACCTCACTTCAAAAGAGTGAACAATATTTTGGGTTGTCGGTCCGAGGTGGTTTTTCCCTTCACATGGTTTCTACATTAAATCTTTTGTATTATGTGTTGACTATGATGATTTTTTGTTATCATACTTTTCATGTTGCATATTGGATTTGATCGATAATTACTATAATTTATTAACTGGTAATTAGTAAAAGCATAGACAAATTAGTATTTTATGTTACCGAGCTGCAGAAGTTTAAGTAATTTTTTTTTTGGATATACATTTTTTATTTGGGACTGTGGATAATTGATTCACCCCCCTCTCAGTTCTTCTAACAATTGGTATCAGAGTTGTATTGGTTGCTTGGAATAGAGTTTTAAGGACATCAGCACAAAGATCATAAAATCTATAAGAGGGAAGTGCCAAAGCTAAACAAGGATAACTTCACAATATGGCAAAGTCAAATGAAGCTGCATGTATCTAGAATTGGGAATTCTTCCCTCACACTAATGGAGAATGGCTACCTTGCACCACCCACTGGTCCCTTGACGCTTGATCAAGTAAGAGATAGGCATGAGCATAATGTTACTATGATGGAGATTGCTACTACCCTAACTGATGTTGAATTTGAAGATATCAAGGACTGTACTACTTCTAAACAAATGTGGGATAAACTTGCTCAAGTTTATAGTGGTGATGTTAATGTCAAAAGGGCCAGAGCTTAAAGTTTAAGAGGAAGATTTGATGATATGAAGATGAAGGAAGATGAAAACATAGTGCAGTATACAAACAGAATAAAGGAAGTTGTTAATGCTATAAGAGGATCTGATGGTGTTATTGAAGAAGACATAATAGTAAGCAAAATTCTTAGAACCTTATTACCAGTTTATACAATCAGAATATCTCGATCCATGAAATGAGATCTACACCTGGTAATACTCTCACACTTGACAATTTGATTGGTAAGCTAACTACATTTGAGCTTAATAACTATGATAATAGTGTTGTACCAATTATTGAATCTTCTTTCATGACTTCTCTGAAGATTGATAAGTCTAGTAGTAGACATGATGATAATGATAGCAATACTGATAATGAGATTGATGAAATTGAAGCTCTTATGGCCAAAAGATTACCTAAAGGTAAAGGTAGATATAAGGGTAAATTACCTTTAGCATGTTTTAATTGCAAAGAAGTTCATCATATTGCTGCTAGATGTCCAAATAGGAAAGAAGATGACCGAAACAAGGATCGATCTAGTAAAGGAAGCTATGGGAGAAGAAACAACAGAAGTTACCAACACTACAATAGAGACAACTGAGACAAAAATGATAAAGGTAAAAAGGTATGTTACATTGCTGAAGAAGATGATACTGACACTAATTTAGATGATGATGTAGAAGTTGTATTTGTTGCTATGAAGGATGATTCAGAGGAAGAAGAGAGGTATGTAGAAACAGCACTGATTTCAACAGTAAATAAAAATGATACATGGATCATAGATAGTGGTTGTACACATCACATGACTAGTGATGAAGAAAAATTTGATCATCTTGAGCAATACAATGGAGGATCAATAAAAATGGGTAATGATACACCTTGTATGGTTAGAGGAAAAGGATCCCTGATGATAAATGATAGAATAAAATGTTATAATGCTTATTGGATAGAAGGACTAAACTATAATCTACTAAGTGTGGCATAGCTAAACAATTATGGTCACCGAGTTACTTTTGAGAGCAAGAAAGTAAAGATTTATGATGATGGTGGAAAACTAGTTGGAACAGGAGCACAATCAAAAGGTAACTTGTTTTATCTTGATAATGGTGAGTCTTCTTATTTAATGATTAAAAATGAGGATGCATTGTTGTGGCATAAAAGGTTGTCATGTGAATTTTGATAACATGATTAAGATCAGTAAAAGAAAAAGGTTAGAGGTCTACCTAACTTAACAAAGCTTGATCATGTTATGTGCCATGAATGTCAAAAAGGTAAAATGACAAAATCTAGTTTCAAAAGAAAAGATTATTCAACAAATAAAATACTTGAGTTAGCTCACATAGACCTATGTGGTCCCATGAGAACTCAGAGTTACTATGGAGATAGGTATTTCATTATTTTTATTAATGATTACACTAGATTAATGATAGTCATGTTCTTAAAAGAAAAATTAGAGGCATTTAAGATGTTCAAGTGGTATAAAGTAAAATTTGAGAAAGAGACTAGTAAAGACTTAAAATGTTTGAGATCTGACAGAGGTAGTGAATTTATTTCTGATGAATTTACTAACTTTTGTAATGAGCATGGTATAAAAAGATAGGTCTCTGCACCGAGGACACCACAACAAAATGGAATTGTTGAAAGGAGAAATAGGTCAATTGTTGACTGCACAAGG
Organism: Chamaecyparis obtusa; assembly: GCA_027943335.1. NCBI lineage: Eukaryota > Viridiplantae > Streptophyta > Pinopsida > Cupressales > Cupressaceae > Chamaecyparis > Chamaecyparis obtusa. The sequence goes on from BSBK01004460.1 coordinate 583,925, forward strand.
ACATTGATGTTAGAAAACAATGTTGCTTAGACATACTAGAGAGAAGTTAGCATAGCTATTTATGTTCTGAACCGAGTACAACTAAAGAAGGACACTAATAAAACACCCTATGAGTTATGGTTTGGTCACAAACCCACTCTAAGTTATTTTGGAATTTTCAAAAGTAAATGCTTTATTCTAAAAGATGAAAGAAATGGAAATTTTGACTCAAAACATGATGAAGGGATATTCCATAAAAGTAAAGCATACAAGTGTCTTAACAAAGTAACTAATAAAATGATTGAAAGTGCTAATGTTCAGGTTGATGAGTTTGATGATAAGAATGCAAAAGAAAGCACAAGGGAACTGGAAGACTATGGTAGATTCACTTACATTGAACAACCACAGTACCTACCAAAGCTGCAGACAGTGACAACCAGTCAACAGGAAAACAATACCAAAGAATAGGAAAGAGAAACTAATGAGTAGGAAGGACCTACCAAGCAAGCAAACGAACCTGCACATGATGAACAATAGAGAAGAGATCAAGTATTGACAAGATTTTTCAGGAGACATCATCCTGGGACACAAATGATTAGAGACTGACAAGCTGGCATGATGAAAAGGAGTAAAATGAGATAAGGTACATGTTTAGTTTGTGAATATAAATCGAAGAATGTAAAATTTGCATTAGAAATTGGTGAATGGGTAAATGAAATGAAAGAGGAAATAGAAAAAATAGAGAAAAACAAGACATAGACTTTAGTAACTAGACCTAAGGACAAGAATGTTATCAGTACTAAATGAATATTTAGAAACAAGCTTAATGAGAATGGAGAGGTAACAAGGAACAAAGCTAGATTAGTATGCAAGGGATATGCACGGGAGGAAGGAATAGATTATGGTGAAACTTTTTCACCTGTTGCTAGACTAGGAGTCAGAATATTACTTGCATATGATGCACACAAAAAGTTCAAAGTTTACCAAATGGAACAACTAGAAGGGTTCATGGATCCAGACAAGAAAGATATGGTATGTAGATTACAAAAAGATTTGTATGGTTTAAAGAAAGCATCAAGAGCCTGGTATGAAAGGCTGCATACTTATTTGTTAAGTATTGGATTTGTTAGAACTAGTGAGAATAGCAATTTGTACATGAAAGGAAATTCTGATGATACTATCTTGATTGCTGAAATATTTGTGGATGACATAATATTTGGAGGACAATATCACATTTGTAAATCATTTGCTGATGAAATGAGAAGTGAATTTGAAATGTCTATGTTTGGAGAGATTAAGTTCTTTCTAGGCTTACAAGTGATTCAACAGAATGATGAAATATTCATCACATAATCTAAGTACATAAAGGAAGTATTGAAGACATTTGGCATGGAAGATGCTAAACCTATTGGAACACTGATGGCTACTAGATGTAAACTAACTAAAGATGATAGAACTACCGAAGTAAACCATATAGTGTACCAATCCATGATTGGTAAGTTGGTGTATGTAGTTCATATTAGACCTGATATAGCAAATTTTGTTGGGATAGTTGCTAGATTTTTTGCAAATACTAGGGAGTCACACACGGTTGCTACAAAGAGAATCCTAAGATACCTAAAGTAAATAGAGGAATATGGTTTATGGTATCCAAAGGAAGGCAAGTTTGAACTCAAATTCTACACCGATGCAGACTAGGCTGGAAATATAGATGATAGAAAAAGTACCACCAGAGGAGCATTTTTATTTGGTGAAAGACTTGTTACATGGACAAGCAAGAAACAGTCTTGTATTTTCTAGTCTATAGCTGAAGCAGAGTATGTTGTTTCTGCTACAAATTTTTCAAATATTGCATATATCAAGAAAGTATTGGAAGGTGTGAATGAGGTAATCACTGAGCTGATGATTATATATTGTGACAACGCTAGTGCTATTAACATTTCAAAGAATCCAATGATGCACTCAAAAACAAAGCACACATCTATTAAGTATCACTACTTAAGAGAACAAGTACAAGAGAATCAAGTGAAGCTAGAATTTGTTACATCTAAAGAGTAACTTGAAAACATATTTACCAAGCCTCTACCGAAGGAAAATTTTGAATATTTGAGGACTAGACTTGGGGTCCGTCCCTTGTCAACCATTCACTAATGTGATTTGGAGGTTGCATCAACCTAATCTTATTAGAAGATCATTCATGTTGATGTAGCATAGTTCACACTTTGGACTCTGTCTAAGGTTGTGAAAGGTTGAAGAACTGGAAAAAAAATGCACATCAGTATACAGAGATACAGTGAATGCACCAGAAAAAAGAGAGTTACATGGCTACTACAGAGTTGTATGTTTTATATTTTCTTTGGCATTGTTGTCAAAGGGAGAGAGATCTCAATATGAAATAGAGACAAAGGGAGAGAATGTTAATGGGAGATCATAAATTAAGGGAGAGCATTAAAGATCAGTTACTAAGAATAGAAGATAATTTGCACTTGCAATGTTATTAAGTAACGTAGTGATTAAACATATTAAGCTAGGGAGAGCTTATACCAAGTTACAGCATTTGTTACAAAGTTGTAGAATACATTTTTGGTATGTGTATGGTATACTTCATATTTCTTGAGTTGCCATCAATACCAAAGGGAGAGATTGATGAACTACAACTGATTTGAATAAACTATATGACTTGAAGATCTATGATTTGAGATCACTGAGTTGCTAATTAGATATGTAAGATGATTAAATCAATAATATGTTTTCATTGATGTCAACTAAGTTTTGATAGTACTTATCTTGTAAGTTACTATATCCAAACATCTTTAGAAAGAATGAAAAGAGATGAAGAACATTTATATCTACATGTGGAAGATGGATATAACAAATAAGGATAAGGAATACATTGGGTAACTTATGGATGAGTCTATGACCTTATGTTATTGACTTGATTATGTTGCATTCATCTATGATGAAGAAAAGAGAAAAAATGCACAAGGTAGTGTGGTCAGTTAAAGAAGCATTTCAATATACACCGAGTAGTGTAGTGTATACCAAGCACAGTATAAACTGAGACTGTTTACACTGATGCATTTCTTTGTTAACCAAGCATGAAGAAAGGAATCAAATGATCAATTTAGCTGATGCAAGTTGATGAGATAGAAAGTACCTCGATGTCAGTGTTAGAGATAAAGTTTTCTACAAAGATCTACGGCTAACAAAATTCAAAAAAGATCTAATGGATTGAAATAAAACATGTTACTGACACATCAGCCGAGGAAGGTTTAAGCGGAAAAATTAACGAAGGAGATTAAGTGGAAAAATTTGATGGATGAAATTAAAATAGTTTACTTGTCTATTTAAGAGACTAGGGTTTCATTGTGAAACTTATGCTAGAAGGAGACTGCAGAACTATCACGTGAACAAGTTTCATGCATGCTTGATTAGACTGGTTAAGGAGAACCAAACTGCAAAGATTATCGAGCGTCAGAAAGATATAACCAAGAGACATTAAGTTATTGAATATTGTTGAAATAGAATTGATATATTGATCAAAGGATTTGAATGAGCATAATATAGATCTGAACATCTATAATAGAATTTGTATTGTAATCAAATCACCTACTATTACATTTTAACCATTGTAAATAGATAAATCTCTTAACCAAGTGGACTAGAAAGTCTTGTAATGTCATTCATAGAATGTACATTTGTTATCCTATCAACCCCATAGTGAATGTGGGTTGGATGATAATTGTTCATATTAAATCCTCTAATAAGGTCACACCTTACAATGTGTTTTGTAACCTTTAACAGGGTTGGGTCTTCACCGGCCTCACTTCAAAAGAGTGAACAATATGTTGGGTTGCCGATCCTAGGTGGTTTTCCCTTCACAGGGTTTCCACGTTAAATCTTTTGTGTTGTGTTGACTGTGATGATTTTTTTGTTATCATACTTTTCATGTTACATATTGGATTTGATCGGCAATCACTATAAGTTATTAACTAGTAATCAGTAAAAGTATAGACAGATTAGTATTTTATGTTACCGAGATGCAGAAGTTTAAGTAAATTGTTTTTGGATATACATTTTGTATTTGGGACTATGGATAATTGATTCACCCCCTCTCAGTTACTCTAATAGAATGGGCCAATTGAAGACAGTTCATGGATTTCACAATTTGAGTTGGATTCAGCTCAGGTTGTACCTAGTGCATGATCCAGAGAATCATTTCAAAACAACCTCAGGTGTCTTATGCAGGAGTAACTTGGGTTATTGGAAATCTTGTATCACCAAGAATCTGTTAAACTTGTTAGATGTTCTTGGTAGTTATTTTTGGGCTCTCGGTGAAGTATTCATGTTTCCACCGATGGGGCTCATTTACTACTTGGTTTGGTTTTTCACTGAGTTGGTTCATTTGTTCACCGAGTTGGTTTGGTTTTTTAGTAGTCATGCTCACCAAGTGGTTTATTTTTTATTTTTGTTGAGGTCAACTTGTGCATTTAATTTTTTTCATGGAGTTAATGGTTGCATCGATCATTGGGAAGCATGTGGACCTATATTTGGGTCATCCCTTCCTCCAATGTTGGATCTTATGGATCTTTAGAGCCAACCTATTCAATGACCTCTTTTATAAATAGATTAGTATGTTGTAGATCTTAGGGATTTTTGGAGGGGGTGTAAGAAAGATTGGAGAACATAGAATCTAAAGTTTGGCAGATCCTCACATATATGAGGACTGTTTGTAATTGAATTTTCATTGTATTGGTCATAACTAGGAAGGCCTTATAGCCTAACATGTATGAAGTTTGTGATGAATAATAAATGAATTTTATGCATTCTCTCTCTCCATGTCTCATTTATTTACTTCTGAGTGTTATTTCTACAAGGTCAGTTGGTGAGCCTTAGGCCACTCTCTGTCTTCCCTTGTGTCAGATAAGGAATAAAGGTAGACTTGTCTGTAAAGCATATGCACAAGAACAAGGAATTGACTATGGTGAGACTTTTTCCCCTATTGCTAGATTAGGAGTAAGGATACTACTTTCATATGCATCTTTCAAAGGATTTAAAATTTATCCAATGGATGTTAAATCTCCATTTCTGAATGGAATACTTGAAGAAGTCTACATTGAACAGCCTGATGAATTTGTTGATAAGGATAGTAAGAACATGGTTTGCAAATTGCATAAAGCTTTATATGGATTGAATCAGGCTCCCTGAGCATGGTATGAAAGACTTCACTCTTATTTAGTTAAGATTGGATTTGAAAGGAATGGTGATAATAGCAATTTATACTTGAAATGTGATAAATCTAATGAAATTTTGATTGTTGAGATATTTGTTGATGATATTATATTTTATGGTAATGATATAATGTTGTGTCATCTTAAAATGGAAGCACTTCCATGTTAAGAGTGTTTAGCCCTCTGAGTGAGTGGCCAGGGTCATGTCAAGCTCCTTAAATCAGATTTTTTCTCAGATTATACTTTTTTTGCTTCTATATGTCCCTGATTTTCACTTCAACCTACATTTCTTAGCATTATGGGTCAAGATTTTGAGGTTTTTGACCATAAGGTCAAATTTGACTCTATGGGGCCAAAGTTGACCTTGACCCTGACCTATTCAGGATTGAACTCGACCCTGACCTGGTCAATCCCAAGCTCATCCTTGACCCCCTGTCTAGATTTCAAATTTCCTTGATTTTTGGGTGTCGGGTTTTCAGGGATATTTGTTTTCCCATCTCCGGGTCCGCCATTTCAGGTTTTGGGATGGTAAATCCTTAAATTGAATTTAATCTAGGTATATTTTCTAAATTTTATGACCTAATTGGGATTTAATTATCCAAGGTTGCCCCTCTAGAGGATAGTGCCCTAGTTCACTATAAAATGAGGCCTTACTCTCTCATTTTCTCATCCATGATTCACCAAGCAATTTCATGATCAAGGAGCTCTCAAGAAATATCAAGCATTCCATTCAAGAATTCAAGTCCTCTTCTCCATCCAAGTTCTCTATTGAAGATCAAGGATTCAAGCATTCAAGCCTTTGAAGGGATTTGGCTCAAGCATTCAAGATTCATCCTTCAAACCATAAATATAACCATCATGGTGGTGTGATCTTCCTTCAAGATCCTTTGTTCATCTTCAAGATCCATTTCATCCTTCCCTCAAGGTGGATTTCAAGCATACAATCATGCAGGTTTGATTTACATGTTCAAGCTTTCATATCAACATACTTTATTACGTTTCAAATTTGATTTCATATCTATTGAATGTCATAGCTTCATTGTTAGATCTACTTCTACTACTTGCTAGCATTCTCCATTTCAATTTTAATATTAAGGTTGATTCCAAACTGGGGTTTGACCAAGGCAAACCCCCCAAAAAAACAACAAAACCATTTTTCTCATAGGTACTGTTACCCTAATTTTCATATCCATGCAAATTTGGCCAAAATCCATCCCCAGGTCTCTATTTTTACCCTGCCAGGCATCCCTAAAACTTTCATGAATTTATCTCTTATTTCCTGGCCTCTGCAATCTTTTTAATTCCATGGTTTGTAGTTTAAATATTTGAAAAAATAGTCATTGGTGCTAAATTAACCCTGCAAACCCTAGCCCTTCATTCTATTTTGCTATTACTTTTTGGCAACTTAAAAGTCTAAATATCCATGTGCTTTTAATTTTTTTCTTCAGTCACTAGTTCTATAAGTTTTCCAGTGGTTACCTTTTCCTCTCAGCGAACTAGAAACTATAGTGTTTCTCCTAGTCACAAGCTAAAATGGTGGTGCTTCTAAACATTCAGCGACTCTAGGGATTGCCTTTCAGTCGGGCATTCGCTAACTAAAACCCCAGGTTGGACTAAACACTCAGCAATTCTGTGAATGCCTTGTTCGCATATTCTCCAGACTTAACCAAGGTTAAGAGTTCTATTCAGCGACTGAGTGCTTCTTCCTTTGGCCATGCATTTGCTAAGACTTCTGAGGTTAAGTGACAGGTGGGGTCCCAGTTGATGAGATCAAAGGTTGTCGTAAGATCTCATAGCATGTGTCAAAGGCTTGTGATCTTACGAAAATCGTCAATCTTTCCTTTTCCTCAGTGCTTCATGCCTTTGTGGGTCCATTGCCACGGTGTCCTATGTGGAGGTATTTCATTGGTCAGAAGGAGATGACTTGTAATTTGTCAGCGGGCCCAGTTGTCAGTCCTCTTTTAATCTAGCGGCTGGCATGTTTTCTCATGAAAAGTGTCAAAAGCTTGCGAACTTAAGACAGCCATTGATTTCTCCTAGTGACGTAACTCTTCATCCAGGTGGGTCCACTACTACGTGTATACAAATGGCAGCTTCTAATTGGTCCACATGTGCTAAGTTAGCTTATTCATTAGTGGGACCAAGTTCTTTCAGTGGTCAGAGGCTCTAACATCTATAGAGGATCAACTACTGGTGCATGTTCGCAAGGAATCTTTCTGACACATGTGATCATGCATCCATCATTGATCTTGCTTTATCTCTGGGCTCTATCAAGTGGGTCCTCTTTTCTGATATGCTCAAATTTGATTGGTTGCCACGTGTTGATGAGGACTTCCAGGTGGACTAATGTGTTAGTGGGGTCATAGTTTAATGCAGATCTACAGCGGGTGTATGATCTGAAAGAATATTTGAGGGGTATGAGATCTTGCACCCATCATTGGATCAAAATCTGATCTTTAGTGGGTCCGTCATCAGAAGGCTTGTCAGGGTGTCTGCTGATGGGACGGTAAAGAACAAATAGAAGATTGACGTGTGGAGATGGGCTAAGGGTTAACAAAGTTTTGGCAGCTCTGATAAGTTCCTTTTGGTCATGTATTCATGTGATAAAATAGCAGTGCTCCAATCGATTTGGCGAATGCACAAATGCATGTATTCGCAGAATCTTAGAATTAATTAGTGAAGCCCTAAAGTTCTCTATGACCTAGCCATTGTCTTCGATCGCTAATTCACCAAATATAGGCCAGATTCTCATAAGCGGTTAAGGAAGTATTCTGTGATTCAGTGACCAAAAGGTTTTCTCATGTTCACTTAATGTAACTAGGGTTATTAGAAAGACCCAGTGATTCAGTGAAAAGCCTTGTTCACTGAATCGCTTAACCAAACTAGGGTAAGCCAAAGGATCTCATGACTCAAAATTCTTCAATCATATAGTCATTGAATGACTTAAAGGAGGAAAACTCGAGGTGGGTCCAAACGTGCTGACGTGCTAAAATTTCATTGGTCCTCGTATTGCTGATATGGATTTGAACTTTTCAAGAGGGTTTCGTGACTATTTCAAGGTAGATCTGAGCCATTCATATTTTGGGAAACAAAGGATATCGACAGTCACATTTTAGAATGACCTGCTAGCCATTAAATTTTCAAATTCAAATGTGTCTAAGAGGGTTTTCGCTAGTATTAGATTTGTAGGCTGCAAGCAGTGAGGTAGCTCAAAAAATTTATGTCTCCAGGACATTTTCATTTGAATGAAGATGATGAGGAGGTCTCGGCGGTCATCATGGATCAATTCTTGTCTCAGAAAAGTACCAGCTTGAGCATTCATGGTGAGACTTTGTGCAGGAAAGTAGATGAATCCAAGTCTCTTGTCTGTAGGTTGATGTAGTACAAAGATGGGCACACAAACTTGAGGTCTGATCGGCCATATTTGCAGAGTTACATTCATGATCAAACTTGACAGATGTAGGGTTTGTTATTCTAATGTGAAAATCTTGTAACCCTAGTTAGGTTTTTTGACTCCTACCTGCGTGTAATTGAGTATGTATATATTGTTTTGGAGCTTTTAGAAACTGAGAGTTCGCATTTTGTAAAGAAAAAAGTCTCTTTCTTGGAAAGCTATCCATGGCATTTCTTCCTGCCCTCTGGTTTTTCACATTCTATAACCTCCCATTGATTATTCAGATATTGCAGAGGTATTTTGTGGCAATTCTTCATGCCCCTATGCTTCCTTGTCTGAGTCCTCTCTTATTGAATCAAATTATATGTATGTTTTCAATGACAACTTAGGGTTCCTGATCCCTCTTACTTTCTATGATTTTATGTGTTATTTTGTTTGATCTGATTTAGATGCTTTTGTGGGTATACTTCATCCCCCTAACAGTCTTGTCTCAATCCTACACCGAGTTGCAAAAGTGAATGTCTGCTTGCAGGTCATAAGTTGTGTTTTATGTTCAGACCCTCCTATGAAACACTTATGCAAGCCTATTCAGTAAGTTGTGACCTACTAGACCTAATCCTTTCATTGGTTACATTCCTCTATGCTAAGATCCAAACCCTAATTTTGGTGCATCACCTAGTAGGTAGTTTTCTTTTAGTCATTTCCTTTCTAAGCATTCCCTCTATCCCTTTCCCTCAAAAGTTTACTTTCATGTCTAGAAGCAAATTAAGGTGATTATCCAAGAGGAACTAGCCTAGAACCTAGAGGTCTCATCTCAGTTAGCATAGGTCCCACACCTGGAGATGATTCCCATGTTATACTAGGTTATCAAGACTACAAGAGCTTGAAACAAGGGTGCAAACTTAGTGTATAACAATTTTGGTAGGCCCGGTGGGACTAGTAAAAGATCAAATTAATGTTCAAAGGTGTTCTTGTTGGTTCATCTACAAAAGGATTAGGGAAGTTCAATACACAAGGACTATCAGTATGGACTCAAGCTCAAGTACACCCCACCTTGGTGCCAGTGTATAACAATTCTGGCACACCCAGCGGGACTACAAAAGAAGTTCATTATGAAGATTATGTTATCTCTGATATGCAGATTGTGAAATACCAACTTGAAGAAGTTGTTTCATCAAGTATATCTAGTGACTCCATTGTTTTCAAAGATCAGGACTAACTTGTTCAAGGTTTATGAGAAAGATTAAGACTAGGAGCTCAAAGCCCACTAAATTTTTAGAGTTTCCCTCAAAAAGAAGTCACAAGGGGAGGTCAACTCAAAGAACATCCCCTGAAAGGAGAGTTCAATCAACACCTCTTGATACTTCAAAAAGGAGACCTTTTCCCTTTCATTCCAGAAGAAGGGGCAGATCTCTAACCAAAGATCTAGAAGAAGATTCAAATCCAATAGCAAATACAACTCACATAGTTGTTAATCTTCAGATTCCAGCTCCTACAACGGCTAGACAGTTTTCCTTTGCACCATTCAACCAAGGGAGCCCATTAAACTTTGTTCAACATCATGATGTACCCTTGGTGGCACTTAAGAGTATACCTAATTTCACTGGTGAAGGGCAGACAACTACTTTTGAACACATAAGAGATGTGACCACCATCTACAGCTTACACAACATAACTCAAGAGGATGTAGCCACAAAATTATTAGCAGTCTCTCTAAAAGGTAAGGTTCTTGAATGGTTTAGAACTTTAACTGTTGGTTCTATTACTTCATGGGATGAATTAGGAGATGCATTAAGTAAACATTTTGAGGATAAATTAGATAACTTGTCTCTAGTTGAACAGTTAACAACTATTAAGAGAGACCGTCAAGAACAAATGATATATTACAATAGTAGATTCCTTAAAACATGGAATAGAATTCTAGTCTCTGTGAGACCATCAGCTGATCATACTTTCCTTTATTACTTGCAAAGTCTAAATGGTCAAATTTCTATCATGATCTAGTCTATGGGTGGTACTTCCTTACCCCAAGCCTTTGACATAGCTGTCAGGGCTGAAAATTGTTTGATCCAAGCAGGCATGATTGCTAGAAGGCCACTAATGCCCATCTTTCCTAGCCTTCAACCCATTGCACCTACACAAGTACACTCATTTACCCCTATTCCCACCATATTAGCACCTCAATCTAGTACTAGTGGTCAAGAGCTAACAGCTAGTTTCTCTCAAGAGTTGCAAGAAATAAAGAATAGCCAACAAAGTAGTCAGCAAGAAATGACAAACTTGTTGCAAACCTTGACTAAAGAGGTCAAAAATTTGAAGAAACAAGGTCAAGGAATTAGACCACCATTTCAATCACAAGGCCAAGGTCCTAGTCAACAATATCAAAATCAAGGATAGCCTTATCAACAAAATAGGCCATCATACCAAGGAAACTATCAAGGATAGAGAAAAAGTTTCAATCAGAGACCATTCCAACCATATAACCCTACACCTCTAAATTCTACAAATCTAGTGAGGGATATGGTTCCTAGTCAAAATAATATGGCCATGGATAATGAATGGTTTTTTCCCTATAATCAGCCTCATAATCAGGCTACATGTTCAAATGGATGGATGAACCAAGCTCTAATGGTTCAAAATGCCTCACAAGATCAATCAGAGGCTTCATCTAGTGGGTCAATTCCTCAACAAGAATCACAAGAAAGTGAGACTGCTCTTTTCAATTGGGAGCAACCAGACTTCAATGGAGTCAATGATGAGGTTGCTTTTGTTGCCTATACAAGAGCAAAGAGAAGAGCTCAAGACATGGAGAGAGTGGATTCCCATGCCAAAGCCACCATGTTTGTAGAGCCACTATAGCAAGCTACTCCCATCATACCTAAGGAGGCTCCTGTCATTACAAGCAAAGAAGGTCAACATTCCAAAGAGGTGGGGCCCATCATAGTGAAAGCACAACAAAGAGTACACACTGTGACACCATTTAATATTGTAGACAACATGAAGAAGGTGAACATTACCATCTCCATGTGGGACTCTTTGGCTCTTCCAGGACAGCCTAAAATTTTGAAGAAGGCCATGATAGAAGTGGCAACTCCTCAACCTGCAAAAGAAGCTGCAAAGCCAGTGTTGGTTAACACTGATCAAGAAAAGGAGGTTCCAAGTAGCAACTCCAAGGCCAATGCCACACAAGGTAGGAACTCAAAGCCACCTCCCTTTTATGTATCTTTAATCATTGGAAAATCTTTAGTGCATAATTGTATGGTAGATAGTGGGGCTACTAGCACTGTAATGCCAAAGAAAGTAGCTGACCAATTAGGACTAAAATATGAGCCCTTCTAAAAGAAGGTTACCCAGCTTGATGGATCCTCAGTCAATACTATAGGTGTGGCTAAGGATACCAGTTTAATCTTGCATGCTAGTCCTAATTTTTTGATCCTCCTTAACATATATATCATAGATCTCCCTGCATTATTTTCTATATGTCTTTCAAGGGACTTTACTACCAAGGTAGGAGGCTAGCTATCTTCTAACTAGTCTCACATGCTATTTCATACAAGGTATGGGACCAAGGTCACCATTAATTCAGAACCATTATCAGCACACCATATAGAACCATATGTATCCAGCACCATCAATGTAAATTGCCCTATATTTGATGACAGTGACTTCCAAACCATTAGTGAAGCAAGCACAAAGATAGAGAGTATCCCTAATATCCTTCTAGATGAAAGAGCTTTAGAGGCCCAAGAAAATCTTGTTTGAGATTTTGGTTTGGGAAGTTATTTGATACAAGAAAGTGGAGCCATAGAACCAAGCCTTCTTAAAGAAGATACTGATTCAGAGGATCAGAGCAATCAGGTTTGGGAAATATTTTTTGATGGAGCTAGAAGTAGACATGGTTTTGTTGGTGGTGCTATGCTAGTGTCCCCAAAAGGAAAAAGGTATTATACTACCTTTAGATTAAGTTTCTCCTGCACTAGCAATACTGCTGAGTATGAAAGTCTAGTCAATGGACTAGAATGGGCTAGAAAAAGAGGGCTTAAGGCCTTAAAGGTTTATGGTGATAGTGAATTAGTTGTCAGCCAAGTGAGAAGGATAAGTGCAACCAATAATGACACCATGAAAGCATACAAACATAGATTTTGGGATGCAATTGAAGACTTTTATGCTTTCAATATTATTGCCATCCCTAGGAAGATAAATCAAAATGCAGATAGGTTAGCTACTGTTGGATCTTAGTATGATATTCCAAATAGCATTTCAAAAGAAACAGATCAACAGCATATCAAAGTGATTTTCAGACCCTCTATTCCTGATAATGATGTCAATTGGTAGGTGTTTGACAATGATGAACAAATTCTACAATTCTTGTTTGAAGAAGATGTCTTTTCAGAACACAATCAAGATAGGCTATCACAAAACTATGGTGATCAAGTGATACAACTCAAGTCCAATAAGATTCCTAGAGGTCTTGTTACATTAGAGACTATCTTCAACAAGGATTATTAAGTTAAGAAAATAAAATTTGGCCTGGTGGTTCAACAAGAACATTGTGTTGAGCTAGAGTTGGAACCAGGTAAGATCCTACAATTTGGAAAGGTAAACACTGAATTGGAAAAGCAAGCTTACACACAGTTATTCAAAGAATTCAGTGATGTTTTTGCATGGTAGTATGAGGACCTCAAAGGTTTTGATCTTGCCCTTGCCCAGCACACTATTGAATTAGAATCAAATGCCAAACCAGTGAGGCAAAAACAAAGGCCTGTTAATCCCAAGCTTGAGGCACTTATGCATAAAGAAGTACTCAAACTAATAGAAAGTGGTATCATCTACCACTTTAAGCATACTAGTTAGGTTTCCAACCTTGTTCCAGTCAGGAAGAAGAATGGGGAGTTAAGGTTATGTGTTGACTTCAGGGATCTTAACAGGGCCTCATTAAAGGACCGCCATCCACTACCCTCCATGGAACAAATCATACAATGTGTCTCTGGATCTAAGAGATTTTCATTTTTGGATGGCTATTCAGGATACAATCAGATCCTAGTTAATGAAGAGGATCAATACAAGACTGCATTTACAACCAAGTGGGGAACCATGGCATATCAAAAGATTCCCTTTGGTTTGTCAAATGCAGGTGTTACATTTCAAAAGGCAATGGATATGACCTTTAAAAGATTAATGTACAAGTTTGTACTGGTCTACTTGGATGACATAACTGTCTATTCTAAGCATGCAGCAGACCACATCAAACATTTAAGGAAGATTTTTGAAAGGTGTAGAGAATTTGGGATATCTCTTAATCCCAAGAAATGTGTGTTTGTAGTTCATGAAGGAAAACTATTGGGATATGTAGTATCCAAAGAAGGAATCATAGTAGATCCTAAGAGAATTGCAGCTATCCTAGAGCTACCCCTACCACACCACAAGAAAAGTCTCCAATCTTTCATAGGAAAGATTAACTTTGTTAGGAGGTTCTTGCCTAATATTGTAGATTTACTCAAGGCTTTGACAGCCATGTTAAAGAAGAGTTGATCTTTTAGTTGGACCAAAGAAGGGAGAGTTAATTTCCAAGCTATCAAAGAGGCCTTAACAGAGGCTCCCACCCTCCTAAACCCAAATTTCAGTAAGGATTTTATCCTTTATGCTTATGGAGGACTTGATGCTATATCTGCAATGTTGACTCAAGAAAATTCAAATGGACTAGAGCAACCTATTGCTTTCTTTAGCAAAGGTTTAGAGGAGTATGAACAAAGATACTCTTTTGTAGAGAAACATGTACTTTCTATGGTAAAAATCCTTAAAAAGTTTAGATATTTGTTGACCCATAGCAAGGTACATTTAAAAGTTACTCATCCAAGTGTCAAAGATTTTTTCCTTTCCAAAGACCTAAATGAAAAAAGAGTTGGTTGGATCACCAAGGTGATGGAATATGACATAGATATTCAGACCACCAAGTTGGTTAGAGGAAGAGGCCTTTGTGAACATCTGGCATCATATGAGAGTTCAACAAAATCAGAGCAAATAGATGCATCTCTATTGGTGCATGATACAGAAGAACAAGCCAAGGTAGCAAGTTGGTTGCCTAATATGATCAATTATTTGAAGATAGGACAATGTCCTACAAGTTTGGATTCAGCAAAAAGAAGGTATTATAGATTACAATCCATTCATTTTGTGCTGATAGATGAAATTCTTTTCAGAAAGGATCATAGTGGTGTCCTTTTAAGATGCATAGATTTAGAAAAGATAGATGATGTCCTATTTGAGTTTCATAATGGACCTTCTGGAGGTCACTTTTCTCCTAGGACTACTGCTTTTAAAATCATGAGGGTTGGATACTATTGGCCATCTATCTTTAAAGATAGTCATGATTATGTGAGAAAATGCATCAAGTGTGCCATGTTTGCAAGAAAAGAAAGGCTTACAGCCTTGCCCCTATAGCCAGTCAGAGCAAAGCAACCCTTCATGAAGTGGGGTATAGATTTCATTGGCATGATCAATCCTCCATCTAGTGCAAGCCATAAATGGATAATTACTGCAACAGATTACTTCACCAGATGGACAGAAGTAATTGATTTAAAAGAATCAAATGAGAGTGTTGTCCTAAGCTTTTATGATGATATAGTTCATAGGTTTGGCACTCCTGATTCCATAATTTCAGATAATGCATTGGCATTCATAGGCCTCAAAGTCTCAGAGTGGGCAGTCAAGAATGGCATCTATCTAAATACCATTTCTAATTACTACCCCCAGGGAAATGGCTTGGATAAATCAACCAATAAGAACTTGATTAGGATAATCAAGAAGACTCTTCAAGACAATCAGAGGGATTGGCATACTAAACTTAGGTCTGCCTTATGGTTAGATAGAATTACGCCAAAGAAAATCATTAGTAATTCTCCTTATATGCTAGTATATGGTAGAGAGGCCAGGTTGTCTATCTCAGTTGAATTGCCAGCTCTGGACTTAGCCACTCAGTATGCCCTATTTGAAGGAGGAGATCCTTTGTAGATTAGATATGCTCAATTGATGGAATTGGAAGAAATCAAAGACAAATCAATGCAAGATATTGAGTTTCATCAGATTCAAACAAAGAGGAGTTTTCACAAAAGAGCTAGGGTTAGAAATTTCAAGGTTGGAGATGTAGTTCTCAAATGGGATGAATTCAGATCCAGACCTAGCAGGGATATAAAATTTGACTCATTTTGGGGTGGACCATTTGTTATAACAAAGTGCAAGGGATCTAATGCTTTCCAGCTATCAGATCTTGAAGGAGTTTCCCTACCTATATTAGTAAATGGTTTCCACTTGAAGCCCTACTTTGAGGTTAACCCCTCTTTGTAAATTTTTGTAAATAAGTTTCCCTGCTTTCTTTCCTTGTTTTCTAGGTTAGTTCCCTACTTTTCAAGAAGTGCCTGTGCATAGGTTTGTCTCTCTGGTTCCATTTCTATCTCCCTGTGAGAATTTTTGAG